>JAOXXN010000001.1:53078384-53090473 GCA_026770055.1 Myrmophylax atrothorax
GGAAAGCCACGCCTCCAACTCCCCTCTGAGTCACCTGCTGACAGCTGAAGGAGCAGCAAACAAGCCCGGGCAAGCAAACCTGGTGGGTTGAGATAAGAGTTTAATTTAGTAATCAAAACAAAGTAATAACAACAACAACAACAATAGTAATGATAAGGAGAAGGAGAGAGAGTAGCAAAGCCCAAGAGAAACAACTGATAGACAATACAATTGCTCACCACCAACTGATCAAAACCCAGCCCATGTGCAAACAGCAGTCAGCGCCTCCCAGCCAACCCTCCCCAGTTTATAGACTGGGCATGACATCCTATGGTATAGAATATTTCTTTGGCCAGTTCAGATCAGCTGTCCTAGCCATGGTCCCTCACAGCTTCTTGTGCACCTCCTCACCTGAAGAGCATGAGACATAGAAGAATCGGTGAATTAAAGTAAGCACTACTGAGCAACAGCCAAGACATTGGTGTGTTATCAACATTGTTCTCTTATTAAATCCAAAAAAAATGCAGCTCTTGTAGCAGCTACTAAGAAGAATATAAACTCTGTCCCAGATGAAACCAGGACAAGGTGTGGTATAAAAATATATAAAAAGGAATTCTCCTCATCTGCCTGTGAAATCCAAACACTTTTGTTGATTCAGTAGCTGTTAAAAACATCTGTTGGATCTAGAGAAATGTTCATCACACCATCAAAGAGATATCACAACAATGATATGTATCCAAAACCTGTTGGTCCAGTCATGCCATTCCTCCCATAGCTGCTTAGATACACTCTTTACAGAAGTAATTAAATTGGACTGATACATTAGAAAAATAATTCAGATTATTAGCTAGTGATTTACACTGAGGTCAGCAAGAACTGTAGAACAAAGCTCAAATGCAAAAATGGAATGAGGCTTCATTTCATCAAAAATTGCAGTCCTGAGGCCTTAACTAACCTTTTCTTTTCTTTTTTTTTTTCCTCATCTGAAAGACTACAACACTTTGAAAAACACTTCAGAAGACTTCTGGGTTATCCCTGTCAATTTTGGGAGCTCAGGAACTTGAGCTCAGCCCTGGTTTCTTCCTGCTGGGTCGTAGACTCAGTTTGATAAATATCAGCACAGAAGTTTGGCTTCCACAAAGTGGAGCAGCAATTTCTACTTTCTATATGATATAGAATAACTAAGGGAAGTCCATCTTTCATCAGCAATTTTGTTATAGGAACATTCACTTGGATCTGAGGAATTAGAGGACAAATTCACTTCTCTATATGGAGGGTTCCTTACCTTGTGCCTCCTTGGATACTGTCCTTTGTCCAGGCTGCTCTGGAATAGCTGACAGGTTCCCCATGAAGGCCATGTGAAAGATTAACTTTTAACTAAATATGAGGGATGAAACAATCTGAGGGGGACAAGGGTAAAGTTTGTGTTGTGATCCAGTTTTTGTTTTGTTTTGTTTTTTGTTTGTTTGGGGTTTTGTTGTTGTTGTTGGGGTTTTTGGTTTGGTTTTGTTGTTTTTTTTTTTTTACTGTCCATATTGATTCAGGGGTTTTTATAAGAGAGCAGAGAATTTTCAGTTCTGAATCTTTATGGGATCTGTTGAGCAAGAGGAAGTTCAGACTGTACATCAGGAAAAGGTTGTTCACTGAAGGGTAGTTGGCCACTAAAGCAGCCTCCATAGGGTCATGGCACCAAGTCTGCCAGAGTTCACAAAGTCTGAATGATGCTTTTAGTTATATGGTTTAGTTTTAGATAGTCATGTGTGGAGAAGGGAGTTGCATTCAATGATCCTTACAGGTCCCTTCCAACCCAACATATTCTATGATGTAGCTTAAAAAGTAGTATGGAATTAATAGAATTTGAGTTGGGTTAATGCTATTGCTATGAAATTATTGATAAGATAACATGGGATAATTCAGCAGTATTCTATTTATTTTTAAAAGAAAACAAAACACAAAAAAATCCAAACCCCCAACCAACCAACCAACCAACCAAAACCATCCAGGGGTTAATTTTCTTCGAGTTTGCTAAAATAAGCCTTCCATAATCTGGGACTCCACCTCCTATTTTTGGTATGAGTACTGCCTGTATACCCTAAAGGGATAGAAATGTACCAACTAGTTGAAGGAAAAAATAAATATTAACACCCCCCCCATTACTATGGCATAAATTATGGTTAACTACTATAAACCTGTAGACAGAGAAATTGTGTGGGATGCTAATAGCTTTCATTTATTCTGAACTGACAAGTCAGTCAGATCCTTCCAACTCAAACCATTCTATAAGTCTATGCAACTTTTTCTGTAAATCATTTAGTGCTTCACTTTTATCCACCACTGTTGGAAGACTATATCACTTCTGATGGCTAAAACTCTTTACCTAACTTTCAAAAGAGTTTTGTGGTGGTGGATTGATTCTGGTTGCATGCAGGTGACAACCAAATTGCTTTATTAGTACCCCTCCACAGCTGGACAGGGTAGAGAAAAACATGACTAATGGCTCATGGGTGGTACCAAAACTTTGCCATTCAAACCCAATACACCCTGTTTAAAATTCATGCATCTTCACTAATTCTTGTGGCAAGGACAGGCTTTATCATAAACAACTTCCCTCTCCTGATTTTTGTGTTCATTTCCATTAGCCTGCGTATAGAAAATTAGCATATACATTTTTCTGCATTCACTTTATTTGGACTACACAAACCAAACTCTCAGTATTTTGTTGTAGTAGTTTTTTAGTTAGGCCAATAATAATTCAGTTGCATCGCTTTTAAATAAAGTGGGTTACACAAGTATCCCAGAAAAATCCCCACCAGTATCATATATGAATAAATTATTCTCTCCTTTGGAAATCTTTTCTTGGTGTATTGTGAGTTTAGATAATACACCTATGTCTCTATGGCTATGTCTCCAGCATTAAAAATATGTCCTTCAAGAAATAAGTCCTTGTGTGCAGACTAAAGGTTCACAGCTAATCCATTCTAGACTGGATTTCATATGCCCACATTAAACAATCTTTAATTCACAGTGTGTGCCTTTATTCTTTCCTTGTTTGGGGGTGGGGTGGGGTGGTAGTGTGCATTTTTCAGCTGAAAGCACCTGGGTATTATGGTTATGTCATTGTCAACAAGATTAATGCTTTCAAAAGGGAATATTGAAGACATGTCTCATGCCACAAGAACTGATATGAAGACATATAAAGTGCTTGATAGTGCTGTTGTGACAGAAAGGAGGAGCATATATAACATGAGCTGAGGCAAACTTGGTGGTCTTATTCTGTAACAGTTCCAGAGAATAGTCTCTGGAGTGAGCTGAAAATATCTTAGCTCTTCATTGTCCAAACTCTCACCTCTTTTTGAGACAACTTCATTTATGCCAAGCTATGAGCCATGTGTTTTGTGATGTAGGTGTGCTTTATCAGCTGATGAACTTACTGCTTATAGCAGTCATTCCTGCTATTAGTCTCTAAGTACTTTGAACTCTTCTGTTCTATTTCTGTTACTCCAATCTGATTTGTCATTATTTCCAGCTATATGATAGTCTGATCCTATATCAGCAGTATTTCTCAGCTTTATACCATTGGCACATTTCATTAGGAAGCTCTTAGTTTATATTGCAGCTAAATGTATGTCAAAGCATAAGTCAGCCTGTCTGCAGCCTGGTACTTTAGAAGCTCTCTATCTCATCACAGGAAGGATATTCTGTTTCACTGTTGTTTCAAATGCCTTGCTGACTCCTATAGTATTTCTGGCTTGAAAGTCTGACAAAGCCTCATGCGGATATTTACTGTGCTGGAATGTGTCCAGATAGATTTGGCATAGTTACCCACTTTCAACATTATCAGTTAATCCTTTACCTCTGCATTGCACATCACTACCATTTCTCTAAGCTGATGTAATGCATTTGTCATTGCACCATACCTGACTTTGACTTCTAACTCACGTCAAAGTGACCACCTTCTCTGATTTCCTGTTTGATCATTCAATGTTGTGTTTGGGATTTTTCCCCCAAAGGTTTAGTTCAGTTTGCCTTTTAGAATATCTTTTTATCATTTTATATCCTATTCTCTGAAACAGTTCATTCGCAGCAGTCAGTTGTGCTTTCTATTGTACATAAGCTGTATGATCCATTCATTAAATTTCCTTTTTTAGATGGTTTATTATCTGGTTATATCTAAAAGCCTTCACCGCAATCTTTCTCTCATGGTTTGGAGCCATGTCCACCTTTAAATGTTTGGCTGTTATGTCTGGCTGAATAAATTTCTACAAGGTTCTCTATTTTTCAATTTTGGAAATGAGAGTATTAATCACAGTTCTACATTTATTCAGCCTTCTAATTAAAGCAAAAATAATACCCGACAAAGTATGAATACAAGATGTTACGGCTAGTTTCTCTGTAACATCCTTTCTTCTTGTGAAAACAAGTTTAAAATAGCATCAGTGTCTGTTGGTTTAGTGATTATTTACTGGCTATTGTGTCCAGATGACCTTAAACCTACTGTCATTCATAGCAAGTATTGTGGTTCTCTTCGGACTTTCATTGTTCATTATACCATTAACATTTACTGCTACCTCAATACCATTACCTTTATTGCTCCCTGATGTGGACATAGCAGATTTTGATAGCTGTGTTTCAGTTCTGCCCAATATTTCACCAATTCTTTGGTTTCACTATCATCAAGATGGTTCTGTAACATTAATTTTGCTGCATAAATAACAAGTTTAGGAAAGATAATGTAATAGATGTGAGCAGGAAGGCTGAAATTTATTACATTTAATATTTGTAAACTTCATTTTTCTATTTAAAAATGTGTATCGTGTCCTAGTTGTCTGTTCATTTTACATTAATATGCCATTATTTTGCTAAATGTTAATCCAAAAATAAAAGAAAATAAGCTTTCTTCTCCTGAAAGCTTTTCAACTATTAGAACTTCCATGGAGCAATTAAGGATTTTCTTCCCCTTTAAAAGAAACTTTACTTTCAAAACCATGTATGTGTTAGTTTAACCTTGGTACATATGCTTAGCTAGAGGCTAAGAAAAGAAAGGTATACTGTTAAATGACTCATTAATCAGCTTTAAATCTGATGAATAATACTTTACAACCTCTTTGACATATGGTAGGGTCTGCAGCAAGTTTGGCATAATGGTTTCACTTAATAAACACCTGATTAGCATTGTTTAACAGGTTTGGATTGCATGAAAACAGTAAAATGGCCACAGTCTATCTAGTTAATTCCTCATTAACAGCCTTACATTCACCATGTTTGACAGACTGTATACCAGCTTTGACACAAGGTGACCTCTTGCATCGGCCCGTTCATCACCTTCAGTCTGTCATAAATGGAGTCAGTATAAATGTCAATATGAATGTGCCATCACCAGAGATTTTTGAGAATTAGAATCCATCTGGTATCATAAAGGTTATTTTTTCCAACCTTATCATTACAGACACGATGAAATTAGATTGAGTAACAGGTAAAAATGTAAGGAGATAAAGGCGCCACACAATGTCTGGGTGGAGACTTATTTAACAGATGTTGTAAAAGCTTAAAATTTGCAGTATGTAATTAATTTCAGAAAGTAGAGAAAACATATCATAGCTTATAATGCATTTTTCTTAGATTTTAAACAAATATGAAAATATTTATTTAGTCAAAAGCTTCAGGGAATTGTTTGCTACTTTAATGTGAATAAATGTATTTCTAAAATATATTCATTCTTTTCTTTGAAGCGTGATTATAGTTTGACAGCTCATTCACTTTATTTCCTTCTGGGGGGGGTTATCCAGGAGCTAATCATATTAAGTTCTGGTACAGGGGCAAGAGGATAATTTTAACTCAAATGAGTGGAGAATCTGAACTAGTCCAGTTATTCTCCAATATGAATTCACCCCAGCTTCTTCCCTGGTATGTCCTCCATCTAACAAAGCATAATGTGATATCAGGAAGTGCAGTGGTCATAGAAGATTAGTCTCCATCTCATAACACAAATTACATCTACAAGGTAGAAAATATCCCTTGCAGATCTACTGATTGAAAGTCCAGTGAATTTGGTGAATGAGAGAGTCTTTCCCAGTACTAGTTTTTATCATGAAAACTCTAATTAAAAAATCTGCCATCCTTTAGAAGTTATTTCTGAACTAAACACCTTTTTTCAAATGCCTATGTAGAAACCTCGAACAGATGTCCATAAAATAAAATGATGAAAAACAAAAATGTCCAATGCAGGGAGTAAAAATGAACTCCATATCGTCTTAAGAGGATTTCTTGTGTTCTTTGATGAGATGCTGTGCACTCCAAAGAAGGTATGGAGATTCAGTAAATAAGATCATGTTGTCCAAACTTAGAGTACACAATTTTCTTACGCAACAGTGATTGCTTCAGCCCTGAGGACCTTCAGTATCATCAATAATCTTCAGGAATTCTGCCTAACTAAAAGAGACAGTGTCAAGAATGGTCACTAAATCCTGCTTATCTTTGTCCACATGATTATTTTAATTAATTTGATTGAGATTAATTATCTTCGTAAGGTGGTTATCTTCTCCCTCTACTCTGCTCTGGTTAGGCAGCATTTGGAGTACTGTCCCAGTTCAGGAAAGTCAAGGAAATACTGGAGAAGGTCTAGTGAAGTGCTACAAAGATGATTAGGTGACTGAAGTATCTCTGTTACGAGGAGAGACTGAGAGAGCTGGCCTACTTAGCCTGGAGAAGAGATGACTGAGAGGGAATCTTATAAATGCATGCACATATCTTAAGGGGGTGCATCAAGAGGATGGGACCAGATTCTTTGTTGTCCATCGACACAATAATGGACAATGGACACAAACTGAAACTAAGGCAGTTCTGTCTGAATATGAATGAGCACTGGAACACCCTGCCCAGGGATTTTTTTAGAGTTTCATTCTCTGGAGATGTTCAAAACCTGTCTGAACATAATCCTTTGCAACCTGCTCTAGGTAAACCTCCTTTACCAGGGGTGCTGGACAAGATGCTGTCCAGACGTTCCTTACAATCCCAATCACACTGTGATTCTGTGATTCTGATTCTTCAGAGTGCTGAATTTGCAATTTAGCAGTTTAAATGTGGGATTTATTACTATTTGGCATATACAGTGAAATTATTCAAAAACTCAAATAGAAATTCCTAAAAATCCATTAAAATATTTGGAACAAAATAATGTGGAGCACTCAGACAAAGGCATAACCCTTTGGAAGTACTCCTGAAGACAATTTTCCTGAAGCATTAACAAGAGTGCAAAGAAAGTTGCTGTGCCTGTAGAAACATTATTGTTGAACACAGCCTTATAATTTAAGCAATTGTTTTTGACAGGTCATAGTAATATAGAAGTCACTTGAGGCATAAGTTCATTTTGTCATGTCCAGTTTATATACATCAGACAAGAAGCTGACCTAAAACCTACATTTCAATGGGACCTTGCTGATTTCCGCCAGCTGAGGATTGGACCACTGATTTTTAAGGCTGTTTTGTGATTACATTTAGAAATGGCAAAGATTAATTGAATTATGTAATATTAAGGGCAGAGATTTGACCTGACCTAGTGGAAGTTATATATAACAGGAGATATGCTCTTTATCATGCTTATCCCTAGCACAATCAGTGGACCCCAAGGTCCTATTTAGTACGGTTCTTAGTGATAGTAAAAATGTAAGCTAACAGTGGAGTATCCACGTTTCTCATTAGGTAGAGACATGGAGCAATTGACACTCCCTCAGTGGACTATTTGTGCAGTTGGTAAAAGAAGGTGGTTACATGCTCATCACCCAGAATTCAAAATTGCTCAAAACCTAAATATTCTATTCAAAGTTGTTTTTATTCTATTGCTGGTTTGAGTTTTTCAATTTAATTTTCCACCAGCCAACAAAATTTAAAAAAATTAGTTTCCATAAGTGTATGAATTATTATTATTATTATTATTATTATTATTATTATTATTATTATTATTATTATTATTATTATTAAGTGTATGAATTATTATTATTATTATTATTATTATTATTATTATATTTACAAATGAAAGGTTTTAGTTTTAGTCTTACTGTTGCTCACATTTCTATTTCTGTTTCCTCTTCTTTTTCTCATGCTAGTGTAGAAAAGTAACTAAACAAGCAAAGCAGACCAAATTGAATATTCTGTTTAGATTTTGGACTACATATCAAAAGTTCAGAGGTTTTAAATAGTTTGGGGAAGAATTTCTTAAATTATGTTTTATTTTCATTTTTTCATACTCCATGTTTTTCATGGTCTACTCATCAATATGAGAAACCACCATCACATTATTACACCTGAAAATAATTACATTCACAAGTAACTGTCACTACAAATGATAATATTTGCATATCTGATTAAATCATATCTATCTAAATTAATAAATCACACAATTAGTTAGCAATATGTTCCCATTTACACCAACACTAAATTCTACCAATGGTTGTAGGAATAGCACTGCTTTTCTATACTGCAGGCTATATATCCCTGTGGATAAATGTCTAATCTTAAAAACACCTGTTAAAGGGAAATAGAAAATCTTAACTATTGTCTAAAGCTTACACCAGGGACTGTTAACTGTTGAGGCGGAAAGGCTTAAAATAGCCTTTTTTGGACACTTCTTTTGTATGATTTTTCCTAAAAAAATTAAATATGATTTTTATATCCATATTTTCTCTCATATCAGTTCTCTGTTATTTATTCAAGATATAGAGGAATAGCAGAAAATTCATTAAAATCTTCGGGGCAGATAAATTTAACATTTTAATTCTCATTTTAGTTTCCCTGAGATGCATTTGTTCTATGCAAACCTATTCATAAAAAGAGAATTCCTAATGGTCTGCTGTTTTTTCAATCAGGCGTGAATAGAATGGAGAGGAAGTATTAGCAAATAGTAACATGAACAAGACCACTTGTCTTTTTTAGTATTCCTGTTAAAAACTAAGAAGTATGAAAATTCCTCACATATATAAAGTGATTTTTCCATCCAAACATTCCTTTACACCAACTATTTTCATTTCATTAACATATGTAATTCAATTTCTCTCCACTCCTTCCAGATTATCCAAGATATAAGCCTGTTGCACAAGTCTAGCTGTGTCATTCTTCTTCTTTTACATATCTACAGGGTATTCTTACATGTGTTTTCAGTTTGGATGTTCCTTATCTTTAGTTGGGGTAGTTTAGTTTCTATTTCTCTGCCTTTGCTTATTTCCTCTTCTTGTCCTTCCTCTAGCCAACTTTTAAAAGAAAAGTTCTTGTTTTAACCACAGTCTTCCATGGAGATAATTTACAAAACTTTGAGTAACAGCTGTTCCAGCACCTATCAAAAACAGTTTTAAAAGTGGGGTGGTTTTGCTGGTTTTTTTTTTGTTTTGTTTTGTTTTTTTAATGCCTCAATATACTGTGAAAGTGCATGACATCAAATGTTTTTTAACATACACAGCCTTTTTAAGTAGCAGGTAGTTGTTAGGATGTTAAATTTCAACAACAGAATAATACACATCAATCTAATGATTAAAGAAAATACGGATAGTTAAGTTTACAAAATTATGTCTTGTCTGTTTCTAAGTACCAGGAAGAATGTCCAGTGCAGAAATAGGTTTTGAAAGTGTTCAAAATTTTTGCTTTTGTAATTTCTGCACCATGTCTTTTTCATTGATTCATCAGTTTTGCAAGAGTTCAACTTTACAGAATAGTTATATATAATACAATCAACATTTAATAAAAACAGAATTCAGGTTCTTAGTCATCCAAATTGAACCCAAAACATGTAGGAAGACATAGGTAGAAGTATATTAAATCTGACAAATGACCTCCCCCGTGCAAAGGAGGAAATAAAGATTCATTCTCCATGTTTGTGAGATCATTTTGATGAAGGGAAGTTTAATTGAGGATGACATATATTCTAAATCTAATTCAAACCAGCATTTTTACATGAAGACTCATCACATTTCCAATGCAATGCTCTACCATAAAACAGCTTGGTAAAGACATTCTGAGTTTGATTATAGACTTTTTAAAAATGCTTCAACAGAATTGACATTTTTAGTAGAAATTAATTTCCAATCATAGTATTAGTACAAATGAGGTACCTGTGGTATTTCACCTCTCCTATAAGAAGATGCTATTGAAGTGAATCCAGAGGACATCCATGAAGATCACCAGAGAGATGGAGCACCTCTCCTGCGAAGACAGGATGGGGGAGCTGGAGTTAATCAGCCTGGAGAAGAAAGGGTTCCAGGGAGACCTCGTTGTAGCCTTCTAGTACCTAAAGCAGCCTACACAAAAGATGGAGGGGGACTACTGTCCAGGGCATGTAGTGATAGAACAAAGGTTAATGGAGCTCAAAGAGGGTAGGTTTGAATTAGATATCAGGAAGAATTTCTTAACTGTGAGAGTCTTGAGGCACTTTACTGGGTTGATCAGAAAAGTTGTGGACATCCTGTGCCTAGAAGTGTTCAAGGCCAGGTTGGATGGGATTCTGAGCAACCTGATCTAGTGAAAGGTGTCTTCCCTTCAAACCCAAACCATTCCACAATTTTATGATTTATTCTGCATACAATAAAGTCTCAATTTCAGAAAAAGTTACAACTAATACATGATTATGTTTAGAAAACTTGGGAAAAGTACAAATGTAGGATTTCTTCCTGTAAAAGCAAATCACATTAAAACCATTACAATGATAAATTATAGACTTTTTCTCAGGCATTCAAGAAGTAGTCATAATTAAGAAGAAATGGTATTATTTTTTCTTTAAAAATGAGAAAAAACTAGCATTAAGTCCTGCTGCTTCTCAATTTAAAAGGTAAAAATCTTCTTTGAGTTCATTATTAACCTAACACTAACTTAGTAATTCATCTCCATCAGGAGATTCACATCATCTTACACTATCAATTTTGCTTTGTTAATACCACAGGTTACACCTTGTGGATGTAATATATACTATGAAAGATCATGACCATTTCTCACAAAGAGATGAAATTGCATTTTGAAGACATATATGAAATTATGGTATAAAACTCTGCGTAACTTTGTGCAGTGAGGAAACAAAACAAAACATTTAGGAGATTTGATACCTGAATGAATGGGTAATCCTTCTCAACCATTTTAATTAAATTGACATGCAAAAATTTTTATGCAATGAAGGATGCTGTAAACATAGCTGATAATAAAATATTTTTATTTATAATGGTTGTTTTCCACTCACACAATGGTCATTCAGCCTTATCTCCATCATGAAAAACCCACCAAAATTGATGTTTCTGTAGCATAGGAATGTTTTAGAGGTAGATGAGTACTGACGTGCAGACATTTTGTAATTCTTCTTGTGGGATTTTGCCATTGAATATTCTACTACTTTAAAATTGCACCATAGCATTTGGAAAATATACCATCGTACATTGACAATAAAGTCAGCAATAGCAATTAGAAGCCCTTATTTATCATTTCTGACATCAGATAGAACTATAGAAAAAGTGCTACTTAAAGGAAGATGACTTTTCATGGAATAGCCTCCTCAAAATTGTGAAAATTCTATGTGACTGTAGCCTAACCAACATAGGAATGAGACAGACAAATTAAAAATACAATTTAAAAAAAAAAAGAAGTAAAAAAGTGGGCAATTAGGCCTACATTTTTCCAGCTGCGAATGATTACTATGATGGGGTTGTTGACCAGAAAAAGGGGCTACAAGCCTTAGCGAAGCAAGAGTCTCCTCAATCAGCAACCATGAAGACTCCTGGGAGATGAGGTAGTATTGAAATATGTCATCATCTGTTTGCATGTGAAAAGATGATCTTCATCTGGTGGATGCTTAGTAACTACTGTGAAATATTACTTTTACATTGGAATCCCAATTACATATATGCTACATGCTGTAGAATTATATATATATGTTTCATGCCATGTGAAGATCTGAGATTATGCTTTTGGGTCTGTAAACAGTGTTATTTTCTTCTTCATTTTTAATTGTGCTTATCTTTTACACAGGGGTACTCTTTGAATTAAATAGATAAATAAATAAAATGCACCTGTATTTCCTAAAAATGGAAAAAGAGTACAGATATGTCTAAGTCAGATAAGCATGTTTAAAAAAAAAAAAACAA
>JAOXXN010000001.1:53097381-53114050 GCA_026770055.1 Myrmophylax atrothorax
GGTCCGTGGGATCTCCTGGATCCCTCTGGATCCCTCTCTGTGGTCCATGGGATCTCCTGGATCCCTCTGGATCCCTCTCCATGGTCCGTGGGATCTCCTGGATCCCTCTGGATCCCTCTCCGTGGTCCATGGGATCTCCTGGATCCCTCTGGATCCCTCCACATGGTCCATGGGATCTCCTGGATCGCTCTCCATGGTCCATGGGATCTCCTGGATCCCTCTGGATCCCTCTCCATGGTCCATGGGATCTCCTGGATCCCTCTCCATGGTCCGTGGGATCTCCTGGATCCCTCTGGATCCCTCTCCACAGTCCATGGGATCTCCTGGATCCCTCTCCGTGGTCCGTGGGATCTCCTGGATCCCTCTGGATCCCTCTCTGTGGTCCATGGGATCTCCTGGATCCCTCTGGATCCCTCCCCATGGTCCATGGGATCTCCTGGATCCCTCTGGATCCCTCTCCATGGCTCAGGTCCCACAGGAGCTGGTCCAGCAGTGGGTCCCTCTTCCCACTGACCCCAGAACTCCTGGAGAAGCCCCCCCTGGATCTCCTGACCTTTGGCTGTTCCTCTCCTGCAGATGAGCCCCATCCCGCCCTCTCCGGAGCCGTCGGACACCGGATGGAGCCGGGGTGAGTTCCAGGGGGTGTGGAGGACACGGAGAGTCCCGGAGCTCCTGCGCTCCCGTTCCACCAGCCCCAAACACCTCCCTGACCGCCCCAGTTCCCCTCAGGCCATCCCAGTTCCCCTCAGAGCAATCCCAGTTCCCCTCAGGCCATCCCAGTTCCCTTCAGACCATCCCAGTTCCCTCCCAGTTCCCCTCATTCCATCCCAGTTCCCCTCATTCCATCCCAGTTCCCCTTGGGACCATCCCAGTAACTCCCACCCTCCTTCCAGCCCCCCCAGTGAGGACCAGCTGGAGTTCCACCACCAATCCCTGTTTGTCACCGACTCCCTCCGGCACGTTCCGGTTCCCGGCGCCGCCTCCTGGCCCGGCTCCGCCCCGGCGGACGAGCAAAGCACTTTAGAGCGACTCTCCGGCACGAAGGACCCCAAGGAGACCCCGTTGGCCACGGAGCCGCCGGCCGTGCCCGCCCTTCGGGTGGACCACCAACCCCTGGAGAGGAGCGACCGGCGCGGTGGGAAGGCGGCACCGGACGCGCCCGTCGGTGCCGGCGCCGGCGTTTCGGAGAAATACCTCCCAACGGAACCAAAGCAGCCGGAAGGGCTCACCAAGGAGCACCTGGAGAAGACCAGGAGGACGATCCAGAGGTTGGATTGGATCACCAAACCCACCAGGAGCCCAAGCCCTCACCGCAAAGATGCCGCCAAGGCCGCGGATGTAGCGGCGACCGCCGCGCGCCAGGTGCCCGCCGCGTTCCGGAAAACTCCCGACCCCTCAACGCTCGGCAAAACCAAACCCTCCGAGGGCTCCTCCCACAGGAAGGGGCTGACGGCGGACTCGGATTTGGCCGAGTGGGCGATGCCAAAGCCCAACCTGCAGTTGACGGTGGGCAAACAGTCGTGGACGGTCAACGCCGAGGACTCGGTGGAGCGCGTGCCGGCGGCGCTGGAGCCGGCGGTGCTGGAGCCGGCGCCGTGCGGCTCCTACGACGTGGAGATGAGGCCCTACCTGTGCGGTGTCCTGGTGGAGGAACAGCCCAAGGAGGATCTCGGCACCGAGGACGACCCCTCGGTCTTCACCTGCATCGAGTGCAGCATCTACTTCAAGAAGAAGGAGCACCTGATGGACCACATGTCGCAGCACAACCGCGGCCCCGGCAGCGACCGCGCCGGCGACGCCGCGCCGGGGCAGCGCCGCTTCTGCTGCAACGAGTGCGGTTGGGCTTTCGGTGACCCGGCGTCCCTTGAGCAACACAAGAGGCTCCACCAGGAGTCCCGGGAGAAGATCATCGAGGAGATCCAGAAGCTGAACGAGTTTCCCGACGAGGGTCGCGACGCGCGACTCCAGTGCCCAAAATGCGTCTTCGGCACCAACTCCTCCAAAATCTTCGTCCAACACGCCAAGATGCACGTCAAGGAGAGGAAGGACCAAGGGGCCAAGGCCGCCACGAGCCTCTTTGGCAGCGCAGGGGGTGGAGAAACGCACGACGGCACCTACAAAACCTTCAAACCCAACGAGCCGCCGGCGCCGCCGTTGCCGCCGCCCCACGGCGGCGCCAAAACGCTCAGCACCTGCGTCCTCTGCGGCTTCCCGGCCCCCAATGAGAACATCCTCAAGGAGCACATGAGATATGCCCATTCCCACCTGGCCTGGGAGGCTCAGGTGTACGAGGACGATGCCAACCAACCTGGCACCAGCCGGGACTCGTACGGCCGCTTCGCCGACGCCGATTATTTCGGCAAAACCGAGCGGCTCTTCCCCCCCCAGCACAGCCCAGCCCACTATGACCCCCACCTTGGGTTCACCCTGGCACAACCTCGGCTCAACCAGAGCGACGGTGCCACCAAAAGGGACTACCAGGCCTCGGGCTACCACGCCAGGAAGGCGGTGGCTCCGTTGGTGCCGCCGCCGCACCGAACCCTCGGCTTGGCCGGTTTGGCCTCTGCCAAAGCTTATTCCCAGCTGGCTCTGCAGCAGCTGAGGAGGAAAACGGCGGCTCAGCACCTGGAGGGAGATGGTGACGCCCTCCAAAGCCACCCCGCGGCGCTGGAGGAGCTGCGGCACCGATGGGCGTTGGCCAACGACGCCGGCGGCGCCGAGGACGACGTCTCGGTGGGTGTGGACGTGGAGTGGGGTGAGGGCAGAGCCCCCAGGCCTGTGCCCATCCCTCAGGCCGCCCTGGAGCTCAAGAGGACGTTCAGGGACACCCTGAGGGCCACGGACACGGCGGTGGCGTCGGAGGAGCAGCAGCACCAGTTGAGGATGATGGTGCCGCTGGTCCTACTGGAGGAGATGAACCTTCACCCCAAGGCCACCAAAAGGCCGCGGGCGAAGACCTTCAAGAGGAAGACGACGGTCCCACCGCGCGACTTCATGATGGAGGAGCCTCTTCCCTTGGATGTGCTGCTGTTGGACGCTCCCTTGGAAGGTCCTTTGGAGCTGGATGAGCTCTTGGATTCCGACTCCAACATGTTGAAGAACGAGGAGAGGAAGTGCCCGTATTGCCCCGACCGGTTCCACAACGGCATCGGCTTGGCCAACCACGTGCGGGGCCACCTCAACCGCGTCGGCGTCAGCTACAACGTCCGGCACTTCATCTCGGCCGAGGAGGTCAAAGCCATCGAGCAAAAGTTTTCCTTCCAAAAGAAGAAGAAAAAAGGTAGTATGTGGTCGAGTCTTCGTGTTTCTGATCGCTGGGGTTGGGGCTCTTGGGGGGGTTCCTCCTCCCCACTGAGCACCTGGGTAGGTATGGTGGCCATCTGGGGGTGTTTGGTGGCCACAGGGAGAGGGGGTTGGTGGCCTTGGGGGCAACTGGGTATGTATGGTGGCCATGGGGAGGTGTTCGGTGGCCCTGGGGGCAGCTGGGTATGTATGGTGGCCGTGGGGGGTTGTTTGCTGGCCCTGGGGGCAACTGGGTACATATGGTGGCCACAGGGGAGTGTTTGGTGGCCCTGGGGGCAACTGGGTACTTATGGTGGCCTTGGGGGTGTTTGGTGGCCCTGGGGGGAACTGGTGGCTCTGGGGGGGATCTGGGGACCTCCCACCAATCACTGGGTACATCTGGTGGCCACAGGGGGGCGTTTGGTGGCCCTGGGGGCATCTCGGAGGCCCTGCCCGGGTTGTTGGTGCCATCATTGACTCTCCTGCCCTTGCCTTGCCAGTTGCCAACTTCGACCCCAGCACCTTCAGCCTGATGCGCTGCGAGTTCTGCGGCGCCGGCTTCGACACGCGGGCCGGGCTCTCCAGCCACGCCAGGGCCCACCTCAGGGACTTCGGCATCACCAACTGGGAGCTCACCATCTCGCCCATCAACATCCTCAAGGAGCTCTTGGCCAACTCCTCCGAGCACCCCGTGCTGGCGGCGGCGTTGGGGGCGGAGCCGGCGTCGCCGGGACGAGACCGGGACGTGTTCGCGCCGCGCAAGGGCGTCGGCGCCGCCGCCGTGTCCGAGTGTGGCGTTGCCCGTGCCACGCTGTCCCCCTTTGCCCCAGCCTGGGGAGAGGAGGCCCTGCAGCCCTACAGAGATGGTGAGTGGCCTCAGACCATCATAGGTGGCCTCAGAGACCCTCGTGGTGTCCCCAGGAAGGGAGAGGTTGAGTTGAGTTGGGTTGAGTTGGGTTGACGTGGGTTGACTTGGATTGAGTTGGGTTGAGTTGTGTTGACTTGAGTTGAGTTGGATTGACTTGGGTTGAGTTGGGTTGACTTGTGTTGACTTGGTTGACATGGGTTGACTTGGATTGAATTGGGTTGACATGGGTTGACTTGGGTTGACTTGGATTGAGTTGGGTTAGTTGGGTTGAGTTGGGTTGACTTCGGTTGAGTTGGGTTGACTTAGAAGTACTTACATGACATGTCTCAAAGGCAACAAGTTTGCTGCCATCTCCTGTGAGTGCTATTGAAGGTACATCTACATGTGCTTTAAAGACAGAAGGAAATGGAGAGGATCATTGTGAGAACAGAAGTATTTTTTGACGCTTTTACCTGCAACATTTTTCATGGGTCCTGTCAGCTACAGTATTCCTAAGACTTTTAAGGCTTTTGAAATTTTAAAGTTGAATCTGAAATGTCATGAAAACAAATTTACTTATCTGGTTTGAATAGTTTTGAGTTTGGCAGAGAATTGAAGATGTCAGATTTCCTTCCCCTGCCTTCTTATTTATGTATATATATATCCATGCACATTTATTTATTTATTTATTTGTGTATTTGTTTGTTTATCTATCTAGTTATTTATTTGGTTTTTTGTTTATTTATTTATTTGCTAGTTTGTTTTTTTTACTTTCATAAGAACTAGTAATAAGTTATACCAGAGAATTTATTTGAAACTAGAATATATATTCTTACCTAGAATAGAGTTTTTGAGCCTGATGCCAATTCTGTCAGTTGCATGTCAATACACTAGTCAGTTTTCTGATAGCTAGAACAATCAATGCATTGTCTAGGATAGAAAATACTTTATATTAGTGCTTTTTATTACTTTAGGAAGTAAATTATCTATACACGTCTATTTTCAGAGACATCAAAATCATTCATATCCTAGAATGAAAATATGGCCCATAAGTTTTTTTACTAATATTACAAGAAAGAATTATTGCTATTACAGGGTTCTTCCACGTACCTAAATGAGGTCAGAATCTCTAGCAACTATTTACAGATAGCAAAATTTATATCTGACTTGGAATGATTTATAAGGGTTAGAGAAGGAAGCTTTGGCAGTGGTACCTCTGTATGCTGGTCTTGGCCAGGGGTCTGCTGCTTATGAGGCTACACTGCCTCTTTGAAAGCCCTAGCAGATCTGAAACTCCCTTCTGTCTTAATAATGCCTTAGACTTCGGCATACAAAATGTATATCACTTTAAAAAGCTCTCTTAAAGAATTGAATTACAAAAAAGAGCTGTACTTATCCTCCAGGAACCACTAACCCAGACACCCTTCAAGTTTTCAGGTTGACTTATGTAAAATAAAAACTTTAATCTTGCTTTCCTAAATGTTTTACTTCATTAATTACTTTATGTTAGGAACAGAGACCATCCTTATACAAGAAGAGCACTATTTTTACTTGATTTGGAGAATTCTGTATTTTATGAATACATAACTTTGTAAAAATTCTTTTAAAGCCTAAAAGGGATGGGGAAACTGTTTCTTTGCTGCGTGATGGAGTTTTTTATGTTTATTTTGTGAAGGAGAGAAATGAGAATAGTGAATAAGGTGCATATTTACAAAAGACATTTCAATTTCCAGTATAAAAATTAGGCATGTATAATCAGATGGACTTTCACCTCTTTCTAACATAGGTCAGTGTTTTACCATTCACAAGTCCTTATAAGAGCCATCAGAATAACTGAATGCCTAATTTGGGCCAGGTGACCCTACAGTTTATGGTGGAAAGTAGTATTTGAATAAATTCTGCCTAGCTCACTAATGTTTTCTCTAGTTTCTCTCTCTTCCCTTTCTAATTTAACCCTCAGCTTCAGACACTTTCACCCTTTTGCCTGATCTCAACTTAGAACAGTTCTTAAATTATATTTACTTTGAAGTGTTCTGCTTCTAAAAAAGCTTCTGAGTACTCAGAGCTTTTTCAAAGCTTTGAAAGAAGGTCTTGTACACCCGAAGTGTGTTCAAACTTCTGCATCTGCAACTCCAAAAACATTGGCTGTCCCTACAAAACCTTGCTTCACTTGAAAAAATCCAAAATGAGGTAGGAATATAAAGAAGCATGAATAAGCATACTAATTCAAGCGAAAAATCTATTCAACCTAGTGTCTTGCTTCTAACTCAAAAAAGTACCCAAATGAACAACTAAGAAGTAAAGAGAACAAGCAGATCAAAACTTCTAGTGCTTCTCTTCCTGTGGAATAAACAAGCTCATGTCCAATCTCCCATTTAACTCTCCTCAGCTTTTGGTAGAAAATGAACCCCAAGTATTGTAAGGGCTAATTTACTTCAGCAACATGAAATTCATTTGATGGTTTTTGTTTGGTTTGTCACAGATGTGCAACATTTAGATTTGATGTATCATAAATTTTGTGGAATATGTAGGTTCAATCATCAACAGTATTAGAACTCTCCAGAAAAATATAAAGGAAAAAAAACCATTAGACTTTTATCTTATTCAAGCCCTAGAACAGCCTCTTAACCCATTCTTAATCTTTAAAATTTCCTGGTAAGATTAACTGTGCTTGTTAGATGAGTAACTCTGTCAGAATGTTTCACCTGCAGATAGTTGTAGTGCCTAACCACTTCTAGCATTTATTTTAATTTATAGTAAGTGTTTTGTAAATTAAATTTCTTGGTGTGCTTTTATCTATTGTGAGGCTTTAGTCTTTCAAATACTTCAGTACCAATTTAGTAAGACCTTCATTGTGCAAATTAGTTCTGTATTGCCTAAGAGAAAACTCAGATATTTTCTCATAATGCTAAATTATATGACATTGGAATTTTTAGTTATAGCTCTTTGTTGTGTTTCATGTGGTGGAATTACACGGAGGTGAAGAGATATGTTAAGCTACAAAACAGGAATGCTTTTAATTTAAAAGGCTTTCCTGTTTCATTACTTTTTTACTCTTCTATGAAGCTACAGAAGACTGGAAATGAGGCTGTAGGAACTGAGTGTTAACTTTATGTGTTGTATATTTAGAGTCTTACCATATTTCCATAAAGACCGTCTGTAGGGGGAAAAAAAAGCCAACAAACTAAAAACATACAGTCTGTACAATAAAAGATCTATATTCCACACTAAACATTGGTTTTTACAAAAAGAATTTTCATTTTGCATCAGTGGCTCTTGTTTCAATCTTTTGGAAGTCTAAAAATGTGTTTTGGATTTTGCCATTCACTTCTTGCCATTCTGCCACCTGAAATGCACAGCCAGGTGATGTGAAGGAGGTTTAGTGCTAAACTCTTATTCAAGTGTGTAACAGGGAAAATAGACATTGGTATACTGGATTAAGTAGTGGATACTTCTAATCTGGTATAAACTTCTAAATTATTTTAAACTTTAGATCAATAAAAACTAATTTTATTTTCTCCATTTTTTATTTTATTTTTGGTAAGAAATATGCAATGATCAGTAGTTCAAACAGTGAGATAAACAGAGTTTATCTTATATAATGCATAAAAAAAGAAAAAAATGGCTTTTCCTTTTCTACAGATATCTTGAATATAGTATTTCTATAATTATCTAAGTTTATACAGTACTTATGCACAAATAAAAAGCATCTATACTTTGGGTTACATATGATAAATATATACTTTAATAAACAACGACAAATACAAATTATAGTCACATTGAGTAATAAAATTTTAATAATTAAAAAGAAAACACTGCTGTAAATTAATCAACAAAAATATTTTTCTTTATTTTCTTTGTATTTTTCCATATCCATGATTGCTTTCAAATTTTCAGATTTTAGGGCTTGTCTTGATTCTTTTCCAGTCATCATCAAGATGCATTTAATTCTTCAAGAAGAATAACCCTAAAAATAGACTAATAAAACCAGCCTTTTCATGGAAAATAATGTCAGCTTTCTCAATTTTTTATGTATAAATTACCAAATAATTTTTAATTATATTGACATTGAATTATATTTAGAATGCCAAAGAATTTGCTGTGATCTTGCTGTGACTCAAAGCCTTACTGTTGCAGTAGCTGCACTTCAGAGACAGATTTTTGGCTAGTTTTCATTTGTCGTAAATTTAGAATCTCCAACTTGGAATGACAATGAGAGCTCTTTTTCTTATAGCTGCTTTCCATATAACTGCATGTAAAGTAATGGGTGCCATTCATACTTTTGCTGCAATAGACATGAATAATAAGAACAGATGAAAAAAGACCCTCCAAACCTCTTTTAGCTGTTTATGAGAAGAAGACCATTTGGTCATGCATATATATTTAAAGTTAGGTGAGATAAATTCCATTCTTGCTGCTTCAGTGGACAGACCTGTATAAAATAAAGGCTGTCTAAAACAAATAATTTTGACTTGGATAGTTTAGACAGAGATGTTTCCTGCAGGACTTGGTGCTGATAGTTGAAGGAGCACCACATCAATTTCAAGATAAGGATCTGCAGTTCTGAATTTCTGCTTTGTGCATTATATTAAATGAACATGTAAACAGCATTTACAATAGCTCAGGACTGAACTTAGGACTAAGCTAACAACCGACACACAGCGAATTAACAAAGACAAGTGACACACAATGGAAAGAAAAGGAAGATCAATGACACACTCCATTGAAGAGAATGACAATTAAGATAAATCATATGCTATGCTATTTAGCATATTTTCAACAAAGTACATTATACACAAACTTACATATTTTTTTTCTCTTTGACAGTTTGTGGCTGAGTGCTTTGCGAAGCCATGAACACTGTTGGCACAGATTCTCTAGATCTCCCCTGGGTTATTCTTAGGGTTGGTTGTTTTTTTTTTTTTTATCACATTGCTACTAAAGCACTTACACTAAGTGCTGAATATATAACTTGTTTCTAATTAGATACCCTCTGTTTGCAAAATCTGTGACAAAAAAAAGTGTTTTTCTAAATCTAATCTGGATAAAGGCAACTCATTATGAGTAGCATGTGATATGTCTAAAGGTTCTATCAAACAAAAGGAGGTGTTCTCATGCATTCCCCTGGAGCCCTGCTACCCTGATGGTAATTTTAAATTTGAAATATATTATCATTTAAAGAGCCTGAAAGATGTAAAGAATTAATTCTCTCTGCTAAAGTCAACAAATAATTATGAGTGCAGGATTAGATTGATAGATTAGTGGCATAGTAAATTGAAAGTGAAACAGGAAGGGATATATTAAATCAATCTAGCTACTTTGAAATTCTTTATTAATACTCTATTTGGGAATTTTAAAAGGCTGATATTGAAAACACAGTCACAGCATCTGTGGGGATCCAAGTTCAAGAGACTTAAAAATACAGCCTTTTGTTTCCCTTTTGCTATGTGTGCTCTCTTGCCTGTTAAATACTATGGGTGTGCCTTCATCAACTTTTCACTTTTGATCAGGATTGCATTTCTGAAAAGAATATTACACTTACAGGTTTGGTTCAATCCACAATACAGTATCCCCTTTCAAGATTGTCTTCCTTTAGGATGAAAGTAAACCAAGAATTGCATGCAAGAGATTAGCCTAACATGATTGAAATACTAGTGAGTATTTAGCCTGCAGGGCTATTCTAGAGCTAATCCTCTCAAGATGTGTACAGAGTGGACAGGAGGTCCTCAGCATCCTCTATTTTGCTTAGTGATACAGTCTTGTTGTGCCACACTGCTAGCCTGTAAGGCAGCTTAGGTTCGTGGCACAACTGGGGACCTCAGGGAAGGAAGGAAGGACGAAATCGACTACTGGATGCTGATGACCTCTGTTATCCTTGTGGCTGAAAGAATACTTCAACTGAGGTGCATTTCCATACATCTTATGTTAGCATTTAAGTGTTATTTGACACAACAGAAGCAAAATTACGTGGTACAAAAACATGATTGGCATCACTGATCAGGATTTCATATAGATTCACTGACCTTTAGTTCCCTCTGCATATTGCTGCTGTTGAGTGCATCTGCCCTGCTTTTCATCACTTCTTGACTGAAACAATGGGGGAAAAAAAAGCTCCCAAGCACAACCATTCTGACTTTGGCACCATGTTTCTTGTTTTATGAGTTATGAACCTGTGCAAGAACCAAATCTGTATCCATAACTTTGTTTTTAGGCTATTAGATTTTTTGTGTGTTTTTTACAGTATGAATAAACTGTGGGATTGACAGAGCAGTCCCTCATTTTACTCAGTCAAATGGAAGCCTTATTCATTGCCATGATGTGCTGCTGGCAGCTGCTAAAAGAGACATGATCACTTTACCCTTTTAGTAGTTTGAGGTAAACTGCAGCAAGGGTATGGTGTGGATTAGCAAAATATGTGGGATGAAATACAGCACTTCTCAAGCAAAGGCTTTCTTCTAAGCTCTCAGATGCTACAAAAAGCCTGTGTGACAAAGGGAGGGTGCGCCTGAAAGGGTTGCTGAATGCTTGAGTGGCAGCTCTCTGTATGACAAGTCTTAGGGGATTGGGTACTTAAATCTTAATTACAAAAAACAATCATCATCAGGTATTAAAGCCCTGTAGGGAAATTGAAAAACTCAGAGAAGAGAATCCCAGTAGCAGAGAACTGCTGTACGCAAATTTAATTGACTCATATTATACAAATAAACCTGATAAATTAAAAAAAAAGTATCTGTAAAAAATAGTTGAATGATTGTACTATAGACCAGATGCTGTGAAAAAGACAGGGGGTGGGATTTTCAACCTGAAGAAACTCAGTGACTGCTTAATGAAGAGCTAAACGCCACAGCTGACCAACTTTCTTAGAACAATCTGTAATGCAGCTGAAAGCAGAAAATCTTTTTGATCGTTCAGTGTCAAGCATTTGCAAAATATAAATTGATACATTTACGTGTTATTTAGGGTTTGTCATGCTTCTATGATGCAAGCATGTAATAAAACCATTTTGAAAAAACTATATTGGAAATGAAAGTGTCTCTAAATAATGAAAGAGTGCTTTACTACAGAGGTGTAATAAAAAGAATGGGTTATACTCTCATTCTCTGAAACTCAAGGAGAGTGGCAGTCATTGTTAGTGATGGATTTTGTGGTAGCAGTGAGCAGGAGTGTAAAGCAGGACTCAATTTGGAGGAAATGATTTTCTAAACATTAAACAGTGGCCAATTTTAGATCTTTTTTTTTTTTTCAGAAATAAGATAGTTCTGTCACACTCAATTCACAGTATAATTAACAATGGTTTTTTTATATATTTACTAACCACTTTTGTTATTGTACATGACTGACCTAGCAGGAAAAATAAAGTTTATAGACTAACCACATAAAAATTTCTGCTTAGAGTATACTGCATTTGTTCTGTGCTTTCTTTATTCACCCTGTTGACTACAGCAACAGTCATAGTGACAAAAACAGAGCTAGCGACTTCTTCATAGTCTCTGAAGAGAGAAAATTTTAAAATAAATTTCTATGGCATGGACAAACATAAAACTGACAAAACTGCATGCTTGACATGTATCTAGTAATGGTTCAACACTGTATTCTCTGGTGACAAAGGCAGCTTGGACTGTCCTGGCATTTCTACCATGATTCACAGCTTCAGCTGAATTAACTGTTTGTCTGAGCATGATGTAAAATGGACTAGAAATGATGGAAGTTATAAATAAAACCAAACCTTCCTTGAGAGTCCTCCTCTAAAATCTTAATTGAACAGAATTCTGAGAACTATAAATGACTGTATGGAGCCAAGAGCAAACATATGAGAATGGGCTATCCTTGACATTAGTAAAATAATGTCAGTCTTTATTGTTATGCCAGCTTTTCTACAGCCATTTTATGAGGGGGTCAGCCTGTCTCTGGAGTTTTGTGTTTTGGTTTGGTTTGTGTTTTTTTTTTCTCTTTCCCCAAACAGAAGAAATTTAAATGAGAAATTTAGACTAGGTGGCTAACTTTTGGACACTTCGAGGCAGAAATGATGAATGACTAATGCATAAACTTTGTATTTATGCATGAACTGAGTATTTAATGTATGCCAGGTTTCCTTTAAAATATTGGCTATTGTTGTCTTTCCACCTTTTATGTATATTACAGGCTTCAGGAACATATGACTTAATTCCTTTTAATCTCAGTGAGAACTCAGATTATGGAGTCTGTCAGATCAAATCTTTTCTTCTCTGGACATGCAAAAAGACATGCCTGAATAGGGAGTAAGGTACCATATTATCAGTCCAACAAGATTGCTGGGGGTTTTCCTAATATTTAGCTTATTTTAAACAGTTATGATGCTTGTAATAACATTAAAAAAACCAAATCCCCCAAACCCTCCCTTACCCTATTTTTGGCTACAGCAAAATAATTAATTTTTCACAAGCTGTTGTGTAAATCTATATATTGTTTAGCCTTTCTCACCTCCAAATACCCAAATGAAAAAGCAACAAAAAAGTCTTAACACTAGAAAAAGGGTTGATAAATGAAGTTGCTGACATTAGAGGCTGGAAAACTATAGTCATTAAAAAACCACCCACTGACACAAATTCTGTAAAAAAAATTGGAATTTCACTCTTCAGGGCATCTTTAAAAACACATACTACCCATTTACTTAAAATTATAATGAACACGTAAAGTAGGCTTGGCCAAAATTTGGAAACAGTGGAAGCAGTTTTGAAGAACAAGTAAACAAAAAGAATACTAACATTTTTTTTGGTGCATTTTGTTCTCTTCAAAATAAAGAGGTAATTCTTAGTTGCAGTGATTACTGAGCCTTTATTTCATAGTACAAGCTTTCCTCATAAACCTTCCCTTAAATATACTTAAGAGAAATTCTTGGAAAGAGTCCACAGACTTTTGTAAAATAAATCATTGCAATTTCTTTTATAAAATTATTAGGGATGGTTAGTGAATTTAGACATAGTTCTGATCTATGAATTATTTTCTGCAAAACTGTCCCATCAACTGTTACTGATAACCAATATGTGTGCTTTAACTGTCTGTCGTGTTCTCCATCATCAGTGCAAAGATAGCTCTGTAGTATTACTGGGTGAAAGCTAAGAATGCATAGGTGGTATTTCTCTGAAAAACATATAAGCACATGTTTATAACTTTACCATGCATTCCTTATTCTTATAAGTACTGCTTTGGTAAATAATTAAAGGCATGAATATTCTCATTGTCTTTTCAAATCACAGTATCTCAGTGTGCAGCTGACCACACTAAGGATTCTTAATGATTCAATTAAAAATTACCTTATTCAACAGATTTTTTTCCTGTTGTGATTCATAAGAAATGGAAAATCAAAATTCTGATCTTGCTGAATTAGAGTGCATAAACATTAAAGTTGCTCTGAGAAGGATATACTACAGAAATATATCTCAGTCACACTGCTGTTAGCTTGCTACTGTTCTGCCTGAGCCAGCTAAGAGAACAGTCCATAGCTCTTTGTCACTCTTAGCCACCTTCAACCTCACGCTGAAAAGTTCTGCTAAGCACTTGGTTGACCTCATAGTGCTGCTTCATTGCTAATTTAATAACTTTGCCTGCTTGATAACATTTTTGATGGAAATCTTCCATCAAGAAACTCAGTTTCAATGTGATCTAAATAATCTGCAGGGGGTTGCTAGTTTAGGGGAATTTTTGCAACACAAAGTCAAAATATGATGCTTTGATCAAACCAAAATGCTTCATTTTGACAGTTCCATTTTTATTTTTTTTATAATGATGATGTATGTGTACATTATGTTTGATATTATGTTCCTAAAATCTAATACTGGTTATACTACTATAATATTAGAACTTCAGATATAAAACTATATGAATTTAAATTATAATATTGAAAATAAATGCTTTACCCAACTCAAACTAAAGAAAAACTGTTGAGTTTCCCTTTTGGTTTGAATACTTTGGCAAACTGCTAAGTATAAACCAGAGCAACAAAGGCTCCCTTCTCCCCTGGCCAAGAGAAGGGGAAAAAACCTGGAAAACTTAAAACAGGTTTATATATTTATACAGAAAAGAGAAAATTAAAAGTAAACTACAAGGTAACACACACCTACACAAGTTAGATATGACAAATGATTCCTTCACTTCCCCACCCAACAGAAAACTGAACTCTTCCAAACACAAATCTCAGTATTCTAGCTACAAAACCACTCAGAACTCAATCTCTCAAGGGACAGACCCAAGCAGAGATAAAACTAAGAATGAACATTTACTTTCCTGTAGATAACATAACAGTGAGGTGGTGCTGGGCCTAATATGCAGAGCAGCACAGAGCACATCCACCTGCACCACAGCCATCAGGAGAAGGAGCAAGCTCCTCCTCCTTCACTCTATTTATATCCCCATTTGCGTCATCCGGTATGAAATATTTCTTTGGTTGCTTATGTCAAGTGACATCTGTCCCTCCTAATCTATGTAACACTATCAGGGCCTACTAAAATGAAGGCCTACATCTAGGCCTAACTAAACTAAAGCCTAAATTGTCACACCCTTCAGAAAAGTATGTTCCTCATCTCAACTAGAAAATTAGAAGGAAAATTATCTTCCAATATTTCTGAATCCTACTATTCTTGATTAAACCAGAATACTCAAATGTTCATTTTTATTTAAACACATTCTACCCTGACCGAGAAACTTTTAACATAAATTCTACTACTGTTACACATTCTGGTACTGTCATCCAACAGAAGAGAGGACTATGCTACAGAGAGCCTTGTGCTATGTAGGAATGGGAGATGATGAAAAATCTGAAGAAAGGCAAAGATAGAAATACTGATGCAAGGAACAGGAATATCTTAAGAATCCATTTACCATTCTTTAATATTATCCCAGCTCTGAATTTACCCAAGAGGAGGAAATCCATTTACTGAATCATTGTTAATGTAGTTTACAGCTGATTCTAATTCAAACATTGTTTTCAGCTTTGAAATTAACCGATAAAATGCTCTGAGTGATTTTGAAAGAGAAGCAGGGATTTTTTCTTTCACTGGATTTCCTTCTTTATAGATTTCTTTATTAGAGCCTTTTTAACAATGAGAGTTACATGGAAAAGTTTCTGTTCTGTGAATTTCTATTATTTTTTTAACTCTAAAGTGTTGTTCTTTTGGGTTTTTTAGGGTTTTTAAAAATCTCTTTGCAGTCATAATTAAGAAAATGGTTGAACCTGCTATCAATTAACTTAATTGATTTAAAAAGTTGATGGGCGCCTGGAATGGAAGTATTTTGCCTGCAGCTGAGCTGAATACAAGAGTAATTTATTTTAATAATGAATGGCAAAGGAAAAATTGAGCAGAAATACTGTGTGGGAAACCCTCAGAGGGTTAAAATAAACATATACCAGGGTTGGTGGCAATGCTTCTGATAGAGGACTGAGAATTATTAAGCCTTTTAATATTAGTGCCATAGAAGGAGTTTAAAAATAATTGGACAAATACAATTTAGAGTAAAAAAGATCATCTTCCTTAGAACTGAGTCAAATTTAGTGGTGATGTGAAGAGTGGCAGTCTATGCAGTAAGTGTCTGTGGATCAATAAAATGCTATTTAATACAGGAAACATAACTTAATTGGCATAGATATGACTTTTTGTCAGTGTGCAAATTCTAAAGTGAATATAAGTCACTTGACTTTGGACTATGGGGCTGTAGTCAGGGCAATTCTTCCCATTTCCACAGCGAGTAGAAATGGTTTGAGATAAATTGTATTTTTAATATCTAGGGGCTCATGTTTCGTTCCGCTGGGACCAAAAAAGTAAGAGTCTTTTTTAACTGGAGGTGAACCAGATGGAACGGGGTTCTATGGATTACTCTAAATTTCTAATCAATGTTGGATAATTGTAATCTGGACCTTTTTTCTGAATAGCTTCATCCAGCTACCATTTTGTATCCAGTAAACATTACAATTTTTTTTTTTTATTATTTTTTTTCTTCACAAATGAACAAAACATTTGGAGAAGGGAGCATTCTGTGTTTGGCTGTAATGTCAAGCTGATATAAAGTCTAAGAACCAGTTAATGAAGGAAGAATTTGAAATCAAATGGGAAAGAGAGTATCAGTCCCAAATAAGCTGTGATTGAATTTTGCCTCTAGTTTAAAGGACTTCAAATTCTTGAAATATTGTGTTTCGTAAAAGAATGGACTACGGATCAAGAATTCAAGTTGATTGCTTATCTAAAAGTGTGAAAAGGAAAGGAAATGCTCATGGTGAAGTGTTATGTAAGTTTAAGTAATTTATGGTGAAGTAAATGCTATAGACACTTAGAAAATTTCCTTACATATTATGAAAGACAGAAAAAGAGTGAGCTCAGTTAGAAAGTGTATAGTAATACCCTAGAAGTACATCATTACTCTCTTTCTCTGTTCTAGTACTCTGAGAGTATCTGTGTTTTCCCTATGTGTAATATTTTCTACAGAATTCTGCTTTAGTCTATTTTGTTCTGATACACTACAACTACAGATTGATATGCTCAGATCAATATGCTTCACACTTGTAAAGCC
>JAOXXN010000001.1:53114150-53130809 GCA_026770055.1 Myrmophylax atrothorax
AAATATATTAATTGCTTATATTCTGGTTGTGAAGCTTACTGTTGCTAATATACTAAGATGTCTTCAATGCAGTCTTCACCTTGTTCTTGTTGAATTTGATAATACAGGCAGTCACTGAAATAAAAGTATATTTGACTAGTATTAACTGCTTCAAAAAATGCCATGTATGGTTTTGTAAACAGAAAGGAGCTCCTTTACGTAGCAAATGATGCCTTTTTACAATTTATTTCTATTCAGTTATTTGAGATATTAATCCAAATCAAAATCCAGTGAGACTTTATGATTGTTAGATATTTCATCTATCATTTCATATTTTAAATATTTATTCATGTATTTCCTTTCAGTTAGGATATTCATCTCAGGCATCCAAAGCTACTATATGTTGAAGAGCAAAAAGAAAGCAAGAAATTTAAAAGAATTGTGATATTACCAAGGCAATGTGACTTCTTGAATATAAAAGCAACATGTTTTGAGGCTTTTAACAATACCAAACAGGACCAATGTGAAAAGTATTTTAGCCAAACCATATCTTAGTATAACAACACAAAATGAACTGAGAGAAGGGAGCATTACCAGGCCAAATGGATTGGCTTAAACATTTTCGACACATGCCACAAGTTCACATAATCAGCCTGAGGCAGTAGGAAACTTAAAAGCTAGTCTGATAGTGTTTCTTACAAATATTCTTTGAATTTTATTACTTGTCTCCCACATGAGGCGTAATAGTTTCAATGTTCTAATTAGTACTTGTGTATATTGCTATTACTTTGTCTCTTTAATCAGGTTATTAAGTCTGTTATGGAGATTCCTTATAGAATCACACTTTATAATAGTGTTTCTAATTTGAATATGTCCTTTTTTATGTTGTCTGAATCTGAAACATCATAAACTCTTTTTATGGGTCCTTTGATAGTAGTCACTTTCCTGTTTTATGCTTGATTAGAACATACAGTATTAAGTAATAAAGAACTTCCTGAAGCTTTGGAGTTTTAGTGCCAGAAAACATTTCGACTTCCGTAGGTTTTTTCTTCTCTCTCTGACATTAGGTCAAATAAATGCATCCTTTTGTCCATATTAAAGTACTGAACAGGAAACATGTAAGAAAGAAAGGCCTTTTGTTAGACCAGGACAGATTTTATAAAATTTCAGAGATTGATTTTCAGTCTTGTTTTAAACAAGATAGATAATAAGAAATTATATAAAACCAGAAAAGAATTCTGGTACTTTTCTCAAATTATCCATATAGATACATATAATTATAAATATCAATTTGCTATCTAAAATTATGTTTAAATGCCAGTGAGAAGTAAGTAGTAACACAGAAATCTGTGTCTTTCTCACTTTCTCTCACTCACCCTTTCTCAAAGAAATTGTTCAGTTTTACGGAACTTCATTACAATAAATTACCTTATCCTGCAGCTGAATTTGATAAAAAAGGAAATTAGATAGAATTTTTATAGAAAAATACAGAAATTAATAATTTGGGTAAAACATTAAAGGAATTGTACAGATTAGAAATTGTAAGAGATACAAACAATGTCAAAGGATTAGAAATTACCTAAAAGGCTTCATATGACTGAACAATGGCAAAATAAGGTAAAACAGGTTTACTTAAAAAGAAATAGTGTTTAAGAAGGCTTAACAATGGCCCCATTTGGTGTCCTCATTTTAAGCTGCAGTGGGGTTTGAATCAAAACCCAGTTGTCAATGGACTTCAGAAACACATCTGCCAGTTCCTGTAAGCTCTCTTTGGCTCAAGAATGGAAGTTGGTGAAACTCAAACAACATATATAATGAAGAATTAATGGGTGGAGATTAAAACATTAAAAATACCTATTTTATGAACAAATGATGAAGGTGGGGGATAGATGCAAGCATTTATATTGCTGACAATCAACTCCAATTTAGAAATAGGAGTATTACCCCAAGTCAAAACTAAAATCAGTTTAAAGGAAATAATAGGGAATAATCCCTTCTGTCACATCGTTTACATTCTGCAATTTCATTTTCAAGTAGAGTAGTATCTGCTCATTACAAGCAGTTTGAAACACACACAAAATTCCTTCTCCAACACAGACACAAACAGTAATTATTGGTAATTGTTTATATGCAAGACCTAAGTGACCAGGAGTTATTTAGTGTTAAAATTCATACATATTGAAGCTTCATGCCTTAAAATTTCTAGTAGAACCTGGTAAATGCAAGTTCACTGTCTGGTAATATTTAGTACTTATTGTATTTTTGTTACTGTGTTTTCTATTTTTTTTCCTTGCCTTTTTTTTTTCTCTTTAGTACTATCAGTAACCCCACAATGAAAAGTAACTCGGTTGTCAGCAATTGTTTTTTTACAAAGTTCAAACTTGACATAAAACTCACTACTTCCACCTCATCCTTTCACAAAGTAATTCTTTTGTCTTGAGAGAAAGAAAAAGAAAAAAAATGAAAAGACAATATATCTTTTACAGTGGTCAGGAAATGCTGGCGTTTTCAAGCAGTCTTTGGGGATTCTCTCAGCTTTTCTAAAATAGAAAAGCTTGGAAAACAAAAGAAGGTAAAACAGAGGAGGAACTGTTCTGAGGTTTCCCCTCTCTTTCTGCCTGATTTTTGAATGTCTTCTGAGGAAAACACTTATAAATTAAAATGAGACAGTCTTGTTCTGTAACTTTCTTCTGATTTTCTGTGTTTACTGGAAACATGGAGCTTCAACTGGATCATTTCCGATCAGCAGTTTTATTGGAATGAATACATACAAAATATTCCATGCTGCATCGTCCTGTTCAGAATAAAGAGTAATTGTCTTTGGGATTTTTTTGCTGGTTATCTAGTGTAGAAACTTTAGCAATGCAAATAAGGATTTAAATGTGAGAAAATATTTTGAGATACACCTACAAGAACTAAAGAATTAAATTTAACCCATATGTATTTTCTAAGATGTGCTTGTAAGGAAAAAAAAAAGTTAATTGACAGTCTGGAAAGTGTAATTTATTCACACCTTTAATTCTTTGTGTTGTAGTAAACACAAGTAGCTAAATTATAAACTTGCCCATTTCCAGAAATATGAAACTGAAAATACTCTAGGTATTTATATGAATTTTTAATTTCAATACTGTTGTTGCCATTTAATGGCCATTAAATGCGTGCATTTTTATGCTAATTTACCAAAACATAAACAACACTATAACAAGTGATGGCAGTTTTCACTGATTTTGGTAATTTCAGCAGAGAAAAGGAGTGAGTAATAGAGGATGATTTCACTTCTCTGCTAAACAGCAGACAGTTCAGGAATTGACTGAAGGCGTGTACATGCAAACAATTACTGCTCAGGCTTTATTTTTTCTACTGTTTTGAAATAGTTTCCTGTCTTATCAGTTCTGAGAGTCTCCTTATGAAACATAATTCTAGTACAATCTTTATAACAATCAATATTTCTTATTTGGAGTTGTTACAGAAGCCTAAGCACTCAAAGCTAATACTTTTCATCTAGAATATACTTATGTCTATCTACCCGAAAAAAAGGTGTGTCTCTCTCTCTCATGTGTTTCAATTGTGAAGTTTCTTACAGTAATCACATGTGGAATAGATTCAGTTGCATGCACACTAGTAATTGAGAAAATCTTATAACTGTTCAAAGTTTTTAGCTGTGCTACTAGGATAAGGCATTTTATGAAGTTATTTTGGAAAATGGAAGTGGGAGAGAGCTCTTGAATTTGGAATTTTTCTCTTACTCTGTGCAGTGCACATTGAATGGAAATATAATTGCCAGTTTCACATAGCATTAGAATCTTTCACAGCTATTACTGTGTTTGTGTACAAGACAGAAAAGCCTGATAAACTGTGAAGCCACTAGCATCTATTATAGTTCAACAGCAGAAGCAGAAAGATTAACATGTGCATAAATAATCTGAAGTAAGAGCACACTACATACAATGAGAAAGTAAAATATGTTTCAGTTTGTCCATAGGAAAAAAAGGAGGAAATTGACAGTATGCTTCCTTTAATGTGTAACAGCTAAAAGAAAGGCTTCTGCTAAGAAACTGATCATTTTGTCGCAAATTATTTTAAATATAATAAAAAAGCACGAAGAAACCTAACTCAAACCAAGCATTAAAATAATCATGGAAATAAGGTACTGTCTTATGCTATCTGAGTATTTAAGATCTGTCTATTTTCACACTGCAAATTATGATTAACTCAATAAGAAGTCACCTTATCTACAGGACTTCAGTGAAAGAGAAAACATAATAAGATTAAAGTATTTTAAAAACAAAAAAAAAAGTAAAAAAAGGAAGCTGTTTCAACTATATTATGTCTTTAGTAAATGCTGTCTTAAAGCAAGTGTAAGAACACAAATCTATCTGAGTAACTATTTAGATTCAAATTTTAGAGAATAAATTGAGGCCATGGTGTAGCTCCAAAGTATAAACGCCTAAATTTACATAGCAACATATGAGGTTGGTGTCTAAGTTCCTATGACAGAATATAGAGAACTAGGTTTCAATTCACTAATTTAGAAAAACTTCCAATCACAGTTGGAATCTCCAGGATATTGAGGATATTCGCATATGACTCAGAATAGGTTTAGGTTGAGCAGATGACATTCAGATCTAGCCATATATATGGTGTAACTGATATGAAGAACCAAGTGAAATGAAGTATTCCTTCAGTGTACCTGCAACAAATAATATCAGACAGGAAATGGCAAATCACTAGGAGAAAACCATGCTAAAGGAAACTAGAGGTTCTGCATGAAATGCAGCTACCACCAGAACTATTTGAATGGCCTTTAAGATGATTTCCTCACTTACTCATTCTATGCCTCCTTCTACGTCTGGAACACCAGAATGAAGAAGGAAACTCTGAAAACCAAAATGAACTTTTTGCATTTGAAATTTAAAATAATGGGGAAAACAACCATGAAAGAGCACTTATGCTCCAGTTATCTAATTGTTGATTGTTTATCATTTTCTATTGCAGAAGCTGATGAATTCCAACTTTATTGAAATATGTATTTATAGATATTTCATTCCACTGGCTGTTTTTCTTGTTAGGGATTTTGGGGTTTGGTGGTTTTTGTTTGTTTGTTTATTTGTTTTTTATTTGTTGGTTGCTTTATGTTGGTTTTGTTTGTGTTTTTTTTGTGTGTCAGAAATCTTTTGTTTTAACCTCTACCAAAGTTTATATTCTGGTTAAGGAATGCAGTCAGGGAAAATAAAACTGTAGATAGTGTTCAGAGTTGCTAGTGTTCAAAAGAGACAGCAATCAAAGTGTGAGAAAGCCCAGGCACTGAAAGATCTAGACAGTGACCAGAAAAAAAAAAAAAGATCAAAGGAAAATGAAGAAAACAAGAAATTGGAGCAGCTATTCCAAAAGGAATGTATACTCCAGGTATAATGGGAAGCTTGGAAGCTATAATCAAAGTGATATGAAGATTGTGTTTACACTTCCAGTAAGCCCATTTTCACACTGGATTCAATTGGCATGTCAGACAGAAGCAGAAAACAGATGCCGAAGGTTGCTTTGATTAAAAAGTTCATGTTATCTGAGATACACCTTTGGTGTGACATAATATAATGGTTATTTTATCATGTCCTATTGAATTTTGCACTTTTTTGTCTTTGGGAAATGGATGGATTTGCCTGCAGTATCTGAGCTGAATTACTGATAATCTAGACTGAACAGCAACTTCACATGAAAAAGCATTAGCATCCTAGAAAAGCAGATGAGTCTGGCAGAGGATTTATGTCCAAGAAATTGTAATAATGATAAAATTACTTCAAACTTCTAAAACTCTGGGAGGATGAAAGGGAATTTGTATGAACTTCACCATTGTACAAACTACACTTCCATCTTTAGGTTAAAGGTGTATCTTAGATTTTAATTTAAATCTAGATTTATCTCCATGAAAAACTTATTCCATGTACTGAGAGTAAGAGAAGTTGCTGTTTTACCAAAGCCAATTGCAATTACAGATTTCTTCCCCTGTGTCTCATCAGATAGGAAAATACTTTATAAAACTGTCTTCAAAATACCTCATGGTATTCTGTTTGCAATCAGTATTTCACTATATTTTATTTCAGTGAACATATATTATAATCTAATGTTTGACAGTGATAGACATTAGCACTGAATTAAAAATACAAATAACATAAAGCATTCAGTGCTTCTCATATAGCATTAATTCTAAATTCCATATCAATTTAGCTGTCGTGGTTCCCATGTCAATTTATTTTCATATCCCAGATTCATCATGACTGGAGAATGGATCTGTTGCCTTACCAGTTTTAGATTTAATTTTAGTCAAATAAGAAAAAGCCACAGGAGCTGATGCTTAACTGCATCAGTGAAAAGAGTGGAAGCACAGGAGAAGGGGGCAGTGGGACAGCAGTTGTTTCTTGGAAACTTCCAGAATCTGGAGTGAATTTAGCCATCACTCCTCTTTTTGCTGCAGAAACAGCATTCAGCATTGGTAGTCCAGTTGGCTCTCACTCTGCTTAGGAATGGAGAGTAAGGGGAGATGCTTGTCATACTGAATAGTCCTGTTATTACTGACAGCTGAACTATGACTCCTGTGTTCTCCTTATTCCCTCTGGCAAACAGATACCTGGGAATAACTCAGTGGAGATAGGGGTGAATAGAAAGGGTCAAAATGCAGTGTGGATATACTTCCCAGAAGCACAGCCTTCCATATGCAGTTATGAGAAATGCTTGCACCAGTTCATGAAATTCTGGCCCTAACATATCCTGAAGTGCAAGTATGGACTTTGCCATTATAAGGCAATTTGCATTTGACTCATTTAGCATTGTAGTTTATGCAGTTAAATTGGATTTATCTAGTGTTAGGCTCCACAATGCCTGTTTGCCTGTGGAATAATTCACTCCAAGGGCCAAGACAGAGCTGATCAATGCACGGGCCATACCTTGGTAGATTCTAGAAGTGGTAGCTCTTCTACAAGTATTTCTTCATTAGAACAGCCATGATTTGGCCATGAGGATTTATTTATGTAGCTTTTGTTTGGGTGTTCACCTTATTGAACATGTAAAACATTGGATTAAGCCATAACAGGGCTAAATTATTAGAACATGAGCTAGCCACAGAGGTTAATGAAAATATAATTAGTACTGGTTGTGCTACATGCAGCTGAAAAGAGGGTCATAAATCCTATTAATCCTTCCTAGTTCGGGAATTATTGACCTGAAATACCATAATGGGTATGGTCTGTAGTGTCAGTGAAGCTGAAGTACAAGCAGACGATATGTTAGTGATCTTCATCTGTTACATTTTGAAAACTGGGAGGGGAAAACCGAAGCAGTTTTGCATCACTGTGATGCAGTATAAGCAGAGGAATTCATGAACAATGAATATTTAGTAATCATTCTGTAATGCCATGCATTTGATTCATAAACAGAGCTGTAGATAGATATCATGCATATTATTCATGATAGGCATCCATTTTTAAGATATTTTATGCTATTCTGTAGTGTAATATAGAGTTAATAATACCATTATAATAACTTACCTCACTCCCCAAAAAATAAAACAACAAACACAAAGCCCAGTCGTCCATGTCATGAGGTATCAGTCTGCCAGATACATCTAAAGACATTTCCCATAACTAAGTATGGTATTAGAAATCAAAAAAAAGTAATCCTTAGCTAAAAAATAAAAAAGAAAAATTGTAAATTAAAAAGAGAACAACAAAACCCCCAAAACAAATAAAAAACCCCACCCACAAAACCCCAAGCCACACCTGTATAACTGTCTTTAATTACATATGAATTGCTAGTTAAATATACTAGTGCTTGCAGGCTTCCTGCATTCTGAGTTAAAGTGTAGTAAGACTTCTTTTTCTTTAGATGTCTTCTGACTGCTTGCATCTATTTTTATTCTTGATTTTTTGTTGTCTCCCTTATTGTTCACTACCAGCTAATTTGAGAAAACTAATACATTGTAAAGGCTAATTTAGACACTACACTAGTATTCATTAGAAACAATTTTAGAAACAAGTGTAACTTAAAATAAATTTTTTGAGTCTACATTCTTTTTGCAAGTATGCAAGGCAGCAATAATTCTTTTTAGTTCTCTCTGGGAGACAAGAAAAATATTGCTAACATGAAGCAATGACCCCCTTTGGAATTTCATGCCTTTTTTAGAGGATTTCAGGTTTACTTGGGTCAACTGTTCTAGCAATTTTACAAGATTTATGAAACTTTGTCCCATTCCTGCAGACATATAGTTGTTTCCTGAAAAACATCAGCTAAGTATTTTAAGATACCAAAACTCATGATGTCATTAATGGATTTACAGGAGTTACGTGAAGAAATACCTTAGGTAGAGAGTGCATTCAACTAACACATTGAAATATTAGGTATTGGATTTGTGCCTTTGAGAGTATTTGGTTGTTGTGGTCAGCCCTAGGGAGGAGTAAATAGTTAGTGCATAAAACCACCCCTGTGAAATTTAATAAAATGTTAAATATATCCCCAGATAGTAATGAAATGTTAAGCTAAAAGTTAATGTCCTGCTGTAATGCACTGCTTGGTCGGACAAGAGCAATACTATGGTATGACAAACAGTGGCAAAATAGAGCACCATACACACTAGAAATTTCTCCCTATTCCAGTCCCCTATTCTTCACTTTGCTTGGAATCAGCAATGAAATAATAAAATTAAGTCATTATCTTTCATATGTAGATCATATGAAATTGATATGATGAGCAAGACAAATATATCCACTCCTTTTCATGCCTGCATCCTCACTTCAGATGAGAATTATAAGGATTATACGTTTCAGTAAGCCAAACAGAAATTGGTTTGTGCAATTTAAAATCAAGCTTCTAAAATTTTTCTTGTTATGAAGGATCAGTTTTATCTTCTTGCAATGGTAAACAACAGACCAGAGAATTCTAGCAGACATTCTCCACAGAGAATGGTTGACTGGATAGGAACAAGTATTTTACATAGAGTTTTAGAGGAGTGGATATTGACTTTACCAGGGAAAATTGGATGGTCTTAATTTGCAAAAATATTAACTAGTGCTTTCATTCTTGACCTTACAGCTGGTCTTTTAAAGAAAACTGATGCTCAGTAATGTTTGAAAGCTGGAGTCTTTTTTTAGCCAAAAATTGCAATTTGCTACTGGTCTCTTGAAAAGAAAAAATTCAAAACACTGTGGTTTTAAGCCACTAAAAAACCCAAACAAATTCAACAAGCAGAAACATAAAAGTGTTGTGGTGAGAGGGAGGATACAGAATGTTCACAAGTGTCTTGAGAGAAAACTTGGGCAATTATGCTGAAGCTTTGCGTGAGTTCTACTCATCCCATCAGAATTCCAAGGAGCAGAGGACCTGCACAAATGAATGCAGTTGCAAGATTGAGCTTGTCTAATGGGAAGTTTGTCTTCATTCTTACTGTAGCTCAGCACAGTCCTACCATGTTTAAAGAAAATTATACTGGTAAGATATAGAAAAAGGAAAGCTATGAACCTGGCGTAACACGGCATAATGCTTGTCAAACAGAAAGCTCTCAACTTAATTAAACCTGTTCTTGGTGTAAAATCATTGTAAGCTTAAAAACACTTAGATGTAAGAAAACCAAGTATTTCATGTTTTATTAAAATTTTAGTAGAATTTGATGTTTCTAATTCCTCTTTTATTTTTCATTCTAATTCTAATAGTAAAGTTGTAAAAATTATCTTCTAAAGGGAATTGAATATTCAATATCTGTCATCTTAAGCAGTCTTTTTTCTAACAAATGATAATAATACTTTTTATGCCTATATATTATAAACTTATGATTTTTTATTGCTCTGATATTATGGTTTAAAAAAAGAGATGGAATTAATTCCTTCATAACTAAGCAAGCTTCTAAAATTTTGAAGACAATTTTAATGACCTTGTTAAATGATCTCTGCCCAAAATAAATCCTAGGTGGGTTCACAATACTTCACTTTGTCAGAGAACAGTTTCAATAGATAATAAAATATAATTAACCCTCTTAACAAAAAAAATATGCTTAGATACACTTTTCAATACAGATGGTTTAGAATTTCTGGAAAAAAAATCTTCACAGAATAAGAGGTGGGCATCATTCTAAATTTTGACAAGCTTCGAGGTGTTGGATGCATGTAATTTTTTTCCCCCTGGATTTGCTCTCTTAGGTCCATGTCTTCCCTGTGCTGAGCATACCAGAGTTGGATGCAGAGTACTCTAGGTGGAGTCTCGCGAGTGTGGAGTAGAGCTGCAGAACCAATTCCCTCAACTTCTTTGCCATGCTTCTTTTGATGTAATCCAGTTGGGTTTCTGGATTCTGAGCACACACTGACAACCCGTGTCCAGTCTCTCACTCACCAGCACTGCAAGCCCTTCTTGGTGGGGTTGCTCTCAATCCTCCAGCTTCTGTTAAAACTGAGGGTTGCACTGACCCATGTGCAACACCTTTCATTTGGCCTTCTTGAACCTCATAAGTGTCCCATGGGCCCACTTCTCAAGCTGGTCCAAGTCACAATGGATGACATCCTGTCCTTCAGGCATGTCAGCTGCACCACAGAGCTTCATGTCATCTACAAACCTCCTGACAGTGCACTTGATCTCACTGTCTATGTCGTTGACAAAGGCATTAAACATTTACTGTTCTCTGTACAGACACCTGAGGGAGACCATTCGTCATGAGTGTCCCTTTGGACATTGAGTCCTTGATCACTACCCTCCAATGGAACCATCCAGAGCTCTGTCCAGGTCTTCTGAGTCACCACTGATGAGTCAATGGTAGGTTCTTTTTACAGACATAACACAGAAGAGGCAACCATGAACAGAGACAAACACTGTAGTATATATAAACTGCCATTTGCAATCCCCAGGCAGCTAGATACAGCATTCTATTAGTTCCCTATACTCATTACAGGAACAGTTTTCTGAGCTGGGAGAAAGGTGAGGAAACAGCTGCTGATTAGAATTGAGCCAGAATTATATCCAGTCTTGTGGTTGGTTTGTGTTTTCTTGGATATTTTGTTTGTTTGCTTTTGTGTTTTTTTTTTCCTTTCTTATTTTAAATCAATTTTATTATAAACTAAAGACTAATTCTTAAAGAAATATTGTAATTGATCCTTGGAGTGTTTATATACATGTATATACACGATTGTATATATAGGCATATAAATATATATCTATGTATGAGATACATGTAATAACGTGACAATGCTTATTGCTAACAGACTCTGTGAAAGATTATTATGACATGATTTGAGTAATTCCCACATTTGATGCAACATCTGTGGTTTGGGTAAAGATAGACAATAATTGATATCATAAGGAAAGTGTTAATATTCTTTAATTAAACTTAAGGTTTCAGTAGCTGCAAGTTGCAACCTAAACATATTTTGTTCTTAGTCCATACTAAATGCCTGAGCAGGCAATTTTGTGTGTATATAGTTTTCTCAATGGTGTTAGATAAAAGTTTACCCAGCCTATGTGGAATCCTCAAAAGTATGATCAGCAGATTCTGCAGTCACTTCTTTCTCAATACATTATGCAAACACTTTGGAAAGGAGATTAGTTTCTTCCCAAATAGCAATGAGATATTGTTTCATTAAAACAAGTTAATGAATTCCTGAAGCAGCATTTTGTGGGCAAAGTTTGAGATTTTTTTCATACTATTAGTGATTACAGACTAATATCAAAAGAAGGTTCTCAGTTATGAAATGCTAACTTTCCACATTTCTTCCACAACCTATTGAAATAATGCAGATCTGAGTCATAGAAATTTCACCCAAATTGTAGCATTTCTAGAAAGCGGAGCTGAGTTTGGATTATACTCTGAACATACGAGATAGAGGCCTAGACGTTACACGTATTCTAGTTTTCAGGCTTTTGCTCAACACAACACTAGAAAATACAGGTCTGTATTCAGCCCTCGTAATTCAGAATAGGACAGAATAATTGTATTCACCCATTCTTATATTATTATGTTCAATTATCTTTCTTCTTTCTTTTGACAGTAGTATTGTGTGTTTCTCTATCTCGCCAACCTATGCTACTCAGTATTACTGTGAACAGAATCTGTGTTTGGGTCTTTCAAATGAAATCATTAATACTGAAGTTATGCCATGAGCTGATCCTAAAGGCTGATTACACCCAGGGCTGCAATGAATGCGTGATAGAGGTAGATACTTCTTGGAATTCTCTGGTCTTCAAGTTGATTTGATACATCAATGTTTTGACTCTCCAGTGAGAATGGACATAAATTTTTGGCATCAGAACAAAGTTTTACCTTGAAGCATAGACTACATAATGTGTAAGATTGAGACTTGCTGTGCTCCAGTAGATTGCTTTTTATTTTAAGGACCAATTGCATTCCAGTTTTCCTTAGTGCAAAATTCTGTTTGTCCTAGTATTTTATATATCCTAAACACCAGACTTTTTATCCATCCTCTATTAGATAATTGCATCATCTTTTATCTTCTAAATCCATACATAAGAAAGAACTCATTCACTTTTTACTGTAAGCAAACCTTCATTCTTTCTGTAGTGATCAGTTAGAAAGTACTATAATCACACACTACCAGAAACCAGATATTCCATTAAATATACATTAGACAGTCTAAGTAGTTTCTACGCTCCTAGAATCTACAGCGGTTTGGATTATGTTTTGACAAAACATGTAGAGCACACACTTGGAGTTGGTCATTTACCTGGAAAATATTTGGAGAAATACAATTTTTAACTAACTTCTCTATTAGATGGATAAGACCTCTTCGCACCCTCAGAGGGCTTATATCTTCTTTACAAAATACAGCTGACTTTTGTAAAATGATTTTTTTTTAAAATTACATCTCTGCCTTAATTGGACTCCTTGACAATGAGAACCCAATGCTTATATATTACCTATATAAGCAATATGAAACATATTGACATATATGATTATTGAGGGAAAAAAAAAGGACTTGCCAAAAAACTAAAAATATACTTGCAGTGATAAAATCTGTTATAACTGAGTATATCTCTTTATCCCTTTAATTCAGTTGAGATTTGTAGAGTAATGTCACAAGTTTGTGCATGTCCCAGGATGAATTTTCACAGGACCTGGCATGAACAAAGTCTTGAGACTATTGCAGGATTCAGTGCGCTGATGTAGAACTGCAATTTAGAGCAGTAGCAAGGCCATTAAGGGTTATGCGTCAATCTTCCCTAATGAGCTGCTCAGCCATTTCAGCATTCATGTGTGTTGCTGCTGACACAGGTCTCCCAGATCATGGTTTGTCACAATTGCTATTCTCACCTGACTTGAAATGTTTCAACCATCTGTACGCATTTCTAAGTTTCATGGCTTCAACCTTGTACAGTTTTCATATTCTTAGGAGTCTCTTTACTGCCTGAACTTTCACTCTGCAAAACTTCTTTCCTTACACATTGCTCTATGTGGTATCCATAATGCCTCTTAAAATGTGCAGTTCACTGGGACTCAAATGACTGCTTTAGAGACCCCTCAAGAGCTGAGAAGATGTGCATGCAGAGTCCTGAAAATACTTAACTCTAAATACATTGACATGATTTTTTGTCTCATTGTAATGCTAAAAGTCTTATGACACTCACAAAATTTGAATAGACCTGATGGTAACTAAGTACCACAGAGTGACTTGCTTGCTCGCTTATTTCTGCCCCTGCCTCAGGCTGTGGGGAGGAGAAGTGGAAAAGAAAAAATTGAGACTCCTGGGTTGAGACAGGAACAATTTAATAATTGAACTAAAGTAAATATAATAATAATAGTAATAATTGTAATGAGAAGGAGGGCAGAGAGGGAAAGGAAAATTACCAAGAGGAACAAGTGATGTGGAACACAATTTCTCACCACCTGCTGACCAATTCTCAGTCCATCCCCAAGCCACAATTGCTGAATCCAAGCCAACTTCCCCCAGTTTATATACTGGGCATGACATCCTATGGTATGGAATATCCCTTTGGCCAGCTCAGGTCAGCTGTCCTGGCTGTGCTCTCAGCTTCTTGTGCACCTGCTCACTGTCAGGGAACTGAAAAGTCTTTGGGTTAGGGTAAGCATTACTTAGCAACAACTGAAATATAAGCATGTTATCAGTGTTATTCTCCTGTTGAATCCAATACTCAGCACTGTACCAGCTACCAAGAAGAAAATGAACCCCATCCCAGTCCAAACCAGGACACGTGACTGACATAAGTGACCCATGATGCAGCTGCTGCATATTTACCATGTTCCTATAAATCTGTTTTATGCAAATTGACCTTTAAAACCACTCTGAATTAATATGAAAAAGAAACACACACCAAATTATTAATCAAACTTTTTTGGATGAGCGAAGGAATTAAGAGGATACTAGAAACCAAGTAGAAAAATTAAGAAAATAGTCCTTCTGGAACAACACGAACTAAAATTAAATAGGTTAATGAAAAAATCCACAATATATAAATAAAGAAATAAAATTAAAATCTAACAAAAATATCCCAGTTGTTGCCTTGAGAAGAGAAAAAAGCATATCAAAGAGAAAGAGTTCTGGATCTTGGTTTGTTCCAAATTTTAACTCAAAGGGAAGGCAGGAGAGAGAGGAGGGAGAAAACATCTGAAGGAGGCTAGAGACGGACACAGAAGCTGACATTATCTATATACCTCAACTCATATATTTTCTTTTTTCCCTTTTTACAGTTGGTGTCATATATGAAGACTAACATAATTTTGACTTGGTTAATGAAAATGGAACAGATTTTTTATTTCCCTGGTGAAATGCATTATCAATTAAAAAAAAAAGAAAGAAAGAAAAATAAAGAACTTAAATCCCAACATTCTTCATCCAACTCTAACTGTTAAAAGCCTGTGAACAGGGTACCAGAAATGCAGGTATTTATATATGCTTTCATAACTGTATACTGGTTTTATTTGTATGCATTCCCTTAATAGTATAATCTAAATGCATTTTACTTGATAAGTTTTTATGCAGATCTTATAACACATTTTTCTACCACATGTTGGAACATTTGTGCAAAAAAAAAAAAAATCCCATCTTTATGTTTGAAATTTATGGGAACACAATTAAAATGAGAGGGGTCCAAAGGTATCAAGATAATTACATTTTTCTAATCTTACTAAACAAGATAAATTACCTGCAGGCCCTCTTATAAAAGATGAAATCTTCATAATAAGTGAATTAATCAAGCAGCAGCTTGCTACTGCACATGCATTTATAACAGGAATGATTCAAAGACTTATTTTATGGGGAAATTAATGGAAACAGGCTTTTCATTCTTCTGCACCAATTGAAAACCTCAGCAACCAGCTGCCCACTTGTCAAGAAAACAGAAAGAAGCTGGAAACAAAGATAAATAAAAACACCTTTTTCCTGGCACTTTTGAAGAGAAAAAGCAGCTCTCATTTACAGCAGCCATCTGTTTGTTATTTAATATGGGTGAATTACATGCTGTAATGAGTTTGTTTCTGCATCACTCAGTGCAATGGAACACAAGTTCACTCTCATAATGTGCAGCAGTTTTTAAAAGCTAATCATTTAATTGGACACAATAGTCAATGACAAATGGAGATGTAAAAACTCAGCCAGCTGTAGAGTGAATATGTAATCATTGTGAAATCATATTATTTTACATGCATGAAGACTCTTTAATAGTGGCTGATGTTGGTCAGCACTACAGACTCTGAAGAATGGAAGAAACATGAGGAAAAAACCCAGCATTTCAAAACCATTCTTAATATAATTGTGCTGCATTCAGGCACGTGCAGTATCTGCCATTAAGTATAGGTGCTTTATCATCTCCAAATTGTTTAGTGGCCTCTCCCAGTTTTTGTTTACATTTACTTTCAACATTTATGGTTCAGCAGGCATGATCTACAGTTTGTTGGGAGTCATTTGATTAGTTTCTCTTCAGAGTGCCTTATAGTTCCTACTGCCTTGCTGCTTTTTTTATTTATAATCCTACATTAAAATAAAGAGAAAAATGGAAGGAATGAATCTCAGGGACAAAAATGGATTCAGGGAATCTAAACTTTTGTTTAGATGTTTTTTGTGGTTAAGGATTCATCTGTTTTCAGAACTTCTTAAGGAAGCAAAGAAATATTTTATCTTTAGACATGTCATAGATTCAGCCAGTCTGTGAGCTTTAGCCAAATTCAGAAGACTGTAGCCTTTCTCTGATGTACTAAAGTTATGAAGTTCGGAAGACTAATCATAATATTTTAGCTTAAAAATAAAGCAAGAAAAGCAGGTTTAATGGCGATATATATCTCTGGATAAGGCAGGACAGATCTGCTTTTTTTTTTTTTTTTTGTTAACTATGAAAAGAAGCCAGCTTGAACCAGGATTCAATTTATGTTAAAAGATTCAAAAACCTAAGGAGATTAGATGGAGCACAACAGCTTTCTGATAGCGTGTTTGAGTGCATATTTCCATCCCGTGTCTCATTGTTGCATAAGGGCATGTGTACTGTAAGGTAATATAGACAGATATATCCAATAAGTTTGAAAATATGAAGAGGTAAGAAGTGAGAAATAATATTCCTACATGAAGTTGAAGCAATTGAGTTTATTTCCTCCCTCAAAATTTTAAGGAATTCAAGACAGAGGAAAAACCCTTCACAAAATGAAAAGGATATCACCTAAGCAGATTTGGGAGAAGGTACTGAAACTCT
>JAOXXN010000001.1:53131249-53145388 GCA_026770055.1 Myrmophylax atrothorax
AGACATAAAGAAAAAGATGCCAAAAACATCCACCCAGAAAATACTATAAAGGGAAACATGCTGCAAATTGGAAAAGCTTTTGAAGCACGCATCACAAACACAGTATGAAGAAAATGTCATGCAGTTCCTAGTAGATGACTTAAAAACACAGTAAAGGAGAGTAAATTGCAAAGTACTTTCTAATCTAAGATTTGGAACTCAAATTAACAAGAGCTGAACATGTTAAACTCTTAATGATGCACATAGGATAGAATGCACTATAATTTGCATGGAGCAAGTACTAGTTTGGCAATGTCCAAAGAAAAGACAAGTTTATCATAGGCTTCCATGTGGCTGACTTTCTTTCTTTAAAGAAAATGAGAAGTTTTCCAGTTAGTGGAGACAGGCTGAATAGTCATGCCACTTCTCCACCTATTGCAACCTGATGGTGCTACATGGTTTCTGCTGCTTCTAAAGCTCCATCCCTTCATCTCTAATCCTAACATTCCCAGGAGCAGCAGTAACAGGAGCATAAATGGAACACTCTTAGTGGTGGGTGGATGGAGGATAAACACAAGTTGTATCTGTATAAAAGGAATATGAGTTTGAAGCCCAATCATGGAATGAGAAAGGAGAAAAGTAATTACATGAATGTGAGGTGAAGGAAAAGGCTGTGTGTTTTGCGTAGTGTAGCCTGCAAGATGGTGCCAGAACTAAAGATCTGAATCTACAGCTGTTATCTTCCAGCTTTAGAGAGAAAGTATGAATAGCATATTCATAATAGCAAAATAACCAATTTCATAAAACTAGTGTCTCTTATGTTTTGTTTTTAATACTAGATTCCAAATTTTGAGGAAATAGATGATTAAATGTGTGGAAATCCTAGTGACTGTTCCTTTTATTTTTCCCCCCCTCCAAGAGGAATAAATTATCACAGTGCTATCTGACCTGATGTTCTCAACCACTCTACAATGATACCAAGTCTGTGTATTACATCAGAAAGTTTACCCGAAGGTTGAAATGCACAGAATGGACCTACATGTTTCATAAGTGCTTTAGCTCAGGAAAAAATGACAACACCTATCAGAGTAGAAAAATTCATAATAAGAGAAATATCAGAAGTTCTATTAGGATTACCCATTTTAATTGTAAGAAATATTGCTTATTGAAGAATTTATAAAAAATCACTGTTCATCAAATATGGACGTGAACTTCTACTGGCAAGCAATCTACATATGAATAATAAGTGTAAACGGTGGCAGATATCACTGAATCATATCTTATATTGACAGAACATAAATGCAACTGAAAGTATATGATTTTTCAAATGAAACTGGCAGTAATAAGATTGTATTACTCTTAGGTCATAAGAAAAGACTTTTTATTATATTATTATTTTTGTATTATTTTATCCTTACGTTGTTTTGTTCAGATAATTATGTAACACTATTAAAACAATAGCATTTCTCGAAGAGCATAGTATTTCAATGGATTAATGTAGACTATATCAGAGTAATTTAATCTTTGAACTGTTTCTGAGAATTTAATGCTGAAGAAAATATCCTATAAAAAGATTCCTATAAAAAATTAAAAATTGTATCTATTAATTTACCCATTTCTTTTAAAATCATTTTAAAATCAAAACATATACTTTAGATAGCTTTTGAAATTTTTATCTTTCCATTTCTCCATTTTCTCCTCCTTTTTCTGTCACTTCTGTATGGACAAGAAGTAAGTAATAGTGTTTTACTCCCACATGCTTCCTAACTACTGCTAGAAGCAATCACATTTGATATCAAAGAATGTAAAAAAAAATGTAATCTCCCTTGAAGTGCCATCTTAGAACACCAAGACGTACAAAGTCTTTGTAAGTTGGAAAGAGCTGAGCAGCAATGAGGAGCAAATATTTCAACACTGTCTATCATAAAATTGAATAGGTTCTCTGGGGTGATGTAAGGCATTAAGATTCCCTCATAAGTCCTCATGGAAATCTTGCACATTAACAAAACAGATCCCTCTGCCTTTCGATTATATACACTTTAGAACAAGCTGCCATGGCTTCCAGACACTTCCTGAAGTTTCTTATAGATAGTACAGCAGACAGAAATGTATGGTCAAAACTATGCATAGATGCTGTGAGGGTCTGGATTTGTATCTTACCAGATTGCTTAATTATTGTGTCAGATCAACCATTTTGTCTGTGTATGTGTTGGGGGAGGGGCCATGGTCGGGCCTGCAGCCTCATGACTCGGGAGGCACATGGTCTGCAGCCAGCATGGCTGAGTCCATAGAATGCATGTGGCACGGGAGTCATGTGACTGAGCTGTCAATCAAATAAGGCTAGCCTGGTATCCCACCCACACCACACCCCCTGGAGCCTCTGTTTGGCTACAGCACCTCTCACTTTGGCTTGGAGGACCCTGAGCGATCAGTGAACCCAATGTCCTGACTGGGAGGAGTGGCTGTGGTAGTCAAACCACATAAATAGAGATGCAGAGGCCTTCTACCTGGTCCTATCTTCTGTCCTGGAAGCTACCACCATGTGACCTCTTGGCGGTAACTATTTTTCTTTCCTCTTCTCTCTTTCATGTCTCAATCCCTCTTTTCTTCCTTTACTCTTCCCTTCCTCTTGTGGGTAACTTAAAACCAATGGGTGGTTAAGTGAAGTCTGTTAGAATCTTATATAAAACGGTAAAGCTTGAAGCTTCAGGACTGATGCTTTACAGGTGCTCATGAGCCTCTGCCCCTGTAGATCACACACCAAATTATGAAGTGTGGAAAGAAAGAGTTTTGGATCTTGAGGACAGCGCTGGAGAAACACCTTGAACGACTGAGAGACTTGCTGTTGAAGTTTTAAAATTCTAGTTTTACTTGTAGTAGGTTTTTTTAGTTGCAATCATTTGCCTGGTTCAGTTACCTCGCCTCTGCTGTGCTTTTACTGTCACCACACCCTGTCCATTGTATCCCTCGAGCTTTCTTTGTTCTCTGGATGAGTCACCCATTAAGCTAGTTTGTCTCATCCTGGGCCAGGAGGTGCCCCCCATACACACTCAGAGAGCCCTGGGGATCGGAGGGCCCCCAGGCCCCCTCCCCTCTCTGCCTTGCTATTCCAAGGTGGGAAACCCCGTGTGTGTGACCCCTATGCCTCCTGGCTGGGGGGGCCAGGGCCAGGGCCAGGGCTAGGGCAGCCAGCCTTGCCCCTGTCCCAATTCCATTGGTTACTGCCCCTGTCTATCCCCAGTCTCTGGTTTTCTGTTGGTTGTTAGCCCTTGTTTCTCCTGTTGGCTAGACTGGGTACCTAAGACCCTCCCCTTCCTAAATTTTCACCCAATCCAGTCCCAGATCTGGCCTTCCCCAGGAGAGCTTATAAAACCTCTGGCATTGTCCCAATAAACTCTCTTTTTTTTTTGCCTGGACTCCTGGACTGGTCTTTGTCTCCCTTCTCTGCACCCCCTCAGACAAGGGGTAGGCAGAGACCTCTCCCTTCCTTCCAACATTGCACGTGCCCCCATTGAAACAGACTTGAATCTACCAATATCTAACTAAAGATTTTACTTTCTGCCTCTGTTACTCAACCTTAGCATAGTTACATGGGGAGAATGATAAGACTACACAGATTTACAAAGACTATTCATTTTGTGAAACTTCAGGTGTGGGTCAATGGTGAGTAGCACGGCCTTCATATCAACATCAAACATTATATTCTTGAGTGCAATTCAATGCTATTCTAAGAAGTCGTGAAATATGAGCTCATCTTAGTACTCATTTCTGGCACTCCATAGTGTTGAAGTGGCTTCATTTATACTCATGTCAAATATATCTTTAAAACTTAAAATGTTGAAGCATACACTCGTGTTCTTGAGTATAATCAACATTTACAGGCAAATCTTTATCTTATGTTTTCTGCAATCAAGAAAGAAGAAAAGAGAGTAAACTGAATTTCACACCAAATTTGATCTTTTTAGTTTTAAAAGGCAGAAAAAGACAATCTTTCAGTTAAATTCTAAACACTTTTGGCTATATGGAAGAAAACAAAAACCCAACAAAACAATAAAGGAAATGTCATAGACACCAGACTTACAAGAAAAAGATGTTTTCACTTCCAGAACAAGTATGGGCCACAGAAAAACATCACACTTCTCAGATAATTACAGGCTAATGTTACATCTTGTCATCCCAGAGATGAGGTTTAAAAATAAATGTATTCACTTGTAATATTTGCAATAATGTTTTAATGGCATTTAGTTAGTAGTCTTTAGAAAGTAAAAGAAGGGTTGTGTCCATGTTGACATTTCCACCTGCAGGGGAAAGAAAAATCCCACCTCCTTTCTCACAGTGTCAGAAAGTCTGACTTAGTTGATCACCTGATAGCAATTCTTCTAAATTGAAGGTTATAAAAAGATTCCAGGTGGGGTTTTTTTGTTTGTTTGGGGTTTTTTTATGATAGGACTGTTCACATAAAATTTCTATTTTGAATCACTTTCACAAATTAATGTTTTTTATATCATATAATTAACTGTATTACTAGAGTAATAGTTTTAGTAAAGTTCATCCAAGCATTTTTTAAAATATTTCATTATTCTGGGATTGTTTCCTTGAATTTGGTTGTTGCTTTTTTTCCTTCTAATTTCTGCCTGTGGATGAGAACTTTTTGTGTGACCTTTTCTTCTCAAAGTAAAACAGGGTTTCATCATTATCTTTTGGATTTTTAAATGCTTGCATGAGGGCCCTCTGTAAGATCTAGACTGAGCTTCAAAAGGTTCATAGAAGATACTTGTAAGAACACTGAAACAGAATAATTGCTTAACTTCTACTCAAAATGAAAGTTTTAATCAGTTGAGTGCCCAACCTTCTTGGACCTCTTTCTGAATCATACTAGAACCTGTCAGTCTGTTTAAATGCCAACATATTTTTGAAAACCTAAACCCTGTTGTCTGTGATGATGAGTGCTTTAACAGGGAAAGACACAGGTGGAGCTGTCTATAATTTTACATTTACAAGAATTAAAAATAATGAGTGGACGTGCTGTTTTACTAGATGAAGCAAAACCTTCAGATTACATAAAGAACTGCGGCATAAATCTGTAGGTGTCCAAGAGACCTAAAAACTTGAATTTATTTGCAGAGATTAATACTTCATTCTACACATTCATGCATTTACCTTTTATGGTTAGTAAGAAAAGAAATGTTAGATAATGTTCACATACATCTGACATCAAAATTAGAGCATTGCACTGGAAATTTAACAGAAGTCTGAACAAAATGTGATTTAGTATGTTCAGCTGCATGGGGCCAGTTCAGAACAGAAAGAAATTACTAGAGATAAGCTCATACAGCTCATTCCTTGTAATCCAAATAGTTCTAGTTTCACTTTCCTTTTGTTGTCACATAGAAAGAATGAAAAGAATGGAAAGACTTGGCCAAACAAGAAAGCACAAGTTGATACACTGGGAAGAGAAAGACAAAACCAAAACTAAAATGCAGTCTGAAAAAGTGGAAACCTCTATTTAATGCTAGAATATTGAGCCATTTTTCCTCTAGGCAGTTTAAACATGCATCTGACTATTGGAAATGACCTACTATGTTCTTTTTTAAAACTTTTGAATTTAATTCTTCTGACTAAATGTGGACATTGGCAATACAGACAACGGCATCACAACCAGTTTTGTTTTATAGTCTGTGAGTGATTAGTGCTCATCATTGGTCTTTGCTCTTTAGGAACTGTCCAAATATTCTAATTTTAAAAAATAGAGGCTTTTAAAGTCGATGTTATAGATATAAATGAGAAAACCCTTCTTCCTGAGTGCCTGAAAGCCAATAAAAAAGTTCCTAAAATAAGATCAAATAAAAGAGAGGCAACTCTCCATATTTTTTTATTAGTCTGTTACTGGGACTGAAACCAAAACCTTTGGCACCTAAGTCATACTTCTGAAAATGGGCACCAGCTCATCTATTCCAAGACATGTTGAGGTAGGTTTTATCCACTAAAGGTAGAAGTTTAACCTCTAGGCACCAACATCTCAACTATTTATATTCTTTTCTTTTTGTAGTCAGTAAACAGTAGTATACAGTGCTAAGGAGTGATTTATCTTGAACCAATGTAAACATCTAAAATGTGTCAGCTGAATTGATCCAAGAAGTGCCTGTTTCTGTTGTCTGTCTGTATAACCAGTTTAGACCAACATGGGGGCATGTGTGTTTCCTGTAGATGTCTAAAGCTACATTAGAGAAATTCACACCATAGAAATTATATACCCCAGCTTTTAGCTTTGCAGCTGTGTTAAAATCACTCTAAAAAACAACTAAAGTGACTAACAAGTGCAGTTGTTTTCCTAATCAGTGCAGATTTAAGTTCAAATCAGAACTCTCCAAAAGTCTGACAGGCTAGAAGCAGAGACTAGTTGAATTAAATGCAAGGAACTTTCTCAATTTCTCCACATTTTCCACTTTTCTTTTAACAGATATGTAGCTAAGATGTGAATATTCAATCTCCCAATGGCAAGGATTTAGAGCAAGTAAGCTTTCTAGTTTAGTTAGGAGGACATTATGGTAGAAGGATCAGAAACCTGGGTCTTGATCTGAAAATCCTATCATAGTTCTAATATTGTTTACATATTTTACCCAGTGACACTGAGAATGCAAAATACATAGCCAGTCTCTTTATGGATCTGGGCCTTACAATCAAAAACAGAACAAGATGTGACAGGCAAGTATCAACACAAGAGTGACGTAGACGAAGATGACAGTGATGGGAAGCTTTTGTGGTCTCCAAAGGTTTATTGCTGCTTTTTTTTTCCCATATTACTGATGAATCACCAACAGGCCACTTACCTAGAAAGACTGTTGCTTCTTAAGACTGGTTTGAACAAAAGAAATTCAATAGAGAGTTTTATGTATATATTTAATACGTAACAGGTTATATTACAGTTGATGTTACTGCATATTATGAATCTATAAAAACAGAGCAAGCCTGTTCTAGATAAGTCAACAGTAATGTTTTATGGTCTTTGAACTGATATTCTGCAGGCACCACAGATTCAATTAGGTTAGCTATTACAGTATCTTTTGAAAATGGTAAACATTCCCCCAAAATATTCTCTATATATTGTGCATTGACATGATGTTACTTTTTAAATTCTGGTAAAATGCCAAACAAAAGTAATCCTTTGTTTCGGCACACATGTGTGTTGCCCATAAACTTTCATGCCACCTGCATGAATCTGAGAGCAGAATTCATAATGACATAGACACTGCCTAATCTAGGGTAAATCTTTTACTCCCTTCTGGTGGGATCTTTATCAGCAATGACCCAGAATGATAAGCAATCATTGGAACAAAACGTTTGCATACAGAGGCTTAAACATTCAGCAAGTCTGTCCTCCTCACACTTGATTGGTATGTCTCTATTCTCAAAATGTTTCCAACTGAGTGTTTGGACACATTATGCTGAAGTCTTAGACAGATGCAGAGAAAAGGGAGTCATTGTATTTCCATTTTCTTTGTCTTTATCTTTCTCTCCTTAGAATTACATGCACAGATTCTTAGCTAGTGTGAATCTCTGTGGCCCTAAGCAGCCCATTGTGAAGCATCTTTCTCACTGTTATCTGCATAGAGGAATGCTTATGGCTGAGAGGTTTTTACATTCCAATTATTTTTTTAGTAGAAGAATTATCTTTTTTTTTCATAAACCAGACTGCTGTATAAATACATCTAGTTGTGTTCTTTTCTATCTTGATAAAGCATCTTCTTTGAAACTCTGTCAGTGCTGTGGCAGAAAATTGTCATGAGGTCACCTCACAATATTTTAATTCAACCTTATTTATACCTCTGATCTCTGTCCTCAAATAGTGTCCACTATTATGAATTTGTTTTAGGATGTTTGTTTTTTAGTGTGTTGTTAAAACATCCTGAATTACATTGTCATGATTTGTTTTCTGTCTTGTAATTGTTATGTTACAGGTGAAACTGTGGCTGACCTTAATTGAAACTACAGGAATGAATGAAGAACTATATACCTTCTGTCCTTCAGTGCCAGCATAATGAACTTTAAAACATGGAGAAGAACAAGGAGTGGTTAAGGTTATATTTCCCCCTGGGGTGAGTAATTCTAGGGGGTATTGAAAGGACATGCATAAGACATATACAGACTCTTAATTCTGCCTTCTGTAATATGCCAAACAAGGCAATTCACAAGGGGGAAGATAAACTATGTATTATAAAAGGCAGCAGTAAAATTACTCCCCCTTTCAACAAAGCAAAAAACGCCAATTGCTACTGTCTGTTCCTGGGCTCATTCTAGCACAGAACTAAGTTTAAAAGCTTGGTCTCACTCTCTGTAAGTAGTGTTTTTAATCTGTTTTAGCGTCTTTACCCTTGAAGTGAATTAATACATTTGGCTGATGGAAATAAAATGTCCAAGATTCTGTCTGACTAACGTGATTACTATAAACAGTGGTGGGATTTTGTCTTAATTGTTGTTTACAACTACAAAATAAATAAGGCAAATAAAAAATAAGAATAAAACTGTTAAAAGAATACAGAAGTTAAAAGAAAGCAGGAATAACAAATGAAAATTAAAAACAAAAAAGCAGTAGAAACAATAGATATCATGATCTATTCAGTTTCATGATGAAACGCAGGGGATTTGGGCTGAATTTTGGCTGTTTTGTATGTCTCTAGTTATAACGGAGAGATGATCTAGACTACGGTAACTTATGGGGTTTATCTCATACCTGTGAGTGCTTCATAAGTTATTAGTACCAGAAGCCATAATGAGTTATGTCACACTTCTCTTGCATAGCCTCCAAAGCTTGTAACTAACTGCAAGCCATGAGCAATATCATTAATTCAGCACTTTTTCAGTCTTAGAGACTGTGTCCAGATTTTTGAGAGTTTTTTCTTATGCTTCGCTAGTGATGCATGAAAACTAGTAATGAATATGAGAATGTAAAGCTAATGCAAATACTCTGACCTACAGCTCTCTGTATAAACCAAGGACTAAGAAACTCCAGTAGTTTATAGGATGTATTCTTAAAAGTGTAAAGTTTTCAAGATGCAAGGTATCCACTGTTTCTTGGTGGCTTTCATAAGACTGGATGGCATTCTGAAACTAAGAAATTTTCTTAATTCTTTCATCAGCATGAACTTATGATCCAGAAACTCTGAAATCTAAAACTGTTGATCCCAGTGTACCATACCTCTGGGTGGCCTTTTCTATTTATTCTGGCTATAATATCTTTTAGGCTATAGTTGAAGATCAAACTGGCATATTATTAACGTTTTTATATGGAGATAACACTGTACATTTAAATATAGTAATTTTCAAATACTTATAAAGAAGGTGAGTTGACTCAATTTTCATTAGCATTCACTGTACACTAGTGTATTTAACTTAATCAGATAATTGCTAAAGAATAACATCAATGGAATAATTCATGCTTTATAAAGAAGTAAATAAAAAAAGAATGAAAAGTGATAATTTCAACTTTTCTAAGGCTCTATGCAAGTAAGTAGAATTTCTCCTTATTACAGTTATAAGTATTTCAGTATGATGTAAAAGAAATCCAAAGCTTACATGGAATGACACAGGTAGTTATTATTACTGTTGTTTTATTGTTGTGAAGGAGAGTCTATTAACACATGATTTCAAATGGGCAGCCTAGTTATCAGATACTAGTTATCCTTTATTGGGTTTTTTGTTTGTTTTTTAGTTCAGTAGTATAATTCAGAAAAATTATGTGTGTCAAATTATCTAACTAAACCAGAAAAAAACTCTCTAACACTTAAAAAAAATTCCTTCTTTCTTCTATTTGAAATTTCCTGCCTTTCTTTTTTTGTTATATGTCTGGTTGTGGTCATTTGTCCTACATTTCAAAGACCAAGACCTTATTTTTCGTTTCTGGCACTGTTATCAGGTAAATTTCAAAGCATTTGCGTGAGTTGATAAAATGTATTGACCCAGGAATAAACAATTTGGATTTCAGCTCCTCCTCTGGAAAAGGAATACGTGACCAAGACAACACAATGTACATCTCAGAAATGTGCTCTTAATTTTTAGGGTGCCTTGCTGAAGGTCCAGACTGGCAATCTAGTAATCGGCAGTCTTGCTCAAATAGCTCCACTTAATCAATGATAAATGTTCCCTTAAGAGCTGCAGAATGCAATTGTGCATGTATGCAGTGCAGATGTAACTTACACAGGTGCATTCTGCATCAATTACAATTTCATCCTAAGAAAGTCTATGTTCAAAAATCAAAAACAATGTTGCAATTTTAAGTAATCTTCAGATGTAAATGAAACATGAAATAAAAGCTTCTCCTAATGAACAAACTCATGAGGTAGATTTCAGATTGCTTGATTAGCCCTAATTCTGATGATTCCTATCTTTTAAGTGTCTGACTATGAAACTTCAAGTTATAACTTCTTATTGTAATTTCTGTGGGATTTTTAGGAGATGAATTGGTGTTTTATTGTAAGATTCAATCAAACAATTAGTTGATTACTGAGAGTCTTCAACACTACTCTCCCAGCACTTCAACACAAGATTCTTGAACTAAACTGGTTGATGGCTAAGGGCAAAGTAGTTGTATTCTGTGAATTAGACAGGGATCATGTTACCTTTTAAACGACTGGGTATCATTCACAGAGAGTCTAAACGGGACCAAATAGCATTTAATAAATGAGGTACCAAATACAGGCCATTTCTATCCAGCCTGCCATATTTTCTCCAGAAGAGAAGAGGAGACTCATCTGAGTTGAACTGCTTTGTCTCCTTGACTCAGAGTAATCCTTCAAGTTGCTCTTGTTCCAGCTGAAAAACAGATGAAGTCCCATCCTTCAGGACACAACAATATTACGTGTGTTTTACTGAGAAACCAGGGACAAAAAGTCCAAAATTTTGGTCTACTCTAATCAAGTTTTTTATTGCATTGTTAGTTTTCATAACATCTTAGGAAGGTAGGAGATTTCAGAAAAGATTATATAGAGGAAAAAAGGGGGGAAAAAAGAAAATTAGTAATAACACTAGCTAGAAGACAATCTAGCATGCAGCTCTCTTAAGTCAATAGATAGACTAGTTTAATGCATGGTACTAACTGTCATTCTCATCAATGAGAAGATTTTCCAAGATTCTTCTAGAAGTTTTGTACAGGGTAATCTAAAGCAAATTAGATGAGAAAATACAGTTCATACTCACAGTTCATAGGTAATTTTTTAATAAGACAGTAATTAATTAATCAGGTAAAACAAATCCTTAGGAACCTGGAAAATCCAAGTAGACATTTACAGGGTCAACCAGTTTTGCCTCTTTTTTTTTTTTCCTAATCACAACATGATGTTTCTGACATATTTAATTGATTGATTTGTAAAAAAAAGTAATTAACTATGAATAGGTATATGAAAAGAAAAAATGTCAAAGATGGGTGAAGTAGGTACATGTGAAGGGGTGCACTCTACTGTTGCCTAACACTTTCAGGGAAGAATTAGACTTCTTAATGCAGAGTAAGTGTTAGAAAATATTTGAACATGCAGAATATAGTTTCATCTAATTTATGTTTTTGCACAGTATATTTTCTCTGTTAAAAAAAAGGATAAATAATTAAATTTCCACAATGAAAACAATAAATATAAATCAATCTATTTAACCTATTTTTATTGTTTTTAACTATCTTTTGCAAAACATGAATGGAAGTAATAGAATTTATTTTATAAACCTAGCAAACTTGGGTCATCTTGCTGGGTGAGCAAATATACGCATGTGAAGCTTGCCAAACCTGTGAGCCGTGATGAAGGAGCTTAATTAAAGTTCATGGATAAATTAAAAGTGAAAAAAAAAATAGAACAGCAAGAAATACATTAATTAAGAAAACCTGTATCTTAAAAAGAGCAAACCCAAGGGTATCAGTACAGTAATAAGTAACAGCAGGGGTGACCATCAGGCAGAAGATAAAATGGAGTAATATGGGGTAAGAAACCAAGCTGCCCAGGTGTAAAGTTGTTATGATGTCCATGACACTGTATCTCAAGAGTCGCATTGAAGAGCTCCAGCTGAGTTGTCTGGGAAATGCTATTCTTTACCTGTGTCAAAGAAAGGTCCCATGAAATTATTTGTTTGAAATCAGAATGATTTTTGTTATCTTTGTCACAGGACTACTATAATTCGATGTTCTTGCTTGCCTTTTCTTAGACTTTCAGATCCGTTTAATAAACACAAGACAAGCTGCATATTTAATGAAAAACAAACAGTATTCTGTGGAGAGAATAGGTTTCTGAAACTCCATGAGATTTTTCTTTAGCATTCATAAACCTTTGCAGGTTACTTTTACATTTTGGTCTGCACAAAACCTCTCTGATTTGTATTTTCTATATTTCCTAAATTTTCTTAAGACCTTTTTGAAGGTTTTCTCATATTTCTAAGGGTTGATGAGGTTTTTTTCCTGCTTCCCCTCCAGCCCTCTCTCCTGTGCCCCCCAGTCTTGACACATTCATAAAATTATAGAACTGCTTAGATTGGAAAAGAACTTTGAGATCATCAAGTTAAAACATTGACCTGGTACTGCCAACTCCACCACTAAACCATATCCTTAAGTGCCACATCTACACATCTTTTAAGCACCTCTAGGTATGGGGTCTAACCCACTTCACTGGGAAGCCTATGTCAATGCTTGACATATGTTTCAGTAAAGAAATTTTCCCTAATGGGCAATCTAAACCTTTCCTGACACAAATCGAGGCTATTTCTTTTTGTCCTACCTAGCAACACGACCCATGCTTGTTAACTCTATAAAAATTCTATTGTCTACTTGAAGAGGTTGATCTCACCTCACTGCAACCTCCTTTCAGGTGGTTGTAGAGATCAACAAGGTCACCCTTGAGCCTCCTTTTCTCCAGCGTGAACAACACCAGGTCCCTCAGCCACTCCATCTATTACTTCTGTTCCAGACCCCTCACGAGCTTTGTTGCCCTTCTCTCAACATGTTCCAATACCTCAGTATTGTTCTTGTAGCGAGTCACCCAAAACTGGACAGAGGATTTGAGGCATGGCCTCACCAGTGTGGAATAAAGAGGGACAATCACTGCCCTAGTCCTGCTGGCCATACTCTCTCTGATACAAATCAGGATGCCATTGGCAACTCCTGGTGTTGACTAGCACCCCCAGGTTCTTTTCTGGTGGGCAGGTTTCCAGACACTGTTCACTGAGCTTGTAGTGCTGCGTGGAGTTGTTGTGACCCAAGTGCAGGACCTGGCACTGGTCATGAGTGCATGACCTGACTATATTAATCCATTACTGTGGGTAAAATCCACAGATACTCACCTTAATTTCTCTCTAGAGGACAAATATATACTACTAGAGATTGGTTCATTTAATTTTCCTATATGCATACTTCTGTCTGTAAGAGGTGGTTCATTAGAGATGTTTACACTGTGCCTGATGCTCGTTGAGAGGAATCTCATGCTGTTTCATGCTAATGGAAAGCTGATGAAACTTGCTGTTTCAAGCAATTAATATTAACAATTTTTATCCCAACTGTAGCTGTCTTTCTGCTCTGTGGTGACAGCAGCTGTAGTGAGGCTGTGGTAAAGGCAAAATAGGCAGTGGATCAGAGACCATTTTGTACTCCCTATTAATTTCCTGCCCTGACTACAACTGCTTTGTTTATGCACAGAGATGTCTATGATTTAATGCATTATATAGAAATCTTTGGAAATCACTTGAAACAGTAATTATTTATCAAATCAGGACAAGAATTCAATTTTAATTGTGATACTTTTAATAAGCTGCTTAATTTTAAACAACTAGCCCTGTATCTAATTGAAATTAATTGTTAGGTTGATTTATTTAAAAATTATGTTAAGCATGTACACTTGTTTCTTTTCCTCAAACTCTTCCATGAGAGAGACAGGACTGGACAAAATGGTAAATGTTCCTCAGTACCAGCTATAGACTGCTATATTTTTATTTCCCCCTCATTTTTTTACTGTTTTCTCTGATTCTGCTTTCACTTTTTGCAAATTCTGAAGCAGATGAAAATCCACCTATTATGATTGTATAATATCCTTGTCAGTTCATCACGATGTCCAAGAACATTTCTAAATGTATTATTTAACATTTTGCTTCATTATGTAGCTACAATGAACAACATAAACACTGCAGATCTAAGAT
>JAOXXN010000001.1:53162463-53174381 GCA_026770055.1 Myrmophylax atrothorax
GGAAATGCTCAATTAAAAAGTAGTAGATGATCATATAATTAAGGTCTGTTGCAGGTTATGAAAGAGAAAACATTTAAGGTATGGTAGAACCTTACTGCTGGCATTCCTTAATTTTTAGGTGTTCAACTATGCTATAAACAAAGCCTCTGTGTGTCATGATATAGATGTTTTTCATTCATTTAAATTAGTGACATAAATGAAAATCATCATATTGAATATTTTACAGATGTATTTGGTAGAAACTACTGCTATGGCATGTTTTGAATTGAGAAAAGTATATTGCTAGGAAAAGCCATATTGGAATAATTTTATATATGTGTGTGTATGCATATGCTACATACATACATATATATATATATATGTAAATTCACAACACAAACACACACATATGTATATATAAATATTTAAACCTTTGAATCATATAGTGACACTCCTGTGTCTGAGTGCCATATTCCCAAGAAAAATATCAGTGGAACTATCTGGTTCTTCCAAAATTCAATATGTATTTTTACTCAACTCAGTTGTTGACATCTAGATGGCCAAATTTAGATGTTTGCACTTCAGTACAGTAATCAACTGGAAAAGCAATTACACACTTCATATGTGGAAGTACTTGGAAAATAATTAAAAGTAGAATACTCATATCAAAATATATTTTATTTTGTCAGCATATTCTCCTAATATGATTATATAGTAAAATTTATTTCAAAATGTCGTAATATAGTGTAATATGTTATATATCTATATATGTTTATGTAGAATGGCAAAACATTGACTGACCTTCTAACTGGCAAGTAGTCAGACATTTATTGAGTAACTAATAATCCTTTCTTGTGATTCTTCCATTTCTAGTGCTGCAGGTGTTCTGGTTACATGACCTTAAAACTATGACATGCTATACATAAAATGAAATAATTTTCTGTTAATTGTAGCAAAGATTCCACCTCTTTGTTTCTTTAATATTCAATTAAATATATTCATGTGTGACACATATTTAACTAGACTGGGAGCTGTGCACAGTCTTTGCCAGTGTACCAGTTACAATTACAACTTTTTAAAGTGACTGATTTCCTGCATTTTACAAGAAAATTAAAGACACTAGGAAAGAAACTGTCTTCAGCCATTATTTGCAATCATTTGAATATGTGGTCATAACATTGCCTCTGAGCCTTTTTCCCCTATCATTTGCTGAATCAAGTGATTACATATAGATAAAATATTTAGAGAAAGTGTAAGATAAAGATATCAGTCAACCTCAGTAGAGAGAGGAATACAATCCCATAATAACAAGAAGAAATACCTTTTCTCCCAACAGAAAAGAAAGATGATGTTTTTAAATATTTTTTAATGACTAAAATGGAAATTTCACATAAAAATATTTGCACAAAGTTTTCGTGTGTTTTCTAAAGAGCTTTGACCCAGCAAAACTGATATAGAACTTGGCATATTTTTCTGATATAGCTTTGAGGTCATACCTTTTAGGAACGTAGAAGAACATATAGTATATTTTTCCCTTGTATGTTTGCTAAACAGCCTGTCCCCACACACTACCAGCTGTCCAGTTGCCTTCTTGTCTTGTCTCCTTTCAGTTACTCACCCAGAAAACCTTTTAGAAATTTTATGTTAGAAAGAAATTATGGCTTGGGTTTTTTTGTTTTTTGTTAAATTTACATGAATAGTCAAATGTCAAATTAAACATTTACAGTTGCTACAACAGAAAAATATGGGTGATTTTTAATTATCTTATTAAGTTTCTGCAGATAATTTCTGCACAAAATAAGAATCAACTAAGAAGAATTTCAGAACATTCAAATGTGTAATAAAATTCTGGAACAGCTTTGCCAGCTCAAAACCCTACAAAATTCCTTGCATGACAGGGATGGAGAAATGGAGCAGCAGTTAGCTTGTACTCTTAAGACATGATTTTTGCCATAGTCCAGTTTAAGAACAAAGTACTGAATGGAAATGGAAGCATGTGGATGCACTCCTGTGAAATGTCCTCTTAAGATGATGCTGCTTGAGCAAGGAGGTTGGACCAGATAACCCACTGTAGTGCCTTCCAACCTTATCCATTCTGTTATTCTGTGAAATACTCAAAACTGCAACTCTTTTTCACCTTCCACTTTTGGGTTATATTGGTTTATTTATTTGTATGTGACTGGACCATCAAGTGCCTATCTGAAAAAATGCAAAAGCAACATAGAATGAAACATAAAATTGAAGAAGAAGGGAAAAAAAAGATTCCTGAAAACTGCTTTTTTCAAACCTTTCTGTTTAGCAGAGCTGAAAATCTAAGTGTAGTTTCAATTTTAGGGTAAATTAATTTGACATCTTTTAAATAAACAGTTAATCTGTTGTCTGTTTGCTAGAGTACTGCATGTAAATGTTTCTTTCACTGCCTAAGAGGAGACACACATTTGTTTAAAACATGTTTACTAATTAATTATTTATGTTGAATGAACAATGGATGTTATCCCTTGAAATGTTCTTCTCAGTTTTTCAGAAACAATAAGGAATAAAGGAAACCAGGAGGGATAGTCAGATTCCTTGCATCTCTGTATTTATTCCTTAGTCCTCAAACTGTTGATAGCGGCCAAAGCTTGAAGAGGACATTGTACTGACATTTATTTTGTTCCACTATATTCATTATATTCTTATGGGACAAAGGTAAAATCTGAGTGTTCAACAATACTGTAATGTGTTTAACAATATTGAGATGTATGCTAGATTTTACTTCAATATTTTTATGAAAAGTGGGGTTTATGCAAAGCACACCAAATATTGCAGAATCTCATTTAGTATAAAAGATTATGAAATATAATACATCAAGCAGTTTTTTGTGCAAATCACTTGATTTGTATCAGAGGTAAGTCAGGCAACTGAGCTCTTGTCTTATCCTGGTTGTATAGAATTTTTTCAAAAAAGACATACTAGCAAATATTTACTATCAGAGTTTTGAGTACCATATATGTGGAATCATTTTGGAGCTTACATTGGAGAATTTGATCTTTTATTTTGAGGAAAGTTTAAATCCTCAGCTGGTATACAGTTATGTTGTTTTTAATTGCTTTTAAATTATAGCAATATATATGGGTTTGCAGATATATAGGTTGGCTGCTACAGCTTTGTTCTGTTAGTATGCTTCTGCTAGTCCTATGTTCTTGAAATTAATTCCCACTTCTAACACAATTTTCTGCTTCCCTCTGTTATAAATGGTGAATAAAATATTTTGTGTCACTAGATGAATAAAATAAATACTCAAGTTTTTTTTTTTTCTGAAGGCTTTTAAACACAGTATAAGAAGTCAGTAAGTAAGTACTGGTTAGCTATTCACATTAATAGGTTTGTCACTAATAGCTTCTGTAAATTTATATTAAGTGTACTTAGTACAATTGTGATGTTTAATATTGAACACAAAATGAAGTGAGCCAACAAACCTAGGCCACGAGAGTTATAAGAAAATAGTTTCTGGTTGTCTGTTTCTTTGAGCTATGAGATTAAGTTTACAATTTTCATGACATACTGGAGGCTCTTTCAGTCATTTTTGGACAGTCGAGAGTTAAAAATAGGCACTTTTTTTGCATTTTAAAAAAATTCTGTATACATCTCAGAGTGACAGATATGCTTATATTTTGCAGAAATGTGCTTCTGAGTGACAGGAGCCTTGAAATGTTGTTTATGTGTTTAGCTCTGAATATCAAGGACATGATTTAGTAGGAAGCCATCATGTTAACACCATTAATAGCATTTTCGCCGACATTTATAATCCTCTACTGAATAAGACTGTTTACTTCTAAAACAGACTGTACAGTGTTTCCACATCTGATTCACTACTTTTTCATATGCTAACAAAAGTTGAAAGTTTCTTATTAAAACAATCATTTTCAAGTAAAGAAATGCATTAATTGATGAGAATTCCACACCATAAACATGAAAGTATATACTTTTTGTTGTTGTTGTCATAGCCAGAAATTCTGCTTGCTTTTTCTATTATTAAAATGAATGTCAACACAGAGGAAAGTATGTTCCTGCTGTCACAGGGTGTATGCTTAGACTACATCTGAACATTGTTTTTCAGGGAGAAGTGTTCAATGATTTGATCACCTGTCAGATGTGTCTCTGTGAAATGTCTTGCAGAGCCTTCAGTTCTCTTTCTCTTACCATCTGTGTAGCAAAGAACAAAGACCCTTTCCCTATAAGCTATGCTGGCAGAGAAAAAAATCACAGGCATCCATTTGGAGCTTTTGTTGTCCAGGTGGAATTCCTGTTTCTTCCACAGAAACACAGAAAATCAGTAACACTTTTTTCACTGTTTGTTTGCAAGCCATTATGTGTTTCTATAATCTGCTGTTTATCTCCTCTCTGGTATTTTTTCTTTTTTCAGAGTTTCCAGAATTCTTTGCACAGATATATCACTATGATGATATATAATACATATTTCCTAAATGGAACGTTTCATTTTATATCACTAAAGTTGAAATATCCTAATAGTTCTTAAAACAATGGTTACCAGTCAAAGTCTTTCAGTAGAATAGGGTTTTTCATTTTAAATCTAGCAATGACATTCATTTATGTTCAGTCAAGACATGATGTTCTACTGTTACTCAGCCTGATGCTCCATGCATTTGTATCATATTCTAGTTTGTCCAGCTTCCTGGTCAGAACAATGTACTTCAACTATATCCTCTTACAGTTTACAAAGCTGTCTCATATTCTCTATATCAAGAAAAAAGAAACAGCAAAAATTCTATGAGGTCAAATTCTACATTTGTTGTTATAGTACTAAAGGCTATCTTGTTACTTTAGTAATATTAATTAAAAATAATTTTAAATTTGCTTTAAATCAGGCACAAAAGGGATATAGATCCTGACCAGAACATTATCCAAGTCAGTGGGTAAAGGATAACAAGCTCTTTTTTGCTGAAATTCCTCTATAAAATGCATGACTTATTAACCTTATTCTGAAGATTTTAGTGACTGCTACATAGGGAAGACCACTTGACAATCAAAGGCTTTTACAACCAACAGTGTCTCTTTTTCAGAACCTTAACCAGTCTTAAAAAGGTAAGTTGATGCTGCCAAATATCAGATGGTAAACACAGCTGGAAGAAAAGATTGAGGCATTGTGAGAGACTAGATTCAAATCTCACTAAATTATGTAATTATAGGGTCGAACCAACCAACTTGTGTGTGTTGGGGGATTGGCCAGGTTGGAATCCACAGGGTCAGGCCTACCATGGAGCTCCCATGGCCTGCAGCCTCTCGGCAGCGTGGAACTTCCATGTCTGGGCTGGATCCCACATGGAGTGGCTGTCAATCAAAAGGGCAGCCTGGTATCCCACCCTCACCACACCCCTGGAGCCTCTGACTGGATGCACCACCCTCACCCTGGCCTGGAGGGCACTAAGTGGTCACTGGTCAGATGTCCCGCCTGGAAAGAGTGGCCACTGTGGTCAGAAAATATAAATACTGGGGGATAAAGTCTTCTCTTTCTTCCCTAGCCATCACCACGTGAAGGAGTTGGGTGGTAACTATTGTTCTCTTATTTTAATTTTTCTTTACTCCTCTCTTCTTCTCTGTCTAGGGCTGAACTGGCAAAATACCAACTGCCCAGTATGGAGTGTCAGAGCCTCACTCCCCTCACAGAGAAAAGGGAGGAAAAAACCTGGAAACTCAAAACAGGTTTAGATATTTATACAGAAAGAAGAAAATTAAAAGAAAACTACAATATAATACACGCAAGTTAGAAATAACAAAAAATAACTCCCCACTCCCTACCGAACACAAATCTCACTATTCTAGCTACAAATCACTCCAGAGAACTCAATCTCCCGAGGGACAGACTCAAACAGAGAGAAAGACTAAGAACAAACATTTGACTTCCCTAAGATAATGTGGTGGTGAGCCGGTGCTGGGCCTGTTCCTCCTGGGACAGCGCAGTACTTCTTTCTCGCATGAGAAGCCATGAAGGAACTGAACTAAGCTCGTCTTACACTTGCTTTTATATTCGAGATGATGCCAGAATATGTTATGGAATATTGGCTAACAGAAGTCAGCTGTCAGCTGTCCTGACCCAGCTAAAGTGTGCTGTTTATCTCAGGCCTACTCTGAAAACTGTGAGGTCCCGTGGTGTAAAGGAGAGCACTCTGAACTCTGAATCCCAAGGTCCTGAGTTCGAGTCTCAGTGGGGACCCTCCCATGGCAGTTAAATGCCTCCCTGCCATCCTATCCCATCTGGTCTCGGATGTTAAGCAGGGTCAGCCCCGCTTAGTACTGGGTGCTTTAGACAGTCCCAAGGACTTCACTGTCCCTGGCCAAGCTCTCTTGGCCATGGCTGATGGACCTTAGGACTTACATGGTGGGGCCAGCTCTGCGCACGCTGTGCCTCACCTAAAAAATCCACTGTGAAGGCTGGAAGGGCACACCCACGTGGGGAGAGCTCTTCACAAATCTTCATTCGTGAAGTCTGGCCATACAATATTGTAAAAACTAAAGCCTAAATTTAGGCCTAGCTTAAACTATAAGATTCTCTCTCTCTTTTCTCCTGGTTTTTCTGTTAATCTCCTTTCTTTCGTTTTTGCTTAGTCTCTTTTGGGTAACTTAAAACCAACAGATTGTAATTACTAAAGGTTGTGAGGGTTGTCATGTGCTGGGTACTTTAGTGAAATGGACCTTGGAAGGATCCAAAATCTACCAGTAGGAAACAAAGGGGCCTTGGCTGTGTGCCAATGGGAATCAGGGTTTACATCCAATAGAAAGGGGGTAGATAACATCCATTTCACAACTTCCCTCCAGACCCCAGGATAACAGCCATCTCAAGGGATCTTGGGAAGGAGAAGCATTGACTTTGCAAAAAAAGACAAAAGAAACCATTTTGTACATTTAAACAACATTAAACCCCTCGTTTCTTAAGGCATTAGAATCAGCTTCTTTACTTTCTTCACAAGTCCACTTCTGACAGGACTGTTTCCATTCCAGAGAGTGTAAGTCAATTGCTACAGGAAAACATGTCAGCATTTTCTCATTAATGACATCAAGATTTTAAAGAACTAACAGACTCTGCAAAAATTTGATGGTGAATTATTTTAGAGCCTTAAATAGAAGTAAAACACCTGTGTAGCTCATGACTTTGACCCAGGGTTTTATAGGCATTACACCTTATTTTTTTGGTTGTTTGGTTGGTTTGTTTGGGGTTGGGGTTTTGTTTTGTTTTGTTTTGTTTTGTTTTTGTTTTGGTTTGGTTTTTTGGTAGAAGGAAATGCAGCTGTCTGGGAGATTGCAGAGGCTCCAGGATTAGGCAGTAGGTAAAAGAGAGGGTTCATAAATCACTAGTTAGATACATTATTGCCTTTGTTGCATTATCCATAGACATACAGTTGTTAGATCTTTCTGTGGAATTCTCAGTTTTTAACAAGGGATGTTACACCAAATGCTACACATCTACATTTTCTTAATAAAAAAACCTTCAGGATTTTCAAGTGTAAAATCAACATTCCAATAGACTTCTCTTTATTTAAATTGACTTATTAGAAATTTAAAACAGATGAAAATAGTTTCAATGAAATGAATAAATAATTAAGCAAATCTGTATGCTTGTCAGAAACTCCATATTAAGAATTAAGAGAGAGTAGACAGTTTTCTGACATATCTGTCCCTTTTTTATAGCTAAAGTTATTTTTTATGCTTTTTATTCTTTTCAAGTTTACCTGATCAAACCACAAACTAAAAAGTGTTGCCAGGTAACTTACACTGGTAATAATCATAACCTTTAATCACAGATAAAAAGAATAATACAATGATGTTTATTTTTTTTTAACAGTGGGCTCGCTAGAAGAGGCAAGTTAGCATGCTTCAAGGAATTTTAAACATTGATTTGACTGTGAAACACAATAATAGATTGCACTTTGAAAACTGGTCACTAGCAGTGCATTGTCAGCAGGCCTAGACAGTAATCCCTGAGTGTTGTAGGACTGCTGCTGTTAATAACTGAGCTTGTTAGTTGAAAGCTGGCAAAGACTTGAGTATTTAAGAGGATTACTGCTATAAATCATATTAATTTTTTTTAAACATTCAAGGTCTTATTCATTAAGGGCTTTTGCAACAGAAAGAGCTACATCAGGATATGATTCTGTTTTGATAAATGACTAGGACCTTGATTTTGAAAATCCTTGCAGTGGGCTCTTTGAAAAGTACCTAAAGGAATCTGTTATCCAGCTTCTATGTATAAGGTCCATTTTCTTTGTAAGGACTCAATAAGGAAATTGCATGGATTGAGATTCTATGGGTTACAGATCTAGCAAAAGGCATGGTTCAAGTGCTGTGCTTGTTAGGTACCAATATATCTAGTTCTACATTAGGCAGTGTACTTTCATTAACAGCAGCAGCGTTATCTTAGATATGGCCTTAACAGAGGAAGACCATGAACAGTCAAAAAGGTGATCAAAAGAGCTGAAGAATCTGCCTTATGAGGAAAGATTGAGGAATCATGGAATCATACAATGGTTTGGATTAGAAGAGACCTTTGAGATCATCTAGTGTCAACCTTCCCCTCCCATGGACAGGGACACCTTTCACTAGGCAAGGCTGAGGTGTCCACAACTTCTCTGGGAAGCCTGTTCAAGTGCCTTACCACCCTCACAGTAAAAAAATTTCTTCACAATATCTAGTCCGAAGCTTCCCTCTTTCAGTTTAAAGCCATTAAATGTTTTTTCTCCCCAGAGAAGAAAAGACACAAGATACAGTATGTATAAAGTATACACAAAGTATATAAAAGCTAGTTACAAAGAAGATGGAGGCTCTTGCTTCCCAAGGAATCACATGGAGAAGACAAGGGCAACACGTATAAGTTCCATAGAGACAGGTTTTATCTCAATAAAAGAAACATTTTTTGCAGTGCAAAAAAATAAATCAGGATATTTTTTTATTTTTTATTTTTTTTTTTTTATGTTTGGTTTTGGTTGGATTTTGTTTTCCCTGAAGAATGAGATTATAAATAAGGTTATTGTCTCATATCTTCTCTGGCTCCACAGGATCAAAGATTTACATTTTTTCTTAACAAATTTTCAATCATCACAAAGGCAAAGACCACTGAAAGTTTCCCAGTGATTCTGCCACATGTTCTAGGTCTCAGTTTTGACTTTCATTTTGCTTATTTGTTATACCATGATTATTTTTGGTATGTGTTTTTCAGGGTGAGAAGAATCTATTTTTATGGCCTTTCTGTATTTAATGTCTATTCACAGGTTGAATAGAATGTAGAGAAGTAGAAACAATGTTTTAGGCACTCCCCACCAGTGCTTAATGATGAGCTGTTGGAATTCTATGTGATCTTCTAATAAGAGGATGAGGGAATTTTACTCTATATACCTCACTCATCCAAGACAGATGACCACTGGATAGTGACATGTAATTGCTTGGCTTGGCCATTTCTATACTGCATATCACCAAGACAAATGGAGGGTATTGTAATCTGGAAATGAATTAAATATGAAATGAAGAAGAAATGAAATGCAGTTGATAAATGAGACCTAATAGCTAGGGTATCCAAACAGAATAAATTCTCAATTTTATTCTGTCTTAAGTATGAGCTTCCATCTTTGACCTTCAGGGCTTCTGTGATCCAGAAGATACTTTATCCTGCATTGCATTTGTCTCTACATGCCTTATGCCTAGATCCATATGTAAACCAATTGAAGAAAAGATGTTTTCTTTAAAAAAATCCAAACTCCATGAAGGCCCAGCAAAACTTTAAAAATATGTATGCATATAGTCACATAAGCATTCTCAGCTATAATTTGGTAATAATGTAAAATGACACTCTATTTAACTTTCTAGTCAAATATTTCCTAGAAAGAACCTCTAATTGCTGCTTAGGTGCAGTGCAAGCCATGCTCAGAGAAAACTTCTCCTAGTTTGTATCTTTTTCTTTTGGTATTACTTGCTGCTTATCAGTAAGCATGTCAGAAGTGAAAGTACATCAGCATCTGGAGCATGTTCTCTTCATTCATCCTTAGAAAGATGTTGAGCCTTCTTGCTAAGGCATCAAATTATCTATCAGCTTCTCTATCACTATGCCTTTTTCTTTCCCTATCTTCTGTTTTCTGCTCCAGGAATACAATATTAGGAAACAAAACACTGCTTTTACATTATGAATCAGCTCAAGTAATAGTAAAGTTGCGAGACTGGCAGCATTTTAAAGTCTTGTCTTCCAGCTTTATGGGTGTTTTCTGACAAAGTAATCATAAGGATTTATAACTGACCTGTGTATGACCATCTAAGTACTGCAAGAACTGAAAGAGATATTCCATAAATGTTCCACTTAATTTAACATCTTGAACCTGATTAAAAAAAAAAAAAAAGTAGAAATGCCTAATTATATATCATCACAACAAATCAACAGAAGGACAAATTGAATATTTATTATATATCAATTTGACTTGGTTTTAATGGTGGTTATAATGAGAATTTTGTGCCTACATTATACAAAAAATTTGGAAGTAAACATAAAAGGATCAAAACGTGGAATCACAGAATCATAGAATATGCTGAGTTGGAAGGGACACACAAGGATCATTGAGTCCAACTATTATTCTGGGGCAGGACCATCCCCAAGAGTCACACCATGTGCCTGAGAATATCATCCAAACTCTTCTTGAACTCTCTCAGGCTTAGTGCTGTGACCACTTCTCTAGGGAGCCTCTTCCAGTGCCCAACCACCCCCTGGGTGAAGAACCTCTTTCTGATATCCAACCTAAACCTCCCCTGACACAACTTCAGGCCATTCCCTCAGGTCCTGACTGGTCATGACAGAGAAGAGATTAGTGCCTGCCCCTCCTTTTCCCCTCACGAGGAAGTTGTAACTGCAGTGAGGTCTCCCCTCAGTCTCCTCTTTTCCAGGCTGAACAGACCAAATGCCCTCAGCTGCTCCTCATATGGCTTCCCCTCAAGGCCCTTCTACCGTCTTTGTTGTCCTCCTTTGGACACTCTCTAATGGCTTAATAACTTTCTTATATTGTGGTTCCCAAAACTGCACACAATATTCAAGGTGAAGCTGCCTCAGCGCAGAGCAGAGTGGGACAATCCCCTCCCTTGACCAGCTGTGCCTGATGCTTCCCAGGACATGGTTGGCCCTTCTGGCTGCCAGGGCACTGCTGACTCATATCTTGTAACACTCCTTTTATACATGATAAATGGAATAGGAAAGACAGTAAAAGTCCACTTTTTTTCCTTATCAAAATGCCTTTGCAATTACAAACAGTTCCAGTGAGACTGTTTACCTTTAAATAAAAAAAAATTTTACAAGCATGTATATACATTTATATATTGTATATGTTTTTCATATAACTGCATATAAATTTTAAACTTCTTTAATGTTTTTACTGAATGTGATACGTATTTCCTTCCAATATATAAGAATAATTATTATTATAAATAATAATAAGATAAAATAACTTTTGGTTGCCTGGGCCTGGAAGAATGCAAAACATGGAACTTACAAAAATAGATTTAATGTGAAATCATAAATGTGAACTTGCTTAAAAATCTTCAGAAACATTAACTGGATTTCACTGTATTTCATTCATGAATTCCAGGTAATGAGAGTTCAGCTAGGCTGGAGTTATTTTAAAGACTTGGGCCAGATTGGTGAATCTTTAATGTGAAGTCAGTCTAATACTGCGTATGTTTAGTTCTTGAGTAAACAAAATATATAGAACAAAATCTCTGAGGCCTAATGTCTTGGGTTGAGCTGGCAAAATGCCAACTGCCCAAGAACAGAGAAAAAATGTTCCTCCCCCCACAACCAGCCAAGAGAAAAAGCGGGAGAGAGAAAAAAACTCCAAGCTAGGTTTATGCTTAAACTAACTATATGTATTTATACAGAAAAGAGAAAATTAAAAGAAAACTACAATATAACACAC
>JAOXXN010000001.1:53178148-53192418 GCA_026770055.1 Myrmophylax atrothorax
ATCTCTGCTTTCATTATATCACGGCATAAATAAAATTACATAAATGAAAAATTTGAAAAAATAAAATAGTCTCATTTTGTCTGTTTCTTGTAACCTTCTTGATTTTCTCCCTCTTCTGTAAGGCTGTGAACTCTTTTTCTTTCACTTACTTCTGATAAGAAACTACTTGATAGGTCTACGACTTTGTTGTGATTTAATCCCAGATGGGAACCAAACCCCATCAGTGGGATAGGAGAGAATCAGGATAAAAGTGAGAAAATTATTGAGTTGAGATAAAGACAGTTTAATAGGTAAAGCAGAAGTTGTACACAAAAGCAGTGCAAGGAATTAATTTCCCACTTCCCATGGGCAGACAGGTGTTTATGAGTCTCCAAGAAAGCAGGGCTGCATGATGTGTAACAGTGACTTGGGAAGACAAACATCACCCCAAATATCTCCCCCATTCTTCTTCTTCCCCCAGCTTTATATGCTGAGCATGACAGCGTGTGGGCTGGGATATCCATTGGTTAGTTGGCGTCAGCTGTTCCAGCTGTGCCCCCTCCCAACTTCTTGTGCACCTCCAGCCTCCTCATTGGCGGGGTGGGATGAGAAGCGGAAAAGTCTTGATGCTGTATAAGCACTGCCCAGCAATAACTAAAACATCCCTGTATTATGCACACTGTGTTCATCATAAATTCAAAATGTGGTCCCATGCTAGCCACTGTGAAGAAAATTAACTCTACTCCAGTGAAAACCAGCAGGAGCTTTATTTTGCAGATTACAGAATCACAGAATAGCTGGAAGGGACTTCTTGAGATCACACTTAAAACTTTAAGGATCAGATTCTTGCCCTTACTGTATCTTATCAAAATATTCTAGAAATCTAGGGTGATAAACATGAACTGTAACAGCTCTGAAAGGTGTTTTCTTAATTGAAAGGCAGTGTAGGAACAAAGCATATTTTAATAGCCTAACTTATATATTCCAAACAGAAGTATGTCAGAGGTAAGATCCAGAGTGTTGATAATAAAAGGTTTCTTAATTCCTAACCTGTGATGCTACTGTGAAAGTCATCAATAGAGCTTTAAATTTGCAATTTTCCATACAGGACATGAACAATCCTCTCTTATTTTCTCCCCAATTTGTTTAACTTTCCAATAAAGATACCATGCAAAAGTCACATGTACCTGACCCAATAACACACTGCATTTATGCTAGATTATCCAGGCTAGGCCTTCACGCAGGTCACTTACATAAATATACTAGATAAACTTACCTATGTTGTATATTTTAAAAGATTAAAAATTAAAAAATAATTTAAAAACCAACAACATGTCTATATGAATGACTGATCACCAGTGAGTGCATATGGTCCAGAACTTAGGTTTGTGTGATGTTTTCTGTGCTTGCTTGTGATAGGAATTATCTTTGTGTGAATCCTTTTTTAATAATCTCAAAAGTTTTTGGTAGATACTTTTGTAAATATACAGATTACATCAGGCTGTATCACAAATGCTGCTATGAATAAATTTGTTTTATTCAGAAGTTATCCAAAACACCTGAAAGTTTATTGAAAAACTCCATCTGTCTCAAATTTGTGATTGAATTAAATCATGCATATTGTAACTTTACGGCCTCCTGTGCTATGAGATGTACATTATCTGATTAGACGAACAATGAGCCAATATAGCATGAGTAAGGCCACTCATATTGTTCCCTAAATTGCTTAACAGCCAGTATAAATTGTGAAAATATTTCTTCTCTTTTTTGTTTCTTCTTTTTTCTTTTTTTTTTTTTTAATCAAAAAACTCCAAGATTGCCATGAACTTCAGAGAAAGGCATTTCTGAAACACTTGCAGAATCTTGGCATATGTTTTGATTCTACTCTGTCTGGTTACATTAGACTGTGTAATAGGGTGAAGGTTTTACCTACTATCACACTCAGGAGATTAAGCACAATATGGTCCTTCCATATGGTATTTATGCCTAAAAACCAATGAGATTAGAATGCCTATGCTGAACATCACTCCATATGTTCATCAGAATAGACCATAGGTCTTGACAGAACTAGGGATTTTTTAAAGATTTAAATTAATATCTTTAACAGTGCCTCAGAAACATCTCAAGCACTGCCAATAATAACTGTGTTTCTTCCTCTCGCCCTTCCCAATTATGCTGTTGCGTGTTATTCTAATAGTTATTTTATTTGGTTCCAGTAAGTATTTTCCTCTGTTTAATTAGCATAATTATTTAACTTCTATACTGAAAAAATTATACTTAGGAAAAAAAGTCTGGTTCGCACTTTAACATCCAGTGCAACGTAAAGCAGAAAAAAAAGGATGAAGTATGACTGCACTGGTTTCTTTTCTAGGTATTTCAGTCATTAGTAAATTGAATCGTTACAGTCATATCTAATTTCCTGACTAATCTTTTTCACATTTAATCTTAATACTGAGGTCACGTGACAACATCAAGTTTATCCCTATAATTTATGGAATTAGAAAGCAAAGAAATCACAGGTTTTGGATAGCATGAGTAGAAATACAGTAGTAATATCCACAGTTGTCCCACAGAGGAAAGTTCCTTGTCATCTTCAAAGCCTTGAGTAAGTAGCAAATCCTGGAACTTGAAAATTATTTTCTCAACATTTTTTAACTGTCCACAATTTAGGGACATTAAAAGCCCTCTCTCTTTTCTTCTGTCTTAGGTGAAGCACAAGTTTTTCTTTTCCAACTGTACTTGGGATGGAAGGGTAGGAAAACTAAAATTATACCCAGAAGGCAAGGAGGTTGAAAATGAGGCTAGAATAGCTCACAGAATCACACAGAATATGATGAGTTGGAAGGGAACAACAAGGATCATCAAGTGCAACTCTTACCCCTGCACAGGACCATCCCCAAGAGTAATACCAAGTGCCTGAGAGCATCATCCAAACATTTGAACTCTGGCCGGCTTAATGCTGTGACCACTTTGCGTGAAGAACCTGTTCAGTAGCCAGCAACCCTCTGAGTGAAAAACCTCTTCTTAATGTCTTACCTAAAATTCCCCTGACACAACTTCAAGACATTCTCTCAGGTCCTGTCACTGGTCACCACAGAGAAGATCAGTCAAAGAAGATAGTTATACTCTTTGCTTAAGAGAGAATCTTCACATAGTTTTATCTTTGCATAGCTTGTATAAGTCTTTAACTTATACCAAGATGTTTCTGTTCCAACTGTTTGGGGTTTTGTTTGGGGATTTTTTGGGGTTAGAGAAGTCTGTTTCCTTGTTGGTCATGATTTTTTCTTATTCTTTTCCCTTAGTTGGTCTTTTTTTCTGACTAGAATTAGAATGAGTAGTAGCTTCTGTCCCCACTATTTTTGCCTCTCCTTCTTAGACCATTATTGTTGACTGACTGAATGGCACATCACTTCTCTCCTCTTTTCTCCCCCCCCTCCCGCCTCTACTCCTCCCTCTTCATTGAAGGACTATTAATAATATCTCTGTCTGGAAATGGAAACTTCTTCTTGTCCCTGAGAGTTTAGGAAAAATGTTCTAAACCCTCCTTCAGCAATGATGTTAACTTGCTTTAGGCAAACAACACAATACATATTTAAATATCTTAATTTGTGAAGATCGAATTCTAGTATGTTTCAATGTACTAACTACAGAAAGATTATTTGAAATCTTAATGAACATATATTTTTTTTTTGCTTTCTATTTGTGATACATTTCGAAACTCACTTATTTCTTATTCACCAAGATTGTTTAGGATACAGTTCGTTACCATTCTATCATCTCATTTAACATGGAACATACATGTAAAACAGCAAAAAGCAGTCATTGGTATTATTAATGATGATTGTCACTCAAAATGCCTTCAGGTATTTTAAATGAGATAGTTAATTGTTCCTTAGTAGACAAAAAATATCCAATATTTAATTTGACTTATGGTTTCCTGAATTACTATATTGCAAAGGAAATATCCCCATTCCTTTGGCATAAGGTATTTTCCCTTTGCACTACTAATCTTACCTAAAAAGGGATTATTTTACACATCACTGCAATCTTTATAACAACCTACATGGAACTCTTTTCAATGCTGCTTGCAGCTATCATTTAGGAGTAATAACAGAGTGGGTTTAAAAGAGAATATCCCATCATACAGTATCTATCTAGTAATTTTCCTTCTCTCTCTTGTATCTTAAGAAGGATTTTCTTTTTCAATTGACTGTTTCAACTATAAGAATTCTAACTTAAATTTCTTTTATTCATTCTAGCCCGATGACACAAAATTGGAGTTATTCATGATTCTGTCCAGTAACATGGTCATTTTATGATCTTTTTCTAGCTCTGATGTGTTTTTAATAGCTGTATCAGTGCAAAGAGATTGAAAGTAACACAAAATAACAGGGCAGTAGAAACCAAATGCAAGATTAATAACAGATTCTCACAGAGTATTTAAATATAAGACACTACTCTGTGCAAATAAAATAAATAAAGAAAGAATTGTGACTTCATTTTTGGACAAGTTTTTGGATATTCAGTTGTGATTTTGTTGGGGTTTTTTTGTTTGTTTTGTTTTGTTTCTGAGGGTTTTTGTTGTTTTTTTTATTTATAAAAGAAAATATGTCTAGTCCTGCTGTAGTGTGATCAAATTATGGCAACTTACTTCTTTAAGACCGTTTCTATTATTGTAGTGAGACAATCCAGAATAATTAGTTAATGTTACTTGTTGAAGTTAAGTTATGCCTCAATTCAGGCTGATCAGAATGTAAGCATACCTTTTGGAGCAAGAAGAAAGCATCACACAGGTACCATATTTAAAAATAACATTCATACTTTGTTGATCACCTCAGTAAGTCAGAAAATCCAACACTTATTTATGAAACATATTTGGAACCTGCAGGTAGAAAAATAAATCTGAAGAAAAAATAGTAAAGATCTAAAGAATAAATTTACAGTTTGGTCTCAATTTATGTCACTATTTTGTGGTGTAATTATAATGTTTTTGCCACATAATGGGAGTTAGGTATTAGAATTATATCAGTTAAACTTAAAAACCTGATTTTCTCCTGATATGCCAGAATCACTTTGCCTCTTGTCTTGGTTTACACACATGAACTGTGGAAATGGTATTTCAAACTGTTAAGACTGAGATTCACAGATTCAGAATCCTAGCTAAGGTATAAGGATTAGTATTTTGCTTTAATTCAGCAAAGCACTTAATCATTCTTTTAGTTTCAGAGACTTCTTTGAGACTCCCCTGGCTCTTTCTGTGTATGATTTTAAGCATGTTATTTTCAAATATGTAAGTAGAAATAGAAAAGTGGAAAGACCTGTAAAGTAAGGTTTCAGGATATCCTTTTGGTCCTAACAGGAAGTATTTGGGGAATTAACTACATTGGAATTGTTAAAACTATTTCACCCCTTATATAAAGTAAATACCACAATAAAGTACAAGGGTTATGGTGCAGAGAAGTTTCAGCAACTGGAAAGGTAAATTTGGATGTTACATACACAAAAGAGCCATTACTGTTACTTCATGCAGAGTCTGTCAGCAGTTCAAGAGCTCAAATGCTCCCATAAACCCTGTAAAACCTCAGTCTGTTTAGGAAATAGGGTCAGCAAAGCTGTTATAAAGAAAATTCTCTTAGAAAAACCTTCCTAACTGGAAGTCGATTAGCCAAGCTAGTACATGCAGACTTTCAAAAAATCTTGTAGCTCACCTGATTTGTTTAAGACTAGTGACATATATTTAGAACATGCAATATTTTTGATTAATAAAAGTGGTATTACCAGGGTACATTTTCCTAAATAAAGACCATGAGAAAATCAACTGGTTCCATCCAACAGATTTTAAGACTTTTTGTACTAAATATACATTCATAGATTGCCCTCAGAATTTGTTCTAGCTGTAGGCATTGGAAACTGAATGCTTGTAGGTAGATCTTCTTTGCCTCATCCTTGACAGCATACACACATACATATTATACATATGAAGATAATGAAGAAGTCTAGATTAACATGTACCAAGACTCTGTTTATTGTTGGTATAGAAAGCATTTTTAATGGAATCATACAAAAATAGTGTTGAAGGGGAACTCTGAAGTCATCTAGCCCAACCTCCTGCACAGAGGCTGGCAAACTTTGAAGTTAAATTGAGCTACTAAGTGGTTTTTTCCAGCTGAATCATGACTGTCTCTAAGGACAGGGTTTGCCTATGGGTGCTACCTGTTCCAGTACTTAACAACTGTCACTATGAAGCTTCTTTTTTCCCTTATACGTAAAACTGTGACTGTAGTATTTTTGTCCTTCCTATGAGCCTCTCTGAGAGGACACTGAATCTGCATGCTATACTATTGCTTTAGGAAGTTTTCTTTGGTTGAGCTGGCAAAATGCCAACTGCCCAAGTACAGAGAAAAAGTGTTCCTCCCCCCCAACCAGCCAAGAGAAAAAAGAAGGAGAGGGGAAAAAACCCTCTAAACTAGGTTTATGCTGAAACTAACTATATGTATTTATACAGAAAAAAAAAATTAAAAGAAAACTACAATGTAACACACACTTACATAAGTTATATATAACAAGAAGTAAATTCCCACTCTTCAGTTAATACAAAGTCTATTACTCTAAATCTATAAGTACTCTAAAAGACACCCAGCAAGAAACGGTACTTCCCTGAACTCAAACAAGAGACAAGTAGTGGCAGCGGGAGCAGCAGGGCCTAGCACAGCAAAACAGCTCTGGCAGGTCCTGTCTGTACTTCAGACAGGTAGAACTGACTAAGCCCTTCCCACACACCGGCTCTTACCCCTTCTGGGATGATGTCGTAACATGGTATGGAATACAACATTACTGGCTAGAAGAAGTCAGCTGTTAGCTAGCCCAGTCCAGCTCAAGTCAGCCGACAATTCTAGGCCTGGTCTGAACTTTAAAACCTAAATTTTAGGCCTACTTGGCTAAACCTGTAACGGAAGTGTAAAACTGCAATTAAGATCTACCTTTACCTTCCCTTCTCCAGCCTAGACAACCCATTTAAATTAGGCTCTCTTCATTTTACATATTGCACAACACAATCTTCTCCATTACTTGCTTCAGTGTTTTGACATGTCATTCCTCTTTTTCACTGTTCATGAAGGGCCAGTTGGAAGGTTTGAGGATGTTTCCTTTTTTGTGCAATCAGGTTCAAAACAGCAGTGAGAAAGGACTTTCAAATTATGAATATAATTCAGACAAAGTCATTCGCTCAACCACCCACATATCCCTCTCCCCACCACTGCATGCAAGCCCACAGACACGCACAAATATGAACAAATCTATTGGCTTGGTTCCAGTTCTTTTCATGGAATATTACATACAGAAACTTGACAATATGTGATCCAGACTGTTTTGGGGTAGTGGGGAAGAGGGAATATTCATCTGTTTACACATCCATTTTCTCTGACAGAAAATGAAGACTAATTTGTTCTCAAGTGAAACTCAGTATTTGGATCAATTTGCAGCAGAGTTGCTCTCTTTTCTGTGCCAGATTTATTGAGATATTTCAATATTTAAAGTAGGTAACACTTTGCATCATCTATTCTGTTTGACATGTTTACTTGTTGATATAACTTCTGTATAAAAATATGTACTTACAAAAGATTTCATTATTGCTGTTGTAGGATCTGTTGAGATTTTATGAAGCATATTTCACACTCAGTGAAATAATTAAAAATAAAAAAGTGAAAAAAAAAGATTTAAATAATAACTACTTATTCCATAACTGGAAATCAATATATTTTTTTATATATAGGAATGTGGTGTTGCTGGCCAAAAAGTTAATTTCCAATCTTGTATAGATAAAATGTAAGAAAGGACTGTAAGGAGAAAACAAAAGTATGATTTAAACATCTTTCTGCCATCACCATTGAAGCTTTATTTTGCCGTTTATGAGTCCAAACCCCAAAAGTTTATATTTAATCCATCCCTTATGGAGCAGAGTAGAAGCCAAGCCTTCTATCTGGGCTGCTATGCCTGGTAATGTAGACAGCAATTGCCAAAACCTTAAAAGGTCTTCTGTTATGAAAAGTTTTCATCAGAAAGCTTTGGAAACCTTACATCTATGAGCACTTGTGTTTTCATCACAGTTTCAAATTAATTAGTCAGACAACTTCAAAAGCTTTAATCTAGGCTATGGCATTAGGAAACATGCATTAGACATTTCCTGTTTGCATTGCTACGTTCTTGTTTAAATAATTCTTTTACTTTCATCGAAGGCTGTTGAGGACCTTAATGTACAATATTGACAGAGTAATAAAAATAGCAAATTATGTTTCTGACTGTGTGCCAGCTTCATTAAATTTTCAGCCATATCAAAAACAATATAGAGGACAAAGGAAAAACAGCTTCATTTAAGCTTAAACAGGATTGCAACTGAAATGTAATGAGGAATAACCAGCGTATCCTTTTTCTCTAAACAACTTTCCCCATATATTGCTTCCTGAGTCACATTAATATTCTGTTCTTCTCTTTTCCTATATACATATGAAAATCATGTCTGGCAACTTCCTATGAGGTTTTTTTACCTTAATGTTTACATTTCTGAAATAACAATTCCATTTCCCCTTTCAGTTATAGTATCATAAGATCATATATTTGAGGTATCAAACATTAGCACTCTAAGGTTTTTAATACTGAACTTTTTGTACATGGCAAACAGCATCTGAGCATCTGCCAGTATGACTTATTCCATTCAGAGAACATTTTGAAATATGAAAATACGAGAGCAACTTAAAAAAACCCCAAACCAAACCAAAAACTTTTCAAATGGCACAGCTTAATGTAGAACTGTATATCAAACCAGGGTAACTTTTAGAGGCAATATTTAGATTTCATCCTACATTGATGATTGTAAATATTAAACTAATAAAACAAATGTGTGTTCAATACATATGAAATGCAGGAGAAATGCTAGTGTGGCATTAAAACGTTAGAAATGTCTGAGTACAAATCTGCTTACTGTAGATAGGTGTTCCGGCTAAAAAAGTGTATGCATATTATTATTATATTATTTATTTTGCTGCATATAAGTCATGTGTAAGTAAAAAACCCCAAAATATTTCAATGAATGCATTACAGAAATAGGACTGATATTAAACAAGCTTTATTAAATGTATTTGCCAGCTGGCCCTTAAAATATTATCCATTGTCTGGACTCAAACATCATACTTTCTTTACAATATTTTATACATTATAAAGACATTTAGAATGTTCAAAATACTGAGTGGCCAACTGCTTAAATTACCCAGGAGCTAATGCAGATGCAAACATGTATCATTCAGGCTTAATTGCCTTAGCTATACTCCTTATGAACTTGACAACCTCATATTCCTTCTACCATGCAGAAATTCTCTTTCAAAATTTTAGTAATTTCATTCTTTCAAAACGATGCCTCCTACTCTTGAAACTATTCACCTATATTTCTGTATACCTTGTTTAAAACCTTCAAGGGGCTTCAAAATTTTCAAAAAAACTTAAAGACATCCGCCATACTTGACAAAGTGATGAGAATAATCTGGCCTTGATTCTTGGATTATTATTTCATGGCATTCATTTGATATGGAAAAGAACCTATGCAGTTATAGAGTAAAAACACTTCACTAGAAGCTGCTTTCCAAACCCAGCTTTACTGCACACTTATAATGCTAAAGGAGCAGAAGGGAACCATTAAAGGGGTTTTGTTGGATTTTTTAAATTCTTTATTGGTTGAATTTAAAACATACTTAGTGTATCAATTCTGGTAGAGCCTAATCATAAAGAAAGCGTTGAATATTTTCTGAAAAGTTGTCGGTATGTCTTCCTCACACTGGACTTTGTTTTTTGAGTGTCACAGGTTCAAATTTTCAATCACACAGACTGGGAAACTGGTCTTAGTGTGACACAGTTTTGAATAAATCAGAAAAAAATGTAGGAGATTGGATTTTCTTAAATCTTAACCTTTCAGGGAATTGGGAAATACCTAATGATGGCACCCAGATTTAAGGGCTTGTGATAAATTCTGCATTCTAGAATTACACACAATGTATTTTCCTGTTGTATTTTGTTAAAACTTTGCCTCTTTGAGAGTTGTGTGGCAACCAAGTGCTTTAAGTAGTTTTCTATATTTAAACTTTCCTTTCAACTGTCTTTATAGCTAGTCCCTTCTCATTCATCTTAGTATATTTTGTTTAGTGCTAATTGCTGTATCACATTGCAGTATTGGAATCAAAACTGCATTTATGTTTAAATTTTATTAAATTATATTTTAAGACATTAAAACTGTATTTTTTTACTATCAAAATGTTTTATCTTTTTTTTTCATGACTGGAAGTAAAGATGAGTGAAAACAACTAGCAAATTGGCTCATTAAAAGAGATTTTCTCTCCCACATCTAAAGGAGGAGACACAAAAGGCATGCAGACACTGTGTGGAGAATTGACTAGAAATATTTAAGAAAGCTGTCAGCATGGAGGAAAAAGATCCAGGGGTGAATGAGTGCAGAGGTGTGAGCAAGATCAGGACTGCGTGGAGCTTCAAAGCTGAAAGGGAGATTAAATTTCAAGCACAAAGTGAGCAGACCCAAAGTTACTGCAATGTTAGTCACAAAGATTGAAACTCCTACAACCTCCTATGTCTGAAATGAGAAAACTGAATGGCAGACGGAAGAGCTTCCTGTAACTGAGATGAGAATGATCCTGTCTTTAGGGATGGGAAAGAAAAGACATGCTACACAAAAATGTAAGCCAAAAAGAAACCTGTGTGAGCCAAAACATTGTACATTGAGATGAAAGAGCAGAAGTTGTGCATGATTTTTGAAAATGAATGAGATAATGTAGATTCAGAATCTGAAGGGAGAACAATTTACTATGACTGAAAAATTCAGATAGTGACTTTGATCATATAAGGATATTTTCTGTCTAACTTTGGTCATGAAATGAAACTCTTTTTTTGCAGAAAAAAATGCTTTTTCAAATAGTCAAAAAATCACTTTCTGAGGAACAACTTCACAACCCTTACAACAGTCTAATCTGACTCTCTCCAGTTAACATTTAATGTAATTTCTATTGTATTTCTTCAGCATTCCTTTCTAGAGAAGAAAGAGGAGATTTCATGGACTTGTGTACTGCTTACACGTTCTCACTTTTTAGAGAATACATTGCAGTTATGATATGTTTAAGCTTATTGCCAAATGGAGATTTTTTTTTAATAGATGGAACCCAGTGGGAAGATAAAACTAACAGGAAGCAAAATGGGCATGAGCTACTAACACTTGAATACTTTAATAAGAAAATTCCTAAACTAAAGAGCAGGAATAATTGGCAGCTCTGGCAAAAGATACAGGTCAGAAGAATATGTTTTCTAAGGAATAGTCACTACTATCCAATAGGGAAAATAACTTCATTGCATCAAGGAGCACAGAACCAAATAAACTGAAATTAAATAGTCTAGGGATAGTATTAAGAATTTGCTATTGACTATATAGGCAAAATTTTGCTACTTATGGTGAATTTTTGAGAAAAATTATAGATTATGAAGAGAGAACAAACACTATGAATGACAAAACACAGCTATCCCTGGCTGAGGTAGAGTTAATTTTCTTTATAGCAGTCTGTATGGCACTGTGTTGTAGATTTGTGACTAAAATGGTGTTGATAACACACTGATGTTTTAGCTCCTGCTGAAAAGTGCTGGCACAGAATCAAGACCTACTTTGTTTTTCACTCTGTCCCCCCAATTAGTAGTCTTGGTAGGAGATGAGAGATAAGACAACTGGGACAAATTTACCAAAGGGCTTTTCCATGTTCAGCAACAAAAACTGGGGAATAGTTTCTCTAAAGCAGTCACTGCTTGAGGACTGTTTGGGCACTGTTTTGCTAGTAGTAGGTAGTGAGCTTTGCCTTTGCATTGTTTGTTCGTTTGTTTGTTTGTTGCACTTCTTTTCCCTTTTCCTTTGCATATTAAATTGTCTTTATCTTGACCAATAAGTTTTTTTGCCTTCTCTTCTTATTCTCTCACCCATACTATGACAGGACAGGGAATAAGCAAGTGGCTGGTGTGTGCTTAGCTGCCTGCCAGGGTCAACCCACCAGATTCCAATAGAGTCTTACACAGAGAGATGCAAGACAGAGACAAAATACAGAAACAAAAGCTTTGCTCTCTAGCAAAATAAGAAACTTATTTTTTATTGATCAGTATACATTCAGTGTTCTTAATTTTACATAAAGTCCAACAATATAATCATAGAATCACAGACAAAGTTGGAAGGAACCACTAGATGTCATTTTGCCCAACCTTCCTGGTCAAAGAAGCAGGCACACCAATATTCTGTGTTGTAGAAAAATGCAGATGTGAACTTTTCTGTAAGAGCTGTTGTGCCTGTAGTGGGTCTGCCCTGAGAACTATGTAACATTCAAATACTGTTGAACAAACTGATGAAGTTTTTTTGGGGTTGGGTTTTTTTGGTGGGTTTGTTTTTTTGTTTTTTGGTTTTGGTTGGTTTTTTTTGTTGTTGTAAAATATTATGTTCCTATATATATATATACACTAACCTATATTTGGACCAGTTATTATTTATTTTGTTTTCTGATTCTTTTAGTACCCCTCAGCCTGGGAGTAGTTTTGGGATGAAGTTATACAGCTTGACAGCTGTGGGCACTATTACAAGCTTTTCTGATAAAAAAACTTTACCTTTTCCACACCAGATCATTGAGCTGACTACAAAATCAATGGGCGTCAAAATAAACGGGCCTCATATTTTCAGTAAAAGAATAGGTTGGAATTGTGTGGTGTATTATTTCTATTGAACAAGACATTGGTGAAACTCCATCTGGAAAGTTCCATAGAGTTTCTATGCTAGGAAAAAAGGAAGCCAAACTAGAGAAGCTACAGAGAGGGATGACCAGCAGAGTGCAGACTGGTTTATCTGCAACTCTTAATGAACACTGTTGGAGACAATACACTGCATTAGCTGAAAAGACCCTTGGCTTTATAGTTGTTCTTAAGGGATACAGAAGTTATGTTCCTAAATTAGGCTTATTTCAGCTCGGTTTGAATTGCAAAGTAATGCAGACATTGCAGCAGAGAGCCTAATGCAAGATGCAGTCATCAAGAAGCTGGAAGAATACATGAACAACTGCCTCCCTTGCATTTTAGGTTTTGTAGTGTCTGTGATGTAAACATGGAATATGGCTTAGCCTAAAAACCCACTCTGAACAGTATGACAACTTTCTCTGGAAAATACAAGACAATGAAAAATTCTGTTAGAATAAATGCATTTAAATGAACTAAAAATGCAGTTAAGGAAATAAAAAAAAAGCTTTATTCATCACACACACTCACATACACACACACTCACAAACACACGCTCACATACACAGACACACAGACAAGCCCCCACACAGTGGTTCTGACCCAATAATAACTGATCTCATGTCTAACAGTAGCACTGAGATTTTTAAGAAGTTTCTCAAAATGTTTTTATCCCAGAGCATGCTGTGAGGGAATGTAAGTAACTGCTATCTGAATATTAGTCACAATATTGTATGTGAAGCTAAGTCATCTATTTAATTATATGTGACTTGGGCTAGGGTTTTATTTATGTATTCTCAAATTATTGAGAGAGATCACTCATTGACTCCTTGAAATGATAGGCATAAAATAACGACTTATGTACCTAACACTTGGCTGCATAGGTTTGGAATGAAAACATTGCTGATGTGATTGGTGAATTGATTTGTCATTTACTATGGATTTCCAGCAAATATTTCATCAATGTGATATGTAGCATTGACCTATGTAAAGACTACAAGCTTTTGTCCTGGATTTTTATCACTGATTTTTTTTTCTCATCATTTTAGAATTCGAAAACAGGAGCATGCCTCATCAAATATAAAGACCAGTGGTGTCAAAGTCATCTCAATACAGACAGATAAACAGTGTTGTAGACAGGTTTTGAGTGTGAAGCTGTGGTAAATTTGCATTCAAATGACCAGCTATACCATTAATTTGAAGCTTTTGTTCCTGCAATTCTGAAAAACCAGAACATCACAGTGCTTTTGTGAGGTCAGGAAGTATTGTCTTATGAATGGGTAAACTGAGGTACAGCATTTTAATGTATTTTTCCATGTTCTTTGACTGCATGACAGGAAGCAGTAAAGTGTGATGATTAATTCTTGAAACACCTATTTCATAGTGGTTAATGCCAAAAAGGGATCACTGATTCTACGCTGACCTCTTATCTATCAGAAAACACTACATTTTCCCAGCTGTTTTCATGTTGGACTCTGTGATTTGTT
>JAOXXN010000001.1:53210272-53223384 GCA_026770055.1 Myrmophylax atrothorax
CTCCTCTCCTCTCCTCTCCTCTCCTCTCCTCTGTTCCTGTTTTTTTTGTTGTTGTTTTGTTTTTTGTTTTGCTGGTAAAGTATCTGCTATAGTTTTGCTGATATATTAAAAGTGCAGGTCCTTTCAAGTGCAGAAGATTCATATCACAGCCAGAGAGACACTACCCCACATTTTTATCTCACTGGCCCAAAAATCTACTGCTACAGTTATTAAAATCAGAGTAATGTTGGATGAAAATTGTAATTTTCTTAGAGACTGTAAACAAATTAAGTTCTTTATAGTCTGAAAGTAAGATTGGGTGGCTCCAACTTACTAATAAGGATAAAAGAGCTACTGGAGCTGGATATTATCAGAGCTGTTCAATTTAACATGTAGGTACCTCATTCTGATGAAAAATCATCTAAGAACTTCATCTCGTTATTGCCTTACTCCCTGCTACCATCAACTCTACTGTGCAGGAGAGGGCTTCCTTTCCTGGAATTTGGGCTAGCCAATGTAAATCTAATTAAACTCAGAGGAGTTCTCAGTTTGTATTTATCTTTGAAGTTTTTTACTTCTGTTAAAGAATAAGGAAGGATTGTAAAATTAGCTTTCTTTTTCACCTGTACCAATGAAGTAAAAGATACCATGTATGTATGTATGGCCAGACTTTGCAAACAAAGATTTGGGAAGGGCTCTCTCCACGTGGGTGAGCCCTTCCACGTGGTCCATTTACCATGGCTGAGCAAGCTTGGACAGTGACAGTGAAGTCCTTGGAACTGTCTACAGCACCTGGTACTAACCGGGGCTGACCCTGCTTAGCATCCGAGATCTGATGGGATCTGATGGCAGGGAGGCATTGAACTGCCAGGGGACGGTCCCCACTGAGACTCGAACTCATGACCTTGGGATTCAGAGTCCAGAGTGCCCTCCTTTACACCAGACCACCCAAAACATATCAAGTCCCTCTACAAATACCATATTACACTTGTCACTGTAATTACAATAACATTGTGTCTGACAGTGAGTTAATCCATTAGAGTAATTTAATTCAAAAATATTCAAAATTTAAAGAAATTTAATAATTACAACCCTCTTCCAGGTATTGAGAGCTCAATTTTACTTCCTCCTCCACCAGAGAGTTTGGTTTTTATTTTATGGCCAAATATGAAAATCAGTTTTGGAGGAAGAATTTAAAAAAAAATTACTTCAGAATAAGGACACATGGAAAAGGAGGAGATGAGTTTATAGTTTATAGGTAATGACCTTTTTTTTTCCCAAATGCTTACCCAGAATTCCCTTTATCACTCTGAGGATAGCTTTCAGCTCTTAGTCTTTCTTCTCCCTGAAAGAGAATGACTAGTCCCAGAAAGTGACACCAACAGCCCTCAATAACATGATTACCAGGATAACCTTAATAGTTACACCTTCATGGTACATCTATCTATGTGACAGTATTTGATATACATTACATTTATGTTCCTGTCTCAGTAGTAACTGTCTTAATAGCTGGATTACAAAGCGCTCCAAATTAATTCAGCCAATTCCTTACAGTTTTCAAAGGTTGCAGCCTGTCTGGTCTTTTTAGTCTTAGAAATAAGCAGAGGCCAGGAATCTTACTAGGAAACAGGTAAGCTCTTTTGCAAGAGGATCAATAGCATCAAATGTTGTATGCAGAAGGTATACTTGGTGCTCAAATAATAAATTGCCATGTCTAGTTGCATACAGGAACATATGTTTATGAACCCAACTTCACAGAAATACCTTCTTTAAGTTTTCTTAGTCAACGTGAGAAACTGATTCAGATGTATCTTTTGTCTACTGCTGAATATCCTGTTGTCATATTCCTATGGTAATCCTCAAGCAATCACCAGCTTCCTATAACACTAGGAAGGCACCTTCCTCCTTTCTTCTCCTTCACAAAGGAAATATATTGGCTTTTATATTTTCTGGTGAACCTTACTGGTTAAACCCTTAAACTGAGCATGGTGCATAGTCACAAAAGTTTGCAATATTTTGAAGTCCCCTTCTACAGCTGGCTCTTAAAATCTCAACCAAATGCCAGTACAAATGACACCTTGATCAAATCTTATATTAAAAAAAACCTCAGTAAAAAAATCCCAAGACTTTTAAGAGAGCTTGGCGAATACTTAAAAGAGAAAAATAAACAAAACAAAACCTGAATTAATGGCAAATCTTAAGGCCAATATACTCAGGAAACCTTCCTGAAGTATATTGACTGCAAACTCTTGAATAAGTAGTGGAAAAGCATGTATCTATAGTTCAAAATATTTGGATAGTTTCTGAACAGGAAGAAAGACAAAGATTTAGAATCCATTTTTATTGATTCTTTTGCAGAATGCATATTGAGTTTTTCCTGTCACACATGCAGAGCAACTCCACTTGCAAGAATAAGCAAGTGAGCAATCACATTAGGAGACCAGGTTTTCATGTTCCGTTGAAGAAGACTAAAATCAAAGGTTCTGGTTATGACTTTGTAGCCATTTATTATCCTTTCTGCAACCCTTATGGATCCCTGCATCATGCAGAGGGTGTTTGCCCTCTGTAGACAAAACAGAATCTTGAGACACCTATAAATTAAAAGTGTATTTATCAGGATATGATTATTATTTTTATTACTTTCCCTTGCATCCTAATAAAAGTGCAGCTAACAATGGTATATAACCATATAATATTGTAAAATTGTTATAGCTTATACAATGTATAAACATTTTACAGCAGTATATAACCCATGTAATCTTGATGCAGGAAGCATCTAAACAAGAAATCCTGGCAGACAAAGAGCAACACCAATGGACTGAAAAGTGGTAGAACACCCTGCCAAACAAACCAAAATCAATATAAGCCACAAAGGGAGCAGAGGAGACCCTGCCCTTTTTGAGGGGAGCAGGAGCAATTGAATAAAACCTTGTACACCAATGAAGAAAACTGGAGAAGAAAGAATGTAAGATAACTTCAGCTACAACTTGCCTTAAAGAGATTGACGACTGATTACCGTCACCTCAATAAAACACCAAGAATCACAGCCATCAGTGCTAAATAAATTTAAGTGATATCAGCTTTACAGTACTATACTTGTATCTAATTTAAGAAATAAGACTGAAGGGTTTGGGTGCATAATGTTGATGATTAATAAGGTATGACTAGTAACCATTAACAAAGGTGCTATTGAATAATTAATTTAATAAAGTTTAAAGTTTCAAACTGTTCTGATTTATTAATCTTATGACATAATTATAAATTCCTAATTTCTGTATGCATATCTATATGTATACATTTATTTACTGGGGGACACTTCTCACAATTAACACATTCAACAAGATTTTAAAGGCTGAATATTTTTCTTTGAAAGACTGTGATTATTTACTTTGTCCCCTTACAGTATTATTGTGTTCTATTCCCTTTACTCTCATCACATTTTCCCCAAAAATGCATCTACCATTAAGCAATAAAGTTTTAGTTAGGGTTTTCTTAGTATACTTCTGGTGAAATTTAGCCTTGAGCTTCTTTTTCCAAGCAACATACCCTTTCATTTTTGTGTGCATATGAAAGTTGTTTTTGAGCAGAGATAAAGTCTAGAAAAAGAAAGCCAAGATAATGTTGCAAAGATATATGACTGAACCCAAATCTTTCTTTTCTAAATGATTATCTGGCTTAAAATAACTATGAGATAAGTGCTGAAAACCTAATCATTATCAGTAATTTATAATCACAATCATAGCTTCACTATCAGTTGAGAGTGAAATGGTTTAAAATTATTTTCTTTTGAGCTGTTAATGTCTCATGAGTTTTCCACAGTGTCTGATAGCAACAGTTTGGAAGAGAAATATTTTTTTTCTTGTAATAGACAAATAGACAATAGATTTTTATCAGATGACAGCTTACACAGTGGTGAAAATAATAACAAAGAAAAGATTCTATAAATCAGATAGGTCTCAAACTTTTTTTTTTAGATTTTTTTTCTTCCAGCATCATTGACTGTAGTGGAGTGATCTGTTTTTAAAGAGCTTTAAGCTTATGAATGACACACAAAGTGTTCTTACTTTATGGTTTGCTTTGGGGTTTTTTGCCTTTTTCTATTTTTGGTTTTGTTCTTGTTTTTTTTTTTTTTTTTTAATTGTTGTTGCTGGTTTGGTTTTGGTTGTTTTTTTTGTTGTGTTTTTTTTTTCTTTGAAGGAGTGGTATGGGTCTTTGGTTTTGTTTGGTGTGTTTGTTTTGTTTTGTTTTGTTGCTTGTGGTTTGTTGTTTTTGTTTTTGTTTTTTTTAAATCTGCATGCTTATACCCTCTGCCGGTGACCAGAATGGAGTTGTGCCAATTTACATTAACAGTGTTGACACATAGTTGGCGATGGATTAAGCTAATGCATTTTTCATCTCATACACCTGCCCTAGCCTGTTAGAGGCTGCTGTCCCTATGGCAAGGGCAGATGAATGAAAACCTCTTTCTTAATCCTGGCTAATATGTTAAAGAAACTTGAATTCAGCATTACCTTACCTTAATGTGTCTGGCTGCAAGTTCAAGAAAATGCTGGGAAGCAATTGGACTTCCTGTTCCAGTGGTAGCATCTTCCACAAGTAAGATAGGCAGCTGGTGGCTGGAGACAGATTTAAATGTCCAGTCTCAACATGCTGCAATTTTTTTTCTTTCTGAAACAAAGTGTAGTTCAGGAGAAAATTCACTTGCAGTTGATAGGGAAAGAAGATTACATTTCCTCATAGGTCTGCACTGTTCACATGCCTAAACCTCTGGGTTAGAAAGCAAACTGAGAAATAAAAATAAAAAATTTAAAAAGTCCCAAACAAACCAAAACCCAAGCCAATGAAACATGCCAAAATTGAAGAAGTATTAACACTCTGTTAATAGAGAAGTTGAAAATGTAAGGATGCATCTCACTACCATAACTTGAGCTATTAAAAGGTTTAGCATTTGATGAGTCTTTAAAATATGTTCCATTTTCAAATTGTCATCCCTATTTGATGTCAGATGTTAGATGTTGATTTTCCTATATAAACTGCACAGTGATATGCAAGCAGATAAGAGATTCTTAAGCATGTGAAATATCCTTTTTTTGAATGAAAATATGTATTTTCAAAAATAAAAGTCACAAGGTATGGAAATTGTTCTTACCTTTTGAAAACTTAGTCTCAAATATTGTACATACTTTTATTAATATCAATCTCATTAAAAGCTGACTGGTTTAATAGAAGCAATCCTTACAGTATTCTAAATAAAACATACGGAACTATCTGAGAATGAAAGAGGACACTGAATAATCCCCAAGGTAGTGGAAATATATTTTCAATACTAAATTCTCAAATATACCTCAATGGAATTTTACCAATCTTTCCAAAATACTGTGTTGAGAGGGACGAGCAAGCATGAGAAATACCCTCCTGACAGGTAGTGAAATGAAAAGCATTTGAAAAATGCTGTTTTGAATGAAAATGCCATTCCAGCCCTAACCAAAACATCACATTACCAGCTCTACAGTCACTTGCTTCCTTGTGAATATCCCCCTGCCTTTGAACATCTTTTATTATTCATTCGGCAGCCTTCCCAGGATGTTTACTAAAACACAAGGAAGCATAAGGATTTTAAAGAATAAATAAGTCACTTCAATACCACTTGGTTGTAGATTAAACAGAGAGGTCACTGAAAGTAAAAAGATTTGACCTTCACTTTTTCAGTACGCATTGAGCAGGGCAGTGCAGAGCAATGTGAGCAGGCAGTCTGTGCAGGCATTAGGACAACTTGAAAAGAGCAAAAAAAGGTTCCACAGCCATTCACAGCTCCGGTGGAGGTGCATGTATATTTTCAAAATGAATTTTACTATTATGCTTTGTTCATTACATCAGTGTATGAGACTGTGAATTGGGATAGCTGAAGAGTGGCATTAAAACAGGATTCCTTTTTTTTTTTTATGTTTTGTTGTTATTGTCTGGGGGTAGCTTTTTAATGGTTTTGAGTTTTTTCTACTACTCTTGCTCAATACCTGCTCCTAGAGAGCTAAGGACACAAATATTAAAAGTAGTTTGGACAAGCTGGAAATGTTATTGTCGTACCTCTATAATATGAATTGTAAACGTATCACCCAGAACAGACTTTAAATAAATGTATACACAGCATACTAGTGAATCTATTTTAAGTATTTTATTAGAATTTATTCCTGGAGTGAAATTTTTTCTTTATCTTTCTGTATTTTGGATGCTACTCTTGATAATTGTATTCACATCTGCATAAAAACACTGACAACCTGTTTGGATGATTTTTCAAGGCAGAGAACTTTCCTTTTGATTTGAAAGTCTGTGGTGGGTTGAACTGGCTGGCTGCCAGATTTCCCAGCTTGCCAGAGTGCCCATCAAGCCACTCTATTACTCCCCAGGCTTCAGCTTCCTTCAGGGCATGCCCACCTGCTTCAGTGTGGGGTCCTCTATAGGCTGCAGTGGGGACACTTGCTTTGATATGGTCTTCCATGGGCTGCAGGGGAAACTCTGATCCAATGCCTGGAGCACCTCCTCCTCTCCTTTTTCTCACACCTGTAGGGCTGTTTCTCTTGCATTTTCTCACTCCTCTCACAGCTGCTGCATACTATTTTTTACTCTTTCATAAATATCATAGAGAAGCCAGTAGCATTGACAAACAGCACAGTTTTGGACAGTGGTGGGATCATTTTGGAATTAGCTGAAACTAGCTCTATGCTGGGTACAGTTTCTGATCTCACAGAAGGCATACTTCTAGCCCTCCTGCTACCAATATCTTGTCATGTAACCAAAGTCCTTTGCTACTGTTCATTTGTATTATTTCTTTTACCTTATTTAATAGGAAATTGTATTCCTCTCTTGTAATGTAAATAGTCTCCTTTCTACATTTCTGTCATTGGTAACAATATTATACTTCCCTGACTCACCAACTCCTTATTTTCTTTCTTGTCAATGTCAAAATGACTCATTCTCATACCAGAAGAATTATCCAATATATTATAAAGCAATTTTTAGTTACAGAATTGTACAAACCTTCTTTTTATTGAGTGTGCAGTTTTGGTTGCTTGGGGACAGCCAGATGTCATGAAACTTTAGAAATATTTCCTGGTTTCTGTGGAGTATTGTTTGCCAATGTATCTTATCTGTTCTGTAGCAGCTGTTGTGATTGGGAGCAACTGAATACACTTGGGTTTTGATGTCAAACAATAAATAAATAATTTATAATTAAAATGGGACAAGGCATTTATAATGTAACTGTATATCCTAAACCGGTGAGGTATGTCACATCACTTTGCCAGTTGTTTGTGATCATTCTCAAACGGGAAAATAAGCTGGTGGAAGACCAAATCTCAGATGAATAATAAGTACTGAATTTATATCCACCAGTGAGCAGAACTCCACATGTGCTTTCCCTATATATGATATGAATGAAGTATTTTTAAATTATATAGCGTGGGAGTTACATCAACAGCAGAAAGGTGATGGAAGAAGAAACCAACCAAGAAAGTTTAACGTGTGAGGGTTAAATGTCAAAAGAAAGACCATATGCAGTAGTTGTGTTTCAGTGAATGAAGGCTATATTCTTCAGAGACATCTCATCTACTGTTCTCTAATTTTGTATATACCTAGTATTCATTATAATGTAGTCATGTGTCATCAAAGATGAGTGAAATAAAAGAATAGAGAAATAGAAAGCACAAAAATTATTTTCTCACAAATAAAATTAGAAAATTAGTGATTTTCTCCAGCTTCAGTCATTAATAAGGTAGATAATTAACAAGCAGGTTTCCTCTGTGTTACAAAGATGTACCAATGCCATGCTAAAAAATTTACTTAGCTTTGTAAGATGAGTTTTTCCTGAGGAGGGGCACTCTTTCCCTACAAGAACTGAATTCGATTGCCCATTTAGGTATTTTACCCTAAGGTAGTACAAAATCTATACAAGAAGGGTAGAGATGAAAAAGTACCTATGGGAGACACATGGTTTTCTGAAGCAGAAGCTGAATGCCAGACAGGATAATGGGTATCTCATATGTTACTGAACACACATTTGGTCAACTGACTCTAACTTTAATGTTGTTTTCAGAGTAATTAATGGTTTCTCATTCAGCTGCACACTCTGCAGAAGCATCTCATGCCATTTACATATCATAGAGTTGGTGAAAGCAGAGGCACAGGGCTGACAGGGAAAGTGTACAGTGTAATCTGAAATACCCTACCTGAATCCACCTGGCCTGAGACTGTTTGCTGTTGGTTCAGGATTATTCCTCCCTTCCCTTTTCTAGTATAGATATACCAGAAATCTGAAACATCTTCAAATAACATTAGACAGTGATGTTCAGATGACTGTACAGAGCCCTTAGATCTCTTTGGCTTACAGTGGTCACCAAATTACACTGGACATATTAATAAACTCTCCACTAACTATAATGAGATCTTAAAACCTTGGGTTATAAGTAAACAATTAGATTTTATGATCAACACTCTGAAGATAGATTTCATCCTTATAGCTTGATTTGGTTACCTAAATACAGGCAGGCTATTTGAAATGCTGTAGGTTACTGGAGAAAACCGTATCTAATAGCCTTTCCACTTACAGGTCTGATAGGAACCCACAGGATGTCTCAAACAACAAAAATTAGTCTCTGTTCCAGCAATTAAATTAAGATTTGAATGCTGAGTAATATAGATCTTTGACTTTCTTGTGACCAGGATTTTACATTAGCTTGTGAGAAATTGATGATAAATATAAAAAGAACTATAGAACTACTTTGGAAACACATGTAAAAAGATTGCCTATAATTATTTCCTTTTAAAATGTGTCTGAACAGACACTGAAATCTTTATTAACATTCCATTCATTTCCACAGCTGAATTTGTTTTCGGTGTTGTATTTGTATTATTAATAATTTAGAAGATCATTATTTTGTTTACCTTTGTTGTTGTTGTCACTAGTCTTTGTTGTGTATAAATGTTTCAGGGTAATTCTGTCTTTTGAGCATCATAAACTGTAACAAATGCTTTTTGATTCACTTACAAATTATAAGAGGAGAGCCATGAAATTTTCCTAACCTTTTCTGCAGCTCAATAAATCACAAGCAGACAAGAAAGTTAAGCACTGCTTCAGTGGAAAATCAGCAGACAGATGTAGCACACATTCCCCTCAAAATAATTCAGAACCTGTTCCAATTTATCAAATGCCTACTTTATCTGTCAAAACAATGTCCTTTCTCAAATAAAGGGCATTGTTTCTGCAGCAAGAAAAAGGTTCTGATGTATTGTTATCTGCAAATGGATGGTGGAATAATGGAACAACAGGCAGCGTTTCAAGCTAAGAGATCAAAGGGCAGAATATATTACAATTCTTGTTAAAATAAATTAGGTTGAAATCGTAATTTTAATAAAGACATTTATAACCTTAAACATTTTTTTTGAGTTTACAGATCAGCAAAAACAATAAGAAAATCCCTTTCAATATGTAAATTGATGCATTTCTTCCCATTATGAGAATTTCAAATTTCAGAGATGTAATGTACATTAGCAGATATCTTGTGCTGGCATGACACTATCTTACATTTGCAGAGGAAATATTTACAATTGATTTATTCTTTTTACTGTATTTTCATATTACCATCATACTATAAAAGATAAATTTCAAGATTAAAATTTCTATAAGCAAAATTCAGTAACTTTAAATTTTCCAAGATAGTTTTGATCTTTAAGTGTTGGATGATGTATTATGATAACATCTCAAAATATTGAATCAAAATCCTCTTTAGAATTAGCCACCCTTTCCAAATTCCACTAATGAAATTAAATTAAGAATGAAATAATTTCAAAGCCTTACCTTATTCTCTAAGATCAATTATAAATCAACAACCAACAAAGTAAACTGTTAATGATTGTCAAGTCATTGAAAAAGCCCAGGAGTTACATATTCAGCAACTCTCTACACTAAAATCTGGTTCTATTATCAAGCTATTGTAATGCTCAGATACTTTCTTTAACCTCAACATGTCAGATATTTATGATGATTCCTGCAGCCAGCTTGATCCTGAGCTGAACTGTGACAACTTTGCACTGATGTATCTGTCTCCTCCATGATTGCATGTGGCTCGCTCTTTCTTATATTCTTCCATTTTTCAAATCTTCTTTATGTAACTGTGACCTCAGTCAGTTATTAGTTTTTTCTCCTCATGATACATTTTTTAATATCACAGAGTCCTCTAAAAATACAAAATTGAATCAACTCCTTTAGAAAAGTATTCATTTATAATCAGCTAATGACAGGTTCAAAAGTTTGCAATTTTTTTTTTAATAAACACTTATACCTTGATATTCATGATCTGTAAAACAGAGTCTCAAACATTCTGTGAAAAGAAAGTCTTTGATCAGAATCACAGGAAAGTAAAACTAAGAATGTTTTGCCAAAATACCCTCTGAGGTCAGATTTATTTCCAATTGAAGTTTTTATTTGGTGCCATTCCAGTGCAAAGAAAAACCTCAGACCAGCATCTTGAAACGTGGACATCTGTTAAAGCTCAGTTATGCCAGCTCTTGCTCAGCTGCATAAATAGATGTCTGTGTTTATAACTAGTCCAGCTGAAATCAATTAGTCCTCATACGGTGCAATACAGTTGATGGGGAATTCTAAAATTGTCCTAATTAAGATTAGACTAACTCAAAAAGATTACTGATATTGAAACAAGCTTTGACCAGTGTGAGACTGAGTAGAATTGTAGAAAAATCATTGCACCCCCCCCGTTACATATTTGCAGTCCCTTGACAGGGGTAGTTCCACACACACTTTTGCTAACAGCACTGTGTGAGGCCACTCTGTCTTCTGTTGCAGGCTGGACTGAACGTTTTAATTATGCAATTTGCACCAATACAACTGATTTTGCCTACACTATGCTAGGGAACACTCACATGAACAAAGTTAGTGATTGGAAAGCTGCAGGTTGACTGCCAGCTAGTGGGTAGTGAGAAGAAACTGAATGCTAAAAATTTTCACTTCAGTGCAGCCTGAATGAGAAGGTGTATGTGGAATTGGGCTAGCATATGCAGACTAAAATTCACTGAGAAATGAGAAATTCTTTTGCTGCTCTTTGTTGCTGGAACAGTTCAGAACAGCACTAGTTTGTCTTAACCAAGCAGTAGAACATTGTTCAGTATAGTTTTGTAATATTAATCAAAACAAATTGAAAACAACAGATAAATAATTTTGTTGGCAGAGTAAATAAACACGAATGTTCTGAGAACCAGACACATATTCAAGGATCATGTCAAAATTGTCATCACACATTTTTGAGAAGTAGTCGACAATAGTTTCTATCACTTTATTAGTACAGAGCTGAAAAGTGTATTTCAAAGGTGACGCTATTTAAGGAACTATGAGTAAATTTCTATGGCTGATATTTGCACTCACAAGAGTTATGAAAAGGGAGAAACTGCTACAAATGTCCTTTCAATTTAATAAAGCTATTCTGTAGCTATTGACAAAGAAAATGGTCATTAAGTAAAGATTAATGAGGAAATGAATTAAATTCAGAGAATGTGAAGATAAAATAAAAATGTGTCTGGAGAAAACAAACCTTTCTCTTCCAGATATTCTTAATCAAAATCAGACACAAAACCTAAATTAAAATAGTTAATTAGGACCCAGGCCTAAATCCCATGGCAACCAAAATGCCAGCTGAAATTACTGAGGTTTTCAGATGCACGGACGGTTAGGAATAGGATGATTCTAGATCAGTGCAATTCATACTGAGGACCACAATGTCTATTGAAATCTGACTTTGGGTTGCTCTGGAAGACAGCTGGAAGTGTAGAAAACATCCAGTTTTAATATAATTCATAAACTCTATCTTAAACCAAAATCATCAGAGATAACATCATTGTGTATGATTGGCAAAGAGTAAACAATTTGTCATAATTCTCTGCAGAGCTGAAACAGAAACTTTTCCTTGGAGTCATTTCTGATGCTGAGAAAGCAAATTAGGACTTTGTTAACACCAGTCCCTACTGCCTTGCCCATTGCATACTCACTTCCCTCCACGAAGCAAACATAAAAATGCGACTACAAGTGAATTGATAATTCTGATGTGATACCACGTTTTCCCAGGGGAAAATGTCATTACAAAGCACAGGAAACTACCCTGTTTAGGAAATGCAAAGTACCCCATGTGAAGTGAACAAATATCAACAAAACCACTAATTCTGTCTGTGGAACATTTTCAGATTCATCTTTCTATATATTTTACAAAAGGAAATCACACAGGAGTTTTGGATTGGCATAATTTCTTTTGACTGTATTCTTTTGCTTAAGAGAGATATTTCTCAGTGATAGTTAAAAAAATACAGTCTATAAGAAACAAAGTGAAAAATGTGTATACGGATCTGATGAAGACTATAAACAGTACATTCTGTGTGAGAAAGAATGCTTCACAATAAAAAAATGGTAGGAAAAAGTTTGCCTTCTTACGGAAGTTAAAGTATTCAGGAAATGTTTTATTCACTGATAGCTGAAAAAAACAGGATCTTGTTTCTTTACAATGTCAAAGTAATAGAATAATAAAATAAATTACATACAACTGATTTGACAAAGTTCTTCCTAACCGTCATAAAATTTCACAAGGTGGTCAAAACCCACATTGTTATCTACACTTGCCACTTATATAATTCTGCTCAATTATCATTTTTGCTTTGAAAGCTAGATTCACTTTTTGCCGAGGTGAAAGGAAAATGAAGTCATGTGTGTCACTCTGCTAAAAAAAAAAAAAGGTGGTTTGTGGCTCATATTTTCATCATCTTGTAACAGAAATTCTCAGGAAATCAAATATGAAACAGAACAGATAGATAATATCCTTATTTTCCACTTGATAGTCACATGTTGATCTTGTAATTAAGGAAAGAAAATAAGGACAGTTTAATCTGGATTCTCTCAGGAAAATTACTTGAAAAATACAGACTTGTACACTGTTTCTAATTTAGAAGTTAACTATGACTAATATTTAGATGAACACTCATGCTTACGAAATCCTGTTCTTGTCTGCTAAGTAGCTTTGTAAAAGGTAGTCACAAATGGAGTTCCTTTTCCATATATCATTTAGCTGAGAAAAAAAAAAAAA
>JAOXXN010000001.1:53223484-53250904 GCA_026770055.1 Myrmophylax atrothorax
ATATATCATTTAGCTTATAAAAAAAAAAAAAAGGCAACTCATTTAATTTAATTTCAACAATTTATGTTGACTTTGGTAGTGCATAGTGTGAAATTAAATTACTACACATCATATTTTTCTCCAAAGTTAAAATTAATTATGACATTGAGTAGATACTTATACAGTAAAAATGACAATTTTAAAAGTTATATATTTCATATTTAATTAAGAAAGGTTAAGAATAGCTTCAAATTTGGAGTGTTTTACAGTTCTTTATCATTTGATAAACACATCAAAACATGGAAATACAAACCATGGATCTTCCAGTCTAATACACAGCTTACAGTAAAGAGAACTTTGAATATCCCCTTAGAGATTTCGGCAATGATTTTCCACTCCATTACACCAATTTCATACTGGGGTAAGTCCATTGATGTCAATGGTGTTACATCAGCTTAAAAACAATATGACAGAATAGAAGATCAAGGTTATTCAAGCTCTTATTTATGGTTATGGAAAATTACACACGTCTGATGTACATAACAAGACTCTGTGTTGTTTTGTATTTCTTTGATAATGAAAATGTCCTCATACAAAAAAAGCAGAAAACTGAAGTTGAAACATAACAGGTATTTACCAGCTAAACATACATAGGTGTAGACAGCAAATGTTGGTTGTAAAATAACTGTGCAAGATGACAGATGTTCAGCTACACTGAAATTAAATGTGAGAAAAGTTTGAACAGACTGAATTTTCAGAAATTATGAAGTCCCAGGAAACTATAAATCAGGAAGTCAATAGGCTTAGAGTTATATCTAATTCTGCAGTATTAGTAATTTTTGTTTATTTCCTTTAGTATTTTATTTATGTTTCCAGAAATGTAACCAGACTCATTACTGAGAATTTCTGAAATAAGTTATTCTTAAAACAAGAACCACATAAGTAAAAATGCTGCCATAGTCACAAAGTTAACTACAAAGACAATCTCCTGTCTGGACCATAAAATTGATCTGACTGGCTGAATCTTCATTGTAGCTAAGAGACTGTACCTGAGAGCAGTCTGAATTTCTGGTTACTTCTAGTACAGGGTGCTGCCCAAATACACCATCAAGCTGTTTGCATATCTTGTCTGACTTGTGGCAGGTCACATCTGAGCTTTCCGTGAAAAACTGTAGAGTGTCTGTGGAGGGGCATCAAATTCTCTTTTTTCCCAGATGCTACTACCTTCCACAAAAGCAGAGGAAATAGCTAAAAGCATAGGGTTCTCCCTCTCACAGTTCATGCTTCAAGTAATGATGGAGAAACTTTAAGCCCTTGGAGACCTGCAGATTAACCCACAAAACTTTGTGAGAAACATGCACAGAAATTCAGCGTGGATGAGTAGTTTTTTATTCTCCAGCAGACCTGGGTATTCTGTGCTCATGGAGTCATGTGTTGCCTCATTTAGCTTTTCATTCACGGAACTTCCAGATTTTTTTTCTACTGAAGTAATGCTTAATGATACTTTCACTTATCTTGTATTTGTGAAGTAATTTTTTTTTCTGTCTAAGAGCACTTTGCATTTGTAATTATTGAATTGTCTGCTTTTTCCTTCAGACAGGTTAACTAATTTGCTTAAATATTTTTGAATTCTAATGCCAGAAGCTCTTTACATCACCTTCATCTCCAGATGGGTGTCTTTTGGAGGGTAAGATCCATTAAGAACATGTACTCTTAAATTGTCAAAATCAGCAATGGAAAAATCAGATAGACTTATGTCACTCCTCATTTTTCTCTTTCCTTCATTTTTCCAATATGGTTGTGATCCTTTGACTAACAATTTGCCAGTAGTTTTCCCACAAGATAAGTACATGGACCATTTTTGCTACAGGAAAACATTAACATGGGATTGCATCAACAGCTCAGAATTTGCATAATTCACTGTCTTTTAATTCTCACAAAGCCTGCTGTCTTGCAAAAGAAGAAATAGTATGTTATTCAAAGGTAAATAGGTAGATAGTTTCTTGTCACCTTAATATTATGATTTTTTGTGTGGCTGGATTTTGAACCAGATGTTTATTTACTTCATGGCTGGAAACAGATACAAGCTTAAAATCTTATTATTGCAAGGAATTATGAGTAAGGCATATAAATAAATAAATTATACAAATGCAGCAGTATTCATTGTAGTATTATTAAATTTGCTTGCTATTATACTTTATTCTAAAATATTTTGGAGGAGAATGGGCAGTGTGACAGCTGGGAGTAAAATCCTTTGACTTTTTAAAGCATCACATTTCAATACCTAAATTTAATGGTTTACGGAATAGGTGACTACTTGTTAGCAGGAAACCCAATCTGTCTGCCTAAACATACTTATATAATACCACCCAAATTAGAAAAGCCAGGGTATCACACTCGACCTTTAGCTTCAGCAATTATTTGCTTCCAGTACGTTTTTTGTTGTACCAGTTTGTGCCAGCAGTCTTGACATATTTAAACATATGAAATTATACTAAGTATTCTATCCCTCTTGAGTATAATGAAGCTTGGACATGTAGATCATATGTAAATTGATGCATCATAAATACTAAATTTAGGGGGGTTTTGAGTGTACTCATGAACTCAAATATCAAACTAATTTAACCAAAATAACAAAACAAACAAATAAAACCCGAACTCCCAAACCTTAAATATTATTGAAAGAAACAAAAATCAAACAGTAATCCAAAACCTAAACAAAATGACAGAATGTATAAAAAAGTGGAAAATACTGATATAAACAAGAATGACACAAGTCAATTAGGAAGCATACCATAGAACTTGGAGATGAAGCTCCATATAGATTTAAAAAGTGTGAATTGGAGCTAGTACAGAAGAATGCATGGTTTTCTACATCTTCTATATAAAAGTATAGGTAAAATTAGACAGAACTCTTTGTCAGGTCTTTCTTCCTCTAACAGGCTTATTTCAGGATGAACTGAGACACCTCCTGGGAAGGTCTATCTTTCTTTTGTTTAGAAATGAAGTAGCCAAGTCTCTTACACTAGCAGCTAACTTTTGAATGACTGAGGTTCTGTGACATTAATCCCATCCTGCCTTTCTACTATGGCAATTGTTTCATAGAGTTTTAACCTTGTTGTTACATCAGTGGGGTAACAGTATAAGACCTTCATTACCTCCTGGATGAGTTAATTGATGAGTGTTTTTATTGACGATATAATAACAGTTAGCAAGCTGTGTGGAAAAAGAAAGTTTTCTTAGTTAAGCCTTTACAATCTTTGATAGGCTGAGAGAGTTGTGGCTGTTCAGCTTGGAGAAGAGAGCACTCCAGGGATACTTTGCATCAGCACCCCAGTACCTAAAGAGGGTCTGAAATAAAGCTGGAGAGGGACTTTTTTAAAGGGGCGTGTTGTGTTAGGGCAAGGGGGAATGACTTCAAATAGAAAGAGAATAGCTTTAGATTAGTTATAAGGAAGAAATTCTTTACTGTGGTGTGGTAGGCAGTGGAACAGATTGCCCAGAGAAGTTGCAGATGCTTCATTCCCGGAAGTGTTCAAGGCCAGGCTGGATGGGGCTTTGAGCAGCTCTGGTCTGATGGAAGGTATCCCTGCCCCTGGCAGGAGCGTTGGCACTCACTGATTTTTAAGGTCCCTTCAAACCAAAGCCATTCTATGATTCTATGATAAATCTCCAGAAGTTTGTGAGGGTTTGATTTGGTTTGGTTTTTGTTGTTGATCAGTTGATATTTGTTTTAAAAAAAATATTTCTGTTGTTGATCAGCTGAATGTTTTGTACATAATTTTTGATTAAGACAAATTTGTACACTGTAGTGGTTTGGTTTTGGCTGGCTGTTCTAAAGTCACCCAGCTACCCTCTTGCCCCCCATCCTGAACAGAACAGTAAGAAAATCAGGTGGAAGAATTCATAGGTGGAGATGAAGAGAGGGAGAAGCAAAAAGGGTTTATTTAGACTACTGGGAGGTTATACAGCTCTCATAAAGTGAGAAATAGAGGCTTCATTTGCTACTTGACCTACAAGATTTTAAGCCAATATTTCTAATTGCGCAAGAGAGTGTCCTACCTAACAACACACAGTTCAGGAGTTATGGAGGAGATGGGAAGTATGGTGACCACTTCACTTCTGTTGAAGCTGTATTGCTCTGTGGGGAAAAATGAGTCTCAAAGAAGTTAGAGTATGACTCTTATTTTAGTAGTTAAGACACACTCCTCAGAGCTGTGCATAAGAATTTCATTATTTTCTTCTGGATTTTTTATACATTTTATAAATGAATAATTTTGCCTGAAAAACATAAATACTCCTTCAAAAGCAAAGGCATTCAACGGAGACCACAATGTCTGGAAAAGTCTCTTTTACAGAGTGTATAAGTAATCCTTTGCCAGATTGGAAAGCAGACTCTGGATAAGCAATATGCCTTGTGTGACACTTGGACTAATTTAAAGGACTGTCTAGATCCTTTGCATTTATTATATGGTAGCTATTCATTATTAAATAGCATGGACCAATTTTCATGTTCATTCTTGCAAGCTCTTCAAATACGCAAAATCCCAATAGAAATGTTTAGGCTGTATCCAAAGCCTGCAAAAGTCAATGGGAATATTCTCACTAGTTTCAGTGGCTTTGTTTACAGTTAAAGGAGATGCAAGTTGAAGTCCATAACCCATTGCTATGTTGATACAGGAGTATTTTTTTGAATGTGTAGACAGATTCAGATATTTTAATGCCAATGGTTTGTGATAAATTAACCTCATCTCTTTTACATGTTACAAGACACTTAATTTCATCAAGTCAAGTCATATGTGAGTTCTGCATAAAGCATTCTTCCTTTTCCTTATATGATGTGTTTCAAGGGAGGCAATTAGTTTATGGCTTTTCAATTCCATATTTCTCCTGTTGAAGGCAGTTAAATGCCACTCTGACACCAGGTCCTGTCAGATCTTGGAAGCTAAGCAGGGTCAGTCCCAGCTGGTACCTGGATGGGAGACCTCCTGGGAATACCGGGGGCTGTAGGTTCTAGTCCCAAGGACTTCACTGTCACCATTCAAGCTCGCTTGGCCGTGGCAGATGAACCTCAGGAGTAAAAGGGTGGGGCCAGTTCTGTGCACGCTGTGCCTCACCTAAAAAATCCATTGCACAGGCTGGAAGGACACATCCACATGGGTATAGCCCTTCCCAAATATTTTTTTGCAAAGCCTAGCCATGACTGATTTCTGCTTTTGAACCAGATTTTGTCTTAATTCCTATTGAGTCCAAAACTGCAGAATTATCCTATGAGTCACTCTAAACCAACCTTATCTCTTAAGCGGGCAGCCTCTTTCTTTTAGTAACACAGGAATAAAAACTGCATACCATCCCCTTCTTATCTCAAGCTTGTCTCCATGTTCAGCTGATTAAACATGAGTAAGTCTGCTAATTTGTTAGAGGATAAAGTTCATAAGAGTTAGAAAGTGGTTAAAACCCACGGTGAACATTTTCCCATATTCTTTTTTGAAAACCCATTCCATGGACTTGCATGCTGAGGAGAGCATTTTCACCGATCTCAAAAGGAGTATAGATACATACAAAAATGTTCAGCAATTTTGTTTAGAAGGGTTTATGTATCTTTAAGTGTGCAGATATACATGTGTGTGCTTTTTGCAGGATCAGGACCCATGAATAAGTTATTAAAACTGAGGTATATTTTTCTAATATTTTGCCAAAATCTTGTAAATTTGAGGGAACTCCATCTTTCTTGAAATCTAAACTGCAAGTCAAGTGTACACATAGAAATTAATCAGATGGGCCAGCTAATGAATTCTACTTTAAGTAAATGTGATTACATAAAGCATAGATTGACACGGAATCAGCTCCTCCTCAGATGCAATGAGGTGCTAGATAGTGTTTACATAATTGAATCTGGTTCACATATTATTTTTATCTCATAGTGACTCAGAAGCTTTCACAAGGAAGGCATTCCCTCAGTCTGCACCATACAGTAAGTCTTCTTCTCAATGTATTGATAGCTGTCAGCTTATCTGGTATAGTTTAGACAATAAAAAATCATTCTGAAAGAACTGGGAACTATGGAACAAACTGAGTACTTTCAACTCTTTTTTGTTCTAGTATTTCAAAATTTATAAAGTATTTTGTTCCCAACGTCTACACTATTTTTTTTCTGGGATTAGAGCTAAAATAAATTTTTAATCCAGCAATGGATCAATTTCTTTCACACAGTTACAAGTTGTAAACTTGTAATTTGATTATTTGGCTATTAGTTATTTTATTTATTCCATTAATGGGAATTCAGAAGAGAATAAATGTGGTTTCAGCTTAAATTAAACAGGAGTGATTTTGATTTTCATTTTTGCAAAGCAGCACCTGACAAAATTTCTTTGGAATGATTTTTACCTCTTTCATTCTCAATTTGACTTTTAGTGTATTCCTTCTCAAAGCGCATGTAATATTTAAAATAAAACTTTGTGTTGAAAAACAAAGTGTAAAGCTACCCAAGCAATGCCATATTTCAATTATTGTAAAACTGGTTTGGGGGTTTTTTCAGTCTCCAGAAAATTAATTCTTATTTGCAGAAACAAGGAACCAGTATATTTTTGAAAATTATCACAAATACTGCATAAGCATAGAAATTAATTAATTTTGCCCACTATTTTCAGCATTACTATCTGTCTTTCTAATGCTTCATCTAATGCCAGCTTCAAATTAATTTTGATCTGACTATCCAGGCATATTTTTCAGCAATCTTTAAGACTTAGTCTGATCTACCCTTCTCATCTTTATTTCAAATTCCTATAATTTTTTTCTCAATTAACCTCTCAAAATTTCAGCATCCTTTGGTCTTGAATGTGCTATACTATTTCAATTTTTCCATGTTTGCTTTACTCTCTAATTAAAAGCACATTATTTCTTACATTTTCACTTGTAAAGCATTTCTCCCTTCTTTTTTTTTAGAAATAAAGTTTTCATTAGCTTCCTTTGTTTCATTTAATAAAAATGCTCAATATTTTCAGAATGAAAAATTTTTTAAAGACTAGAGGTGTCTCTTATCTCCTCCTTAACTGGCAGCCATTGTTTTTGTATAAAGAGTGAAGTGTTTTCTAAATTACTTGCAATTATCCTCTTTATGAGGTAACTGGATCACACATCTCAAGGTAATTTCCTTAGTTCACAGTATCCAGTTACAGTGCATCAACAATTACTTAAAGCCAGGTACTCTGGCTGTGGGTGCTCCTAAGAACAGTTCATATTCTCATAAAATACGTTTGAGGTAGAGGAGATAAATATCCTCTTCAAGAGGCCTTTCTTCATTATTATTTTTTGCTGCACAGACAAAGCTTGATACAATTGCTCACACTTCAGCATGAATTACCATTCGAAGTCTTCAGAAAGGACCCTGTGTACTCCCATGCTGTTCACACAGCTCTCCGGTTGTATTCACAGTCTGGTGCCAAAGTCTCAGATTTTTTTCAATGGCACTAGGAACATATTTTTTAGACTGTTTTATAAAGATTGCAGTCCAGTTGCTACAAATTGGCATCAACTTTTGGTCAGGTTATTTGTCAATAATGACTGAAGTCTGACATCTTGATTTTTTATTTTACAGTATATTTTTAATTGCTGACTAAACGTCAATACTTAATTATATTCTTCCAATATAATTATAAACAATAAGCTCTCAGAAACTGGGAGTAAAATCCTGACTCCATAAAAGTAAACTGGGATGAGATTTATATGTCTTGAAGTTCAGCACTGCAATCAATTGTGATTGCACACACTCCAGTGACATGTGAGATAACTGAGCATACCTAACCTGACTTGCAGTGCTTCACCAAATACACGAGTTTCCCATAGATCATGTGTCATATATACCAGCTGCATGCAGAACACCTCAGATGTCTTGTGCCATTTCAGATAGTTCTATGTATACTTTGGAAACTCAATCATACCAATTCAGATGTGTAGGTAAAATCCATCTCCTGTGTACTTACTTAAACTCAGCCAAATCATGCACAATATACATTAAAAATAACTCAGGAAAGTTTTATGTAAGACCTCCCTTAAAAGTACATACCTGTAGTTCAATTATTTTTATATACTGATGATACAAAGATTTCATTTGCCTGCCCAGAATTAAGTGATCCTGTTCTCACACTCTTCTTCCAGAGTCAGTTATTGATTAGATGTGAACATTTTGGTTTAACTTAACACTTTTCCTATGCACTTAATCAGAAAGTGACTTGAAACAAGGGAGAGAAATTATGATTACCTTTTTTCCAAATTTAATTAGAAATCCCATGGAGTCAGCATGTCCCTACCTTGAGGGAAGGACTGATTCATATAAGTTAGCAACAAGCCATCTGGTTTCTTTAGAAGAAATGTTGATAGAGTTTCAGGTTTCCTTGGCCATAGGAGGAGACTGTGGCCTTATTTATTTATTGAGAGAGATGTAAATATTACTTTATCACTAGGATCTCACTGTTTATGTAGGTTTAAAAAAAAAAACTCGTGAGAAGAATTATTAGCATTCCATATTTTAGGGTCATGACAAGCCCTGGTATGACCTAAAAGTTGCATTAAAAGGGAAATTCATTAGAAGGTAGTCCATATCCCATACAAACACTGCCTCTGTGATTGTAACATCCACGAGGTTGTCACTGCCCCTTCACTGATTTATACAGGGTTGTGAGCTATGGCAGTAATGAGATAGGAACCTGACTGGCTTGTGTTGATGCAGAACTGATGACATAGGGATGGCTCAGTGAGGCCTCAAAGGCAGAAAACTATTTCTTGTGATTTGAGTGCTTCTACTTTGGTCTCAAGTAAAGAAAAGATTTTAAAAATTCTCTCATTATATATATAATTTTTGTTTGCCAGGATTTGATAGGTATTACAGTCACTGCATTCACAGGTAAAAGCAATATGAAAAATTTCTAAACCTTATGGGTTTAATTTTTTCTTTTTTTTCTTTTTCTTTCTTTCTTTTTTTTTTTTTTAATTAAGCAAATAAATCAGCAAGCAAGATGTCTCCAGAATCTGATTTTATTTTATGTAACCTAACTCTGCGAAGAAGGAAGGGCTTTCTTTGTTGTTGATAAGATCTCTTACAGGAAATCTGGTGATTAATTTAAGTCAGAACATTTATTGACTTTACATCTGTTAAGATTTGCATTCTTAGTAAAGCCTGATGAAGACTTTGCTGTAAAACTAAGTGCCAGATTCAAATTTCATCAAAGCTAAGTTCGGACTCCATCCAATTTTATGACATATCTGTCTGTAGTTTCATCAGTAAAAACTCCTTTCTTTTATATTTAGACATATAATTTCATGTATCACAGAACAAAATAACTTTTCCTCTTTGCTTTTCTATATATTGCAGACCTAATGCAGGTAAAAGAGGGTTGCTAAATTTCTACTACAAAACCTTCATTCCTGATTATAGTGATTATACCAGAAATAATTGATCTTCTCCATTTTATGATGAGGAAACATACTTCTTTCCAAACAGAATAAATATAGTATGGGAATCAGTAATAATTAATAAAAAATACAATTATTATAAATGCAGTATTCAGAACAAAAATACTTTTTAATATTCTCATGCAACTTGCTACAAAGAAGCCATCCATTGTCATATAATGAATTAGTTTTCAAACTTGATTTTTTTTATGAAAGTAGAGTTTCAGTTGGTAAAGGTAACTGTGGCTACATACATTAAGTTATATGCCTGAATTACATGTGTTAAGCTGTTAAAGAATAAGCATGATGCAAATTCACTTTCTCATTACATGCAATCACACAAAGAAAAAAGTAAATCTAAAATAAAGTGATGTTCCTTTTGGAGGAAGATCTGTTCTTAGTGTAATATATGTGGAGTTTCTCTTCTGGGTCCTTAAAGATCAAAAACCAAATATAATGATTACTGGTAAAAATTTCCACCTGGTTAAAAATCAATAAATTCTAAACAATAAAAACAATGGGGCAGCTGTGTAGAGAAGACATGGATTTTTTTGAGAAGAGGATCATATGAATCACAGCACAGTGCCATAATAGGTAGCTGTATGATGTATCCATGCAAAGCTGTAGCCAAGGAAACAGACATAAACTTAAACAGAAATAGGATGCCAAAAGTTTTCACATCTGTACACGGTATTCGAGGCAACACTAAGACAAAACTCTAGGGATTTCTGCTTTTAAAGTTTTTTATAAGGATGTTTTGAGGTTGGGATGTTTCAGGAATAAGTAAGCAACAGAAAGAAGTGTGGCACACTGAAAGAGTTTGGCCATACAGAACAGCATGCCAAAGATTGTGGTCTCTGCTGCAAAGCTCTGGGGATGTGCAAAAAGATCATCAACACACATGGGTCCAGAAAACAAATAACTCCCCTCAAAACAAAACAAAACAAAACAACTTCTGCGTGTACCTGAGGCCCCTAAAGCCAGACAGAAGTTTGTGAGAAGACACATAGCGTCTGTGGGTAGATTTAACCTTCCTCACTAGATAGGGAACACTTGAAGAAACTGAACATACACACTTCCAAGGGCCCTGATGAGTTGCACCCATGAGTCTCAAGGGCTATTGTGGTGGAAAAGCCCCTCTCAATTATCTTTGAATAGTCATGGCAAACAGGAGAGATTCCTGAAGACTGGAAGAGAGAAAACAGTACTCTTGTCTTCAATGGCAAAAAGTAAGCTCAGGACTACACACAGGTCAGTCTCACCTCTGTCCATGGGAAGGTGATTGGGAAAAACCTCCTGGAAAGCAAGGAAAAGAGGAGAGTATTCAGAATGGATTTAAAAACGAGTAATCATGTTCAATCTTCCTGATAGCCTCCTACAATGAAGTGAATAGATTGTTGGACTCAGAGAGAACAATGGGTTAATGGGTTATACTTTCTCAGCAGATATGCTGTTCTTCCATCTCTCCACTGTGAGGGAACCATAAGGGTCACTATTTATGTAAAGTGCTATTATTTATTATGTAAATCTAACTATAATTAAAAATTGTGACTATAGATTTGGAGAGAAACATTGAAAACTAAACACCATGTGTTTATTGCTGAGATGAAGACAGTTTAATAACTCTCACATAAATGTTCCCATCTAGATCAGTACTCTGCTTTCAAATTCAGGTGCACAATAGTCAATACAACCATTAAGTGGGTGACAGAAATGCTAGGAACTCATAGCAGTCCAGAGTAAAGAATAATTTCTCATTCTCAAGGAAAAAGACACATCAAGACAAATACTGAATCTTCCCCTTTCTTTTTGTAGCGTGGAAATCAGATCATTTCTCCCCAGAGTAGAGAAAAAAGTAAGAAAGATTGTAAGAGTAACCCCACTCTGAGAGAAGATGCAAGTAGTGTGTCTAAATCTTCTGTCCAAGTATTACTACAAGATATTGTGCTAGAAGAATGATCATAAAAATCTTAGAATGTTTTGGGTTAGAAGGGACCTTAAAGATCATGTAGTTCCAACCACCCTGTCGTGCGCAGGGACACCTTCCACTAGACCATGGTGCCCATCTAGTCTGGCCTTGAACACTTCCAGGAATAAGGCATCCACTACTTCTCTGGGCAACTTGTTCCTGTGTCTCATCACCCTCACAGTAAAAAATTTCTTCCTAATACCTAATCTAATCTTACCGTCTTTCAGTTTAAAGCCAATCCCCCTTGCCCTTTTGCTACATGCCCTTATAAAAGGTCCTTCTCTGGCTTCTCTTGGAGGCCCCCTTTAAGAACTTGAAGGTGCTCTAAGGTGTCCCCAGAGCCTTTTCTGCCTCAGGCTGAACACTATTTAAATATTTCTGCCCTGTCTGTGCATTTTCACAGCTGAATATCATGTGTAACATTTGTAGCACTCTCTCACTGTTTTGCACTACAGAAATCTGAAGAAGTAGGAAAGAATATGAACTTTGTTAGTAATATTTAAATTACATAAACTAACTGTATTCTGTCTTTCTACAGAAAGTCACAAGAAACTATGATTGAAGATCCTCTTTATTCCATTACAAACTTCTTCATTTGAGAAGGATGAGTCCTTGCACCTGAGAGGTGTTGAATAGGTGGCTTCAGAAACTCACAAACACATTTGCTGTTGAAATAAAAAGCTTTGTATGCTGAATACCTCAGATTAGAATCTCTCCCACTGTTAGTGTATTCAGCTTGCCGAGAGGCTTCATCATTTTCCCTAATGAAAAGCAGATTCTTTACACATTTGTTCTGTTGTGAGTTTTGTGGTCTGATCCACACACTGACTGGAGTGCAAGGACATTTAGTTGGATACACTACTAAAACATTCTTTGTAGTGCATGTTACTTTTCATTAAGTAGGAGAGGATAATTTTATTTCCTCTAATAGAGTGATAAAATAAAATACATTTGGGGGTTGAATTACACGGTCACAGTCCTCACAAAAGTAATTGCCATCAAGTAGCTGTGCCACTGAGGGTCTACAGTGCTGAACAATGCACTTTAAGAATACACTTTTGTCTTTTAAGTTGGACTTCTTCCATAAGCCATCAGAAGAAGATCTTTAAACAAGTTATTAAGGTCAGGGTTGTTTTGAATAATGTTCCAATATTTCCCTGATAATTGCTTGGATTCTGCCTACCTATTCTTTAACCTATTGACATGGCTGATAGAAAGTTATTTGTGTTTTGATGCAGAGTTATTTCAATAAGAGCTCCACTCATGCTTTTCTAACTCCAGGTTTATTCTAGCCATGAGGGAATTGTACTTAAGGCAAGCACCTATAAAACATATAAAACTTCTCTCAGCCCATCAGACCTTTTCAATAAAGGCCTTTATGTTAGAGAATCCCTCGAATATAAAATGTTATTTAATCAGTAAGTCCTAGCTTTTATTAAAGCTAGCAATTTTTGTATTATTATTTTTTTGCTTGTGAATAGGTATATTTTTATGGTAGGCAATATTTCATCTTGAAACTTGTTAGTAAAACCTTGTATCAAAATAATGTCCCTATTTCCCATTATGTTCAATTTGAAGATGAAATATTTAACAAATTTTCTCTGCACCCGTCAAAATAAGCAAAATATAATTTCCAAGATAATTTGTAATGAATTTTAAACTTTGGGATTTTCTTGGCAAGTTATATTTTCTCTTTACAATGAGGAAATAAAGAAGATTCATGTATATTTTTCTTTGGATATATATGTCATTTTGACTAGAATAAATGAGGAAGTTTACAGTAAGGTATGTAAGATCTACTAAGTAACGCAGAAATTATTAGATGTACAAATTTTGCAACTGAAATAGCTTGCATATTGATTCTACTTCCTCACTTATTTAAATGCCATTGTCAATATATTTGGTTTTGTAAGATAAACTCCATGTAAAGCCTGTATATTGGTTTATGATGACAAAAGCAGAAAAAGAATGATAAGTTTGCCTCCTCCTCTAACAAAAACAGTATCTTATTCTTTATTTCAGTGCTAGAATTCTAATTCCTTGCTTGTGAGAGACCCCAGAAGTTTCCATGTGGAATGAAGAATGTACTCTTCATTCTCTTGATGTTAACATTGCCATTGGACTAGATGATCTTGAGGGCCTCTTCCAACCTTGATAATTCTGCGATTAAAAATACTCCAAAAAGTACCGGAAAAGGTCATTTGTAATTGAAGTGAGTATCAGTTCTGACTGAAATTCTTGTGGAGAATACACAAAAGGGCATTAAAATGCTTATAAAGGATCTGCAAAAGTAAAGTTTTGAGAGAATCAAATTAAACCCCTTATTAAGGCTGATACTGTTCAAAATCTTTGACTATGTGACATAAGCTAAAAACTTAAATGGTGAAACAAAATGATTGGCCAAACCACTGTGATCCTAGACAGAAACTGATGACAAATAAAATGAATCCTCTAAATATGAAGCTGGGAGAGGGTTTACCATCTGAAATCCAGAGCACAAATTAATCATTTGTGTAATTTGAATGAAGTCAGTTGGAATTATCCCTGGAATGAATATAGCCCAATTTGTTAAAGATATGGTACTGTAAGTACTGCACTGTGTCAGGGGTACATCTGTTCAACAACTGCCTCAGCTAAATAGACAAGACTCTTTCCTATTAGCTAAAACCAACCCAAACACTTAACTCAGACTGTCCCATTCTCTCAGGGTGCAGAAGTGGCCTTCAAATAAAGCATATCTGTATTTTTCACTTGAAATTAAAGGAGGCATCTAAAATTGGTTTAAAGAAAGGAAAAAAAAAAAAAAAGAAGAAGAAGAAAAAAGACATTACCGAAGCTCAGAAAGGAATAAAGGAAGGAGAGCATCATTCAGAATACACTTTCAGTCACTAGCAGTCTGATCTTCAAAGGATTTCAACCAAGTCATTAAAATAGGAGGTTAGTTTTTAATGAGAAGGTATACAAGATGCCCAGTATAATTAGACAGTGGGCTCTGAGGATTTACAGGACTTTTGAATTTTTGAAAGAGAAGAAATAGCTGAGCTAACTGAGTTTAGTAAGTACTATCCCTATATTTTGCACAACCTATATCTCCAAGTTGTTTTAATAATATTGTGGTTTAACCCCTGCTGGCAACTCAGTTCCACAGAGCCACTTGCTCTCTCCCACCGCTGGGATGAGGGAGAGAAGCGGAACAATAAAAAAGTGAGTAAAAACTCATGGGTTGAGATAAAGACAGTTTAATAGGTAAAGCAGAAGTTGTGTGCATAAAAGCAAAGCAAGACAAGGAATTCATTCACCACTCCCCATGGGCAGGCACATGTTCAGCCATCTCCAGTATACCAGGGCTCCATTACATATAACTGTGACTTGGGAAGACAAACATCATTGCTCAAAATGTCCACACACACACACACACACACCGCCCACCCCTCCTCCTTCTCCCCTTTTTATATGTTGAGCATGACACTATATGGTATGGAATATGTCTTTGATCAGTTGGGGTCAGCTGTCCCGGCTGTGTCCCCTCCCAGCTTCTTGTGCACTCTAACCATCCTCACCAGTGGGGTACGGTGAGGAACAGAAAAGGCCTTGACTGTACGCAAGCTATAAATATCTACAACATCCCTGAATTATCAATACTGTTGTCAGCACAAATTCAAAACATAGCCCCATACTAGCTACTGAAAAATAACTGTACCCCAACCAAGACCATCATAAATATGTATGCTTTGAACCTCATGAGGCACTATAAAACACCAGCTCCTTCCTTGCTAACAGTTTCATTGGAAAATCATGCCATGGATTTTACTGGCTCATTTCATCTTCTTTCCCCACAGTTCCCCCACAATGAACACTATCCATTTCTGTTAACTAGACAATTCAGCATGTATACTTATGTACAAAAGAGCTTAGTAGGGTCAGTAAGTGAAAGAAAGGCAATGCTTTCATGAAGGAGATTTTTTCCCCTGTTTACTGATATGCAGTTAAAAGGCTCACAGTTTTGTACAAATGCATCATTTACTTGAAATATTGCAAAGTCCTTCTAGTAATCAACACCTACTAGTTCTAGAAAGTTACAAACATTTAACGTAGAGTAAAAAAATATAAAAGTGGTTATAGATACAGAGAAACTTTTAATTATATTTTTATCATATGTCTATGAAGTCTCATTGTTTTGAGTTATTGTGTTTCTCTCTAGTAATCTAGTCATTGAGATGCCTTTTTTGTTTGTTTGTTTTGTTTTGTTTTGTTTCACGGACCTTTCTCCTGTACTTTGCTCTTCTTTTTCATGCCTAGATCTGGTGGCCTCCTTCTTGATCTCCCTGTCTCTCTTTCCATATGAGAAGGTTTTTTGCATGTAAGCACTTACCAACCTTTTTTTATTTTTAGGAAATAAAAGAGCTGAATGCATGTTTTAATACATTTTTAATGGCCGTTGCTGACATACAAGACACTTTGTTGGTATTGTCTTGCATTGCTATTATGTTAAGAGACTTTTATTTCTATCAATATCTATTGTGTTGTCCAGTTAAAATGGCAGAGACTCCCATGCTGAGGAAACTGAATGAGCTTTTCACTTCATTGAAGTAAAGGACCAGTTCTGGCTGCAATGGCTGCTTTTTGTTTTTTGTTTTGTTTTTTTTTTTTTTTGAGGGGGAGTCATTGTTCACATTCTATTGACTCTATAGTTCCTGTTAAATAATGCTCATGTATTATTAAGAGAATATTCATCTTTAGTGTACAAATAACTTTCTTTAAACACTGTTCTACTTACAGTATTTGCTCATGAGACTTGGTCTTCTGCTGCCACCTATAGACAAGATAAGGTATTGCTGCATGGCGTGTTTTGCATAATTCAAGTGACGGTGTCATGCCTTGGTCACACAGTTTCAGAGACATTTCTTCAGTTTTATGTATCAGCATAATTTAGTTTATAAAATGTCTTGGAGAAAGCCACGTAGACATACTGTAAGAGAAATTGAAGAATGGAGCAAAACTGTTGTAATTTTTGACTTAGACTCGAAAACTTTTTGATGTACGATGAACATATTGTAGACCATTTATTCTCTCTCCCAAAGTGAAAAGGATTTCTTCTTTTAGCTGAATGTGTCAGTTCTGTTCTGTGTTCCATCTATTTTTTGTAGTGCCTCTTGAGTTCAATGTGGCACTTAGTGATAGGGTTTTCTTGCATCTCACTCTAAACTGGTGAAACACCTTACTTTATGTCCTTCATGCTCCTGTTCTTTTGCTGTATCAGATTGGAAGAAAAATTCAGAATGATCGTTTTCTTCTCTCATTTGTAACACACAGTACAGATGAAATTCTGCCAGGCTCCAGGCCTCCTGGAGCTGTAAATCTCACAACAAGCACTGCACAGATGTGTGTCAGAAGAAATATCAACATCTGCCTCACTCTGGTGAACCTCTGTGGGCACTATGAAAGAAACCTTTGCTAAGAAATTGTGCAGTGCAATGAAGTGTTAAAAAAGGTGTAAAAATTAGAAACTTCAGTGCATTGCCTTTTAATCAAACATGGTGATCCACCATCTACAGAGGCCTGAAATCAAAATTACTTCTTCACCAGTTCCACCTCTAGGGTCTTGTCCCAGCAGCAGAAGCAAGATCCTGATACAGACTATAGTATGTTGCAGCAACATAATAGCAATGCAACTTTGGCTCAAATCTTGCACAAATGAAGAAAAAAATGGCTTAGATTGTGAACACTGATAAGCAACAGGTAATTTTGCAGATGTTTGTGTATTATGGGGAAAGAGGAGGATGAGCATCAAAATCTGAACTTTTGAATTCTTGAGTGGAAGCCTTCTACATGTTAGTTAAAACTGGTAAAGGCTAGCTGTAATTTTTTTTAATATGAATTAGACTAAGCAAAAGTGGCACTTCCTGAATCCTCCATTTAATAAAAACGCATGAGACAGAACCACCAGCTGGGACAGTATGCAGATATTGTGTTTCTGCATATGAACTACTTAGATAGGGAAAACTGAAGATTGGAGTTCCTGAAAAATAAAGGAGGAAAGACAAAAAAAAAGGTTATAAAAAAGAAGTGTGTGGCTTCAGGGAGCAGAAGGCATCCTGGAAAGGACAAGATGAAAATCCCTGCTGAAGGAAAGGTCTGAGAAGCAGGAGAAGATCCCAGATATTAGACAGCTATGTGGCAAAGGTGACATGGGAATGCTCATAGACCCTGGCTGATGATCCCAAGATGGCTAGCTGACAGCAGCAGCACAGTGGGAAGAGGCATGACTGTGATTGATTTTCCCAGACCTTCATTCCCAGGTACCTCATTGCAGTAAGAGGAAGTTGAAACCTAGAGAGTATAACACTGGGGAAACTGAGCAAGAATGTGTTATAAATGAATGCAGAGGAAGCTCTAATTTTGATGGTTCTTAAATAAATCCCAGTATAGCTATCCACTATGGTTTTAATTTACTCTCTCTAGTCCTCCTCACCATGACAGACCACCTCCTGCCAAGGAGCAAAACAGTTACAAGCATACAAAATCTCTGGTCAGGTCCCTACAAAGTTAGTAGATCCCAGCTATGGCTTGTTCTTCTCTCTGTTTTCTTTGAAAGAAAATTTATTCACGAACCAAGGAATAAATCCTTTAAGTATAAGCATGGTGCTTAAATTGAACACTGCAAATTGGATTGGTCTAGTCACCGTGATGCTGAATCAGGGCGCTTCTGAGGAATGTAGAGTTGATGAATGTTAGAGAGGCTATTAAATGTCTGTGTTTGATGAGTACAAACTCAAAACCATTGTGAATTTGCAAATATTTTAATAAAATAAACGTGGGTTTTTTCCTCATGAAAATAAAATTGTTAGTGACACCTATACCTACTAGACCAACATTTTTTTTTATTTATCAAGGAGACCTAAATTAAAAAAAAAAAAAAAAAGAAAAATGAAAACAACAAGAACTACTCTCATTTTCATTTTCTTCCTTCCTTGCCTCCTCACTTTTATAGATTTCAAGGCCAGAAAGACCCACGAAATTTCTAATTGACCTTCTGCTTAGCACAATTTTTAACCCTGTTCAGTGCCTTCTCACAATAACACATTTGCATAACTACGTTTATCAGCTACAATGACCTTCCTCTTGCCTTCTACCAGTCATTGTAATTTAACACAAGAGGTATTTCATATACTACAGATTTTAATATGCATTTTGCTGAAGAAGGACTCATTTTTGAACACAGCCAGAATGTTTCTTGGTTAAATTTACTCATAAATGTGCATGTTGTCTATCACCACTTCAATATTTCCATTTGGTGATTTTTGTTTTAAATAGTGTTTTATCCTACACAGAAATAAGTCTGGTTTTTTGGTTTTGTTTTGTTGTTGTTTTTCTTTTTTAATTCTTACTAGTAAAGTATAGGGAGAAATAGTTCAAAACCAGCAGTAACAGACTTGACACAGCAGATTCTTACAAGTATAGGTCTTGAACTCTTATTTTCTGTTTTATCTTATATTCAAAAACATGGCGTAGTATGCTGACTCAAATCAGAAACAAAGTACACCAAAGAGTTAAGAGGGCAGGACAGTATTTTCTAGATTATTTCCAGATATTTAAATTTAAACTGTGAAATAAAACTTTACTACACTTCATAAATTTATCGCGTAGGGTTCTTTTTTTTCCCTCAATATAATATCAGTTGCTATTTACTCTCTCTAATAATTAATAAATGCTGATAGAAATTAAAAGGGCTGATTTCTGTATACTTTCAAAAACATATATAATCTGTATTTTGATGTCATTTTGAGGTAAAATGAACTGCTAAATGAGAATGAATAATGTTTACATGAAGGGTCTGAATTTTTAATTTTGATGGAAACAGAGAAACAAATATTTTCACAGACAATAATTATTTTGCAAATATGAAGTAATTAATGTCCAGACTCTTGTTCTCTTTTCAGATTGTTAATATAAATTCTTAAAGAGTCTTCAAGAAATGCTGAGAAGTTCAGGTCCAATATAATCTACTTAAACTTTTCTTTTTTTGTATGAAGTGAATAGTTTTTATATTAAAGGGTTTGTTCCGTATCAGTCAAAATGCTCATTTTTTACTCACCCCTCAAATGTGTGCTTTGCGTTAGAACTGGCATCTTTATTCATCATATTTCACCGGCAAGGATTGCTACCATGAGTAAGATCTGGGAAATCAATCCTAGAGTAAGGACTAAAAGATTTGGCCCAACACCTATAAAATATGATCAGATAATTCTTTCACAAGGAAGAAGAATTATCATCTATTGTCTGTTGATGAACTCTGTGATGATTGCATTGCACAGCACTCTGGATAGCTGTAAATGACTATTGTACTTGAGAAGTCAGATTTATTTTGCACATGTAAGACATTATTTTCATTCCTGGTCTTCGAGGACTCTTATTCAGAATCTAAAATGTTTCATCAAACAATGTAGCATCTGTTAAAATTATAATCACTTGGACCTAAATTCCTATCAAAAGACATACTGCATTTTCTTTGTATTTATTGCCCCCCCCCCCTCCCCCAAGTGTCTCAACAATTTGGGAGATATATAGCTCCTTTATATGGCAGAAAAGAATTGTTCCACTATAGTTTTGTTTTTAGTTAACATGAGAAGTGCAGCAATGTAAATTTAGAAAAAGAAGTAAGTTTTAACTGTTTTTATGGGCATTGCAAAAACCAAGTTATAAAGCAAGCATGTGGGCTTTATTAATCTATTATGAATAGTGTTATTACCATGAAATATATTATGCAGACTTTAGTCAATTTTCATTGTAGTTTGTAAGAAGTTAAAACACTGCTTGTTAGTGTGAAGAGGAATCTCAAATTCTACTAGACCTTGCTGTTGAATCTTCACTGTAGGTAAAAGATTCAGGAAGTCAAAAAGATATGAAAGAAAGGATCAAAGAATGTCAGACACCCACTACTGTATGGCTATTGTCATTTTGGTATCCAGTAACAATTTTCTTTTTTTTTTTTTAAACCGCTTTGAAGGCATGAAAATACAAATATTGGCTTAATATTAACAGACTATTCTCTTTTGAAGCTCTGAGTCTCCTTTTTATTGTTCTTTTATGTCTTTGTTCACTGGATCATTCTGTGCATATTCATTTTTAACCCTGCAACATGCTAATAAATGACAAGGTAAGAAAGTAAAACCTGTTCTTTTTTTATATTTATATATAATACTTTCTGTTTCTCTTATATTTGTGCTTCTCATTTTCTCTAAGGGTCATGGAAGTGTTTTAAATTTCTGTTCCTTTATAGAGTAGCAATAGAATCTGAAACATGCTAACTTTCAAACTGATTTCTCCCTGCACACCTGGAAATCTCTGTCTTGAATGGAGGGAGAGAGATGAGGGGAAATTTAGTCTTACAGAAAATCTTCAGGATTTGCACAGTCTCTTGTCTTGACTAACACATTTGACTTAATGCATGTCTGTGTGAGAAACATCCAGTGGAAATTGGGGTCTAAAACTTTTGTTGTATTAACATTAGTAAGGACTTCTATACACTTCAAAATTAGTTCAAAATAAAGTAAAATTTTAAAAACATTTACTAGCCCAGTAAATCAGTACAGAAGCCATATCTCCTCTTTGGGATGCAGAGGGAAGAAGAGACAGGAGGAGCCTAGGAAACAAGAAATATTTTTTTTTTCCCTAGAGGGTCAAATAAATTATTTATTGAAAGAACCTGTGAAAGAATGCTGTCTTTTTACCTGTAAGTTAGGGAGCTGATGAGTCTTTTACACTTCCCAAAGAAGAACGAAAAAGTTTGCTTGACAAAGATCCTGAAGTTCACTGAAATATTAACAGTCACTGAGGGAAAAACAAGAAGTGTGGGTTTGTGGCCTGAACCTCAGTGTTTTATGTATACAATCAGGGACATGAAATATGAATCACTTTTAAGGGCCTTTTGTCCTACTAGAGTACCACACAAACTAAATTAGGTCACTCAGTACAGAACAAACCAAAGTATGGAACAGTGAACTTTTACACAACCCTATGAAGTGATGAGCTTATTTCTTACTTATTTCATATTCCAATTTTGATTTGGAAAACTGATGTAAATAATTTTAAAAGCACTTGGGAAAAGCTTTGGTACATCAAAATCTCAAAAATAAAACATAATGCAATTAAATGGTACATATATCATATTAAAACAATTGGAAATGTATCCCAAGAGGACAAAAAATCACAAAAGATAAGGGACATATTTCAAAATACATCACTGAAGCAATCAACAATCATTAAAATGAACAACATTTCACCATAGGGAGTCCTAAATTAAAAATCCTTCATACTTCAGAAGTCAGTATAGTTAGTGTTGCCAATAGTACACTTGGGATTATTTTAATATACTATAGGATCTAGCTGTTTGGTTGATACGCATAGTTACCCCTTTGATCAGTTATCATTTGTAATTTCCCCTTTTACTTTTTTTTTTATTTTGCAGATAATTCTTCCTGAGATTTATTGTCAGTCCTCTGTTTCAATGGAGGTATTATTATTTATTGAACAAAATAGTATTACCTCTTAGAAAGAAAATTGCTTGGGTTTTGTTTTTTGTTTTCTTTTTTTCTTTTTAGGAAGAAGGCATAGCTTGCCATATTTCATATTGTCCAACCTCTGTTTAATGGTGAGAACATTTACTTGAATATGTTTGCTGATGGCTACACTTTAGCCATAGTACAGAAGAAAACAAGTTGGCTCCAGCATTCCAGTCTGGGATCTTTGAATCCAATACATAGAAATATCAGTGCCATTCAGTCCCAACTTTACCTGTCTCAAAAAGAAATGTTGGATTGAGGATCGAATCTCAGTGACTCCTTTGCAGACACTACATATATATATATTAAAAAAAAAATATATACACATATGGGGTTGGGTTTTTTCACTTGAACAGAAATTGAGGGAAATAGACGGAAGCATTTTCGATTTTATTCACACCTTATCTATTTTTAATGTACACTTGATGTTATTGCAAGGTCTTGAAGGTTTTGCATTAACTTCACAGTCTGTATGAAGATTCAAGACTGAAGCTCTGTAGATATTCAGAAGAACAAAACTCTACAGCACAACGGATAGTGCATTTAAAAAAAAACAACGATGCAGACTTTATAATAAAAAGATTGTAGCAAGAGAAAGATACTTTTAAAAAAATATTTTATACAAAACTTGAGAAGTGTTCTCAAATTTTGTTTCATTACAGTTACAAGTCATGATGAAGGAGCTTTGTGAAAGGACTAAATTACATTAAATTTATGTGATTGAAGGAAAATAATTGATATTTATTGCAAGAGCTAAATCTAAGATTTAAACAATCCAACCTATAGTTATTTTAAATCATCAGGGATATGTTGGTGTTGGGACAGAAGCATCTAGGACTTTGTTTGCTGTTATTATGCCATGAAATTTTACAGATGTTCCTGAGCTGGAAGTCATTTCTGCTTGTGTTTCTGTTTTGATATCATGACATGCTCTCTGTGAAGAACAGGACTTCTCTACTGATATACACTAAAATCAACATAATGCTAACCTCTTCTGCAAAGAACAACAATGATCTCTAGTGGCAGCAAGTTTTATTTCAAGCTTAGTGATAATAAAAAGAACATGGTAAGGATATTTCGCACTGCAATTTAGCTTAGGTTGTGTCTGTTTATATTAAAAAAGTTTGTTTTGTTTTGTTTTAAAAAGGACTCAAATTCATTTATTCAGTGTTCCATGTTTGTATGTATTCAAGTTTGCAAATTTAGCAGTCCCTTTGGTAATAAACCAATTTTACATATGCAACTGTCTGCTACATATTTTTCCTGAACTCTTGCAGATATATTGCTTTCATAACTGCTTTCAGCTGAGGCCTTAAAAAATCTCTGAGTTACTGTTGATATAACAACAGAAAACAACAAACTGCTGAATTCCCTCTTTTGTGTACATCAAATAACTTTACACTGCTTTTATAAATTTGTAATTTATTTTCCAGTAAATATATAAAATAATAACTATTTTATATTAAAAACATTAGACCAGTGGTGTTTCCTGAACCTCATAGTTACTTACACTCTGAAAATGTTTTTCATCTCTCATTCTTTATATCCTTCCAGAGGTGTGGCATGGAGATGAAAGATGAAGCAAGACAAAGCAAGGCTGCATTAATACACAGGTGTAAGACAGTATCTCAGTTGTTAGTGAATGTTAATGAAAATGATTTACATAGAATTTGTGGCCATTAGGTCTCCTGTCAAAAATTCTGTGAGGCCACATAAATCTGTGGTTCTTTAGTATCCCAAGTACTACCTCTATCATTTTCCTATGGTCACCTAATTATTTTGGAGGGCTATACATGTTAGATGTTAATGTCAGAGCAGGACCCAAACAGTGATGTACTGACAACCTTTGAAATTGGCATAGAATCATAGAACAGTTTGGACTAGAAGAGACCTTTAAAGTGGAGTAGAGGGGCAGAATCCTCTTCTTCAACCTGCTGGTCACGCTGCTTCTAATGTAGCCCAGGACACAACTGACTTTCTGGGCTGCAAGTGCACACTGCCAGCTCATGTCCAGTCCCTCACACACCAGTACCTCCAAGTCCCTCCCAACAGGGCTGGTCTGTTTATCCCTCAGGCTGTATTAACATGAGGGGTTGCGCCAACCCAAGGACAGCACCTTGCACTTGGTATTGTTAAACTACATGAAATTCTCATGCATCCACTTCTTAGGCTTGTCCAGGTCCTTCTGGATGGTATCCCATTTTTCAGCCTACACCTCTCATCTTGGTGTTGTCTGCAAACTCTCCAAGGGAGGCTGTTGTGGGGGACTGTGTCAAAGGCTTTACAGAAGTCCAGATAAATGACATCTGTAGTTCTTCCCTTGTCCACTGATGCAGTCACTCCATCACAGAAGGCCAGTAGGTTGGTCAGGCAGGACTTGCCCCTGGTGAAGCCGTGCTGGCTGTCTTGAATCACCTCCCTGTCCTCCATGTGCTTTTGCACAGCTTATGTGAGGATCTGTTCCGTGATCCTCTCACAGAGGTGAGTCTAACAGGTTGGTTGTTCCCAGGGTTCTCCTTTCCCTCTTTATAGATGGGTAAAGAAGAGTAAGACATTCTCTTTTATACCAGTACACCAATGTAGTGTAGGTATTTATGCTAGTTATATGCCAATAGGCCTGAATTCTGCAGTAGTACATGTCAGAAGCAGAGTATTTAGCTTTTTTTTTGTATCTTAACTTTCCACTTCCCACATGATTTTTCATTAACTCCACTTTTCCTTGTTTTTTTTTTGTTTGTTTTTTCATGATACATAGATTATTATTATGTTTCAAGGAACTTTTAGTACCAAGAAGATGTTGTTGCTTAATAATTTTTCTGTCTTTAAGGGCAAAGAACGCAGGGATCTAAAAGACGTGTTGTAAACCATATTCTTTAAGCAGATCAAAAGAAATCCCAAACCCTAAGATAAGTGTTAGGAATATCTACTGTGATAGAGCACTAAGTTTCAAAATGGATCCCAAAGCAGCTGATAATCTGAAAACTGCTTTCTAATGACATAGTCCTGCTTGGAATTAATCAGTGGAGAAACACTGGGAGTCAGAGAAAATCTTCACGTACCTTTTTAAACCCAAATGTGTTTCCTGTTCTGGGGTGTGATGCTGTACTGTAAAAACTTAGACTTTTTTTACAAAAGCAGGAAACTCTGCTTTAGCTTATGTCCCCTTGTTATATAGTAAAGAAATAGCCTTCTTGCCAAGATAGTGAAAGAAGGACTGTTGTTGGACTACAGTGCTGTAACCTACCTGAACAGTATTAATACACTAATTCTTTTCCTTGCAAGATTTCCAAAGTAAAAGCTATTCTAGGGTTTTGCCTCTAACTTTTTAAAAATCCTAGTAGTTTGTTATCTTCTGAGTAAGATAGAAAGGACATAGGATAGAACTCTGCTATTTTAGCCTCTACAGCTTGTGACACACAGTGACAATGATACTGTTTTGCTGCAAAAGATAAAAAAAAAATAAAGTTTTTGTCCTGGTCTTATTTTACCTCACTGACACTATTGGTAAGCAAAATTTATCTTTTGTAAGATAAATTTGGAGCATGAAAGTGTTACTGGCTGCCTGATGATTTTATTTCAATTTGTATTTATGTGAATTTGACTCAAATTCTAGTAAATACTCACTATATAAAAATGTACACAGACTTTGGTATTTTCCTGGCTTTAACATTGTGTGACTTCACAGACTTTGCTACTTGGAAAAAGATAGGGAAGCTGAATCAGGTCAAGCCATGGGCTATCAGCTTTTCCAGAAATATATTATAGAAGACAGTGTCAAAGGCCTTGCTGAAGTCTAGACAGACCACATCCACAGCTTTACCCTCATCCACCAGGTGAGTCACCTGATCATAAAAAGAGATCAGGTTGGTCAGACAGGACCTGCCCCTCCTACTACTTTTGTCACCATGTTTGCATTTTTTTAAAATAGCCTATGCACACACAGGTTGCACAAAAGAACTGGCAATCAGAGTTGGGCAAAGGAACATAAAAGGTGTAAAATACTTCTATTTACTTGAATTATGTTGAATCTTCTCTTTCCTTGTTATAATCCTTCCCTTTCACCCCAATCATCTCCTCACATTGTAGTGGCAGGTGAACTCTTTTGACAGCAAAGTTTTTCTCTCCACTCCAGCATCATCATTTCAGACCCAGTAAATTCCTTCCAGCCTTCCTCATCCATCACCTGTTCTGTCACCACTGGAAAGCCAGGAGCTGGCTCTGCCAACAGCCTTTGAACTATAAAAATTTAACATAAACTTTGTCATTCTTTACAGCATAATTACTGATAACAGCTGGTTGCTATCAGCCACTGTGCACACATGTGCATGTATTTAATTATACATATTAGTCTAGTATTGCTTAGGTCTAAAAAGAAAAATATTTGAACATGGGCAGCATACTACCAACTGAGATAACAATGCAGAAAGTATGACCACCATTCCCACTGGAAGACAGTCTAAAGGCCTAAAGGGTTATTAATACTTCAATGAATTATTTATCTTAAATATAAATAAAAAATACAGCCATCCAAACTCAAAGTCTAACACGTGATAAAGCCCTTTATCCTGTAGAATTTTAGAGTTGCAAATCCTTGTTTCCCACATCCAAGAATAGGCCTGCAGGTGTTGAGGACCAGGCTCAGAGGAGGAAAAGTGTGTCTCAGAGTGCTTTCCAAGTTTCTTGCATTGACCGTAAGGTTGGGAATTTGATGGGTCTGATTTCATATACACTGATAAAAATTTCTTGCAATAATCCAATTAGAGCTCAAATCAATACTAGGGTATCAGTCACCTCAAGAAATTTTTTAACTCATCAGTAACTACATGGTCAAATGATTTAGCTTTCCAGTTACTTTCTACAATGCTGAACTCCCTTAATTAAATAAATATTAATCAATTTCCCATGCTGTATAGACATTAATTCACTCTTTCACTCTATTTTCAGGTCAAGTAACTAGTAGCTGCTCGTGGAAAAAAATTTGGGTGGAGATTTAGTAATAGTTTCCTGCAAAGTTTGCTCTCTAAGGACATTATGAAAAACAATGTTTCATATTTGGCTATCTTCACTATAAGCTTTCCAACACTACCTAAAAGCAATTGTGTCTTTAAATCCTCTCTCTGTCATCACAAAGTATGCAACATACACATATCTAAATATCTTGGTGGTAGGGTATGTTGCCAGCTTCACTGCTTCTTCAGATACTTCAGTTAGTTCTTCAGAGCTTCATCGATACTTCCATCTGAAAAATCAATTTACAGTGAAAATAATAATTATGTCTTAGGTCTACAAGGGGACCACAAGATGCCATCCTAGTCAAGAAATCTGAAACTCCAGAGGCTCGTTCATCATTGTGCTCATTTGTTAAGGCATCAGTACATACAACTACCAAAAGTACTTGCTAATGTAATCCTGGGAATGCTTGGTCCCTGCTGCTTTGATGAGAATCACAAAATCTTATGT
>JAOXXN010000001.1:53251004-53265286 GCA_026770055.1 Myrmophylax atrothorax
TTAAAGGCACAGCCAAAAAAAGGGAAGCATCACCAGTAATTTTGTCTCCTTTGGGATTAATGTTGTCCTCTAGAAATTCCCATGTCTCTCTGTTGAGTGTTTAAGGACACAACTGGAAGAATGAGTTCAGATTTTCCATCTTTGTTCACATTACATGGTGAGAGTTAACCATTAGGAATAAGACTCACACATATAAGCAGGCTGACCAGGGTATTGCATAAGAGTAGGGTAAGAGCTATTACTTATTGTCAGCCATGAGCTCTCCCTGGAAAAGGTACTTAACTATGTCAGTCATTTCTCACAAAATGCACCTGCAAGACCCAAATTAAAATCCTACTTTTGGAAAAGAGATTGAAAGACATATGTCCTAAGGTGCTCCATTATTGCACTCCATCTTAAGGCACTGTTCTCATAATCTTACCCAAAGTCATTCTTGTCTATAAATCATAGTAATTGGATCAGAGAGACAGAAAAATGGTTCTACATAGGTTTGTGCTCTGATTTTATTTGTTTATTTTACAAAATAACTGAGACCTGAATAGAAAAGAGTACACAGAACATATTCTAGGCGTCTTCTTTGCAGCATGGGCATATTCTGAGAGTTACCAGTCCCTGTACATAAACACATGGAGAACAAGTACAAAAGATATTTTAAAAGTACAAATATAAAACCCAAGCAGTAAATATAAATTTGATTGTTACATGTAGTCAGCAGAAATACAGGAATTTAGGCATACACAGAATTAAGCAGTCCTGAGAGAAGGAGTTGTGAGCCCTTTCTTGTGTCTTGTATTAATCTCTTAAGGAATTTAACATCTAGGTACAAATGCTAAAATTACTCAGGACCTAGAAGGACCTAGAGTGTTTGCAATGAGAGCAACTAACCAAGTTCCTCTCTCTTAACAGAACACAGGAAGTTTAAGGCACCTTAATCTTAAAAATATTGGTGAGTGTTCACACTGGAAGATAAAACATAGAAATCTGTGATTGCTTTTAAAACTCAAACTAAAAATGAAGACAGAGGGAAGTCTTGAAGACTACTTTACTTTGTAATCTGTGTATTTTTCTGAATGCTGTTACATGGTTGTCCATCCTCTTTGGATTTTCAGTCAAAACCCTTTCCTTCAAGTACTTCTGTAACTCCTTGTTCAAAGCCAGAGGTTGCTATATGAGAACCAGATAATAAAATATTTGATCTTGAAATCTAGTAGCATATTAACAATACTGTGTACAAAACTCCAGGTGCCACAATGAATAACTAATAGTGCACTGAATAATTTTAGGGTTTTGATGAAGATATGATTTTTAGACTTGGTAATCATGAAATTAAACCACAAAGCTAGGAATTCATTTTGCCACAGACTATAGACAAGGGGAAAATGTGCCAACTATGAATGAAACGATGTCTACCTTGTAGTCCTTTTCAGAGTGTGGATAAACTGCCTGATCTACAGTATGGATGTGATTCCACTATCACAGAGTTAGGTAAGATTAATTTATCTGAAAAGATGGGGAATGACAGCTCCATGTAAACTGGTTTGTCTTCACTGTTATATTGTGGGGGATGACAGTGTGTGTGTATCTCCTAAGGTCTGAGGTAATTAATGAATGCACTCTTAAGGATCAGAGAGCCACCTGTAGAATGTGTGATTCCTTGTAACCAGTAGGATCTTTTCATGTATGCTTAATGAACTACTAACCAATAGTGTGCTAGCATGTTATATATCAGAGTAGATAAAAGTGAAGCTGTAACTAAAAATAAAGTCCATTGTCTGTGCTGTAAGCCTTCTGATCAGACTGCAGCCTGAGTTGTCTCTGCCTCCTCTGACCACTGCAAATCTACCTTACCTTGACATTATATCATTGATAAAAAAGAGTAAAGAAGTTACCTTCCTTTAGTATAGATGATTTTAAAATATCCCTGTGGAGTCTGTTGTTCTTGGTCTGCTGCAACATCATTTTTCTAGGCCTGTAGTTATAGGTTGTGGATATCATCAAAAACATCACACATTTATACTTTTCAAACCCAAACCCCAGTCATGAAGAAAAAATAGACAGAATTAATATTTTCCTGTTCAAATATTTTTTAATGGCATCTAGAAAAGTGACATGATCATAGATCTAAAATCATATATGAATTGTTTTCCCCAAAGGAATTTTAAATGCATTATTTTTCTTTATTCTCAAATTATGCACATATGACTTCAGTTTTCATTTTACTTTATTCTCAAATAAAATTATAGCATTCTCTTTTTCAACACTCATTGCTACAATTTAAAATAATGCTTAACAAATTGTTATGATCAAATTAAATCTTGTCTTTTCTGCTGCAGTTTCATATCCGAAGCTCATATTTTTTTACATTCAAAAAACTCTATTATAAGCTTCTAGAAACAATGGTAAAAAGGAAAGATCAAAAATTCCTTTGTTCCACAGATCCAGTTCATATGCTGTATTTAATGAGGAAACAAAAGTAAGGATGATGCATTTCCTCTGATCTTCACTAGACAAAGAATTCACTGTCTTCATAACCAAAAATTATGTTGATCATTGCACACATTGAGACTTCGATGCCCTGGGAAAAATGGCTTATAACTTCATAAAGTGGAATTGTTATGATGGGAAAGGACATATGGAGTATCCTGTTGCTTATCAGTGTGTGCTGGTTTAAAGGTAAACCGGCAGAAGAAATGAACCCAACACAAATGAGATTATAAGTCAGAATTACAATTTAATAACAACATTACAATAAATGCAATGGCACAAAGAGAAACTGGTTTTAACCCACAAAACCCAGAAGTATGATCCATCACCCTGGAGCACAAATACAAAGGGGTTTGTAGCCCCTGTGCTGAACCCCGTATGGTTTCCACAAGTCTAAAGTAAAAGGGAGTGAAAAACCTGTTGGTGCAGCTGATGGTTGCAGTCTGGTGAAGAGTGGTAGTTGCAATCTGGTTGAAAGTGGTGGTTTCCTCCTACTGAGGTTCTGGTCCTCCTCTGGATCCAATGAGTGGTGCCCCAAGGTCTTCAAACCCCAAGATTATGTACCCTCAGGTCCAGATGGGAGCACCCAGTACCTCCCCCAGGGTGGGGAGTTACACAATGGGTGATCTGACTCTGTGAGTCATGAGGTATTTTGGAATTGTTGCTGGCCCATCAGCAGACACGCCCACTCAGGCTGGGTGTGAAGGTGCTAACGACTTTCTGGAGGGGAGTTATCACAGCTCTTATCTCCCAGGTGTCTTTCACATCCAGCTCACATCCCCGAGGAGTCAGGTGTGCCCTGGGCTGCTGCAGATGGTCCATTGTTCTTGGGAAATGAGTAGAGGGGGTAGAATACATAGCTTTGATCTCCCCCACACAGTGATAAACTGGTCCCACCTGCTGAATTAGGACACAGTGCTAGTTGTGAAAATTAAATGGTTCTAAGAAATGTTTTAAACAAACAAACAAACAAACAAACAAACCACCCAAACCAAACCAAAACAAACAAAAAAACTGACTTAAGACATGTAAGGAATAAGTTAAACAGAAGATTTTTGTCTGGTGTCACAAAAACCTTTTATTCATATTCTGAAATTGAAGCAAAATCCTAATCTTACGAACCTCTGGAGAAGGTCAAGATTTTACCTTGTATGTATGCATTGAATTTATAACTATATGGTTCAATATTGCACAAAACTAATATAAGAAGAAATAGACCAGTCACAACTTAGCAGAAGAAATATGGCCAAGAATGGTAATGTTGTACATATTCATTTACATCTAATGCCTAATTTATGGTCACTGGCTTGATCCTGAATGGTCTTAAAAGTATACAACTAATAAAAAAAAAAAAAAGAGAGCTCATAGGGATAAAGAAGGCAATTTTAAGACCAGTTTCTAAGTAAGGATGTGTGTTTATCCTACTAGGAATTCCACTAGTCAAGATCATGTTCCAACTCAGTCTCATAAAGTTGAAATATAAGTTTCTTCTCATATAAACTGAACCTGTAATTTTAGGAATTAGTATTATTAAATGACTTTAGATGCATAGGTATTTATGTAGTATATAAGGTAGCATGTGAAAAGTACAGGGAAAAGATTCAGAAACAAATGCTGTAGGAAAGAAATACAATAGAAAGCATGAATGAAAGAGAAACATGCCCCAGCTGAATTTCTAATCTATAGATACTGCTTAAAATTGGGCATATGGATAGGATATGTAGATTGGCTCTGCTACTAAAATGGAATTTCTTACCTGCCATAGAAGTGATGCTCTTTAAATGATAAAATTATCTCTCATCTTCTTATAGTTATTCCATTTTTTTCATGTTTCAGGAATGTAATTCTAATACAGTACCTATAAATATAATATAGATATATTTTTACCATCTTCTAAAATATATACCATCTTGAATTATCCAATTTTCAAAAATGCTGAGTATATAAACTTTTACTGAAGGGCTTGGTTGCATTTTCTGTCTTTCCCCTGTCTTTATTTGTCTGTTGAAAGAGGATATCTGAAAGATGAAATTAGGCTGATTGTTCATATAAAGCTGATATCTATACAGGATAAAATAATTCAGCGTTCACAGCATAGACAGTGAAAAGTCTCCCATACAATAATAATGCAGAAATATAATAAGGGCAAGTTAATCTTTTTATCAACCAGGTCCAAGTTCTGAACTTATCTACTGAAAAGGCATATAGTACTGATAAATAGAAGCGATCACTTCAGTTGCAATTCTGTCTGGGCTTATGTCTACTCAAAAATTGCACAGAGGTGCTTGTACCTGAAATAGCCACCAGCAGAGAAAGGCAAAAACTAATTACTAGAACCTCAAATGAGCTACCAAGAGGAGAATAAGTGTAGACAGAAGGAAACAGATTCTTATTAACACCTGGGATGTATTTCTTGATAATTTTTTAAATTCTGACACTTGCTAATGATATATGTGGTGGGAAATTATTTTCCTTGCTTTAAACTTTTCAGTTCCAGTATGGTGCAAATCACTGCCCACATGAGAAGAAAATTTACTGAAAATCAGAAAAATCTCTTGTGGTATAAGAAGACAAATCACACTCACTAGGAAATCAGGCACAGAAAATTATGAGTGGGTTTTGACTATTCAGGAACTCCTATCTTATACTAACTCAGAAAGCATAAGCTTTCTGTTGAGAGGATAACAAAATTTGTTAGGAAATCTATAGAAAGTTACAAGCAGTAAGAGCTGTAGAGATACTGGAACCAGCATGCTGGCAGGTAAGACTATGGCTGGGATGACATCATAAGAAATTTTGAAAAATATGGAAGAACATTACTGTGGAATTTCTGCTATCTGGATTGTGTATACTATCGTAATATATGCAACATAATGAGGGCAGGTGGAAGAGAAGAGTAACTCCTCTAATTAAGCTAATGGAAAATATCTTAATCATCATTGAATTGTGGAATGGTTTTGGTTGGAAGGGACCTTAAGGATCACCTTATTCCAACTCCCCTGTCACGGGCAGGAACACCTTCCACTACATCAGGTTACTCAAAGCTCCATTCAAGTGAGAACAGAATAGACAAAATGCAGTCCTCTAAATTCTTTTGTTGTGCTTTGCAACACAGGAATATTGATATGAAATTCAAATAAAATCAGTGTGAAACTGGACATTAACTTGAACACAAATAAGACTGGAGTGAAAGTGAAAGATTTACTTATATTAGTGCTATTTTGTCACAGTTTGATTATTAAGAGTGAAATCCACATAAAATAGAAGTAATTCACATTGCTTAAAACAGAGCTGGACTATAAGTGTTCCATTATCACAACCAGTAACAAGAAATGAATAAACAGATTAAAAAGCACAAAGCCAGCCTACCATCAAAAATAGAAAAGCACAAGAAATCAGATAAAATCAATCACCTCATAGACTTGATTTATGCATTCTCACTGACTTTTTTGTGACCGTATTTTTCCTCAATGTACCTGAATACAAGCAATTAACAGCCAGCAAATCCAGCAGTACTCAGAGATGCAAAAAGATTGGTTTTAGTCAACATGATTTGCTTTTTATACATTTAGGTCCCAGAAAACCAGAATTGATCGTAGTGGGTTGACTTTGGCTGGATGCCTGGCCACACTGAGCCACTCTATCCCTCCCCTCCTCAACTAGACAAGAAAAACATGATGAAAGGCTCAGGAGTTATGGGCAGGGAGTGATCACTCATCAAGTAACATCATAAACAAAACAGACTCAGTCTGAGGAAATTAAATTATTACCAATCAGATCAGAATAGGTTAATGAGAAATAAACCAAATATTGATCCACCTCCCCCTCCCCACTCTTCCCTTCTTCCCAGGCTTCATTTCACTCACTATTTTCACTACCTTATTCTTCTCCTAAATAGAATAAGAGTATGGGGAATGGGAGTTGTGGTAAATTCATCACATTTTTTATCTGCTGCTCCTTCCTCCTTGCTCTCTCCCCCTGCTCCAGCGTGGGGTATCTCCCATAGGAGACAGTCCTCCACAAACTTATCCATTGTGGGTCCTTCACACAGGCTGCAGTTCATTAACTGCTCCAGCACGGGCGCCTTCCACACACTGCAGTCCTTCAGGAACAGAATGCTCCAGTGTGGGTTCCCCACAAGATCACAAGTCCTTCTAACAAACTTGCTCCAGCTCAGGTTCTTCTCTGTGTGGGGCCACACATGCTGGCACAGACTGCTCCAGTGTGGGCTTCCCTCAGGGTCACAGCCTTCTGTCAGGCATCCACCTGCTACAGTATGGGGTCCTCCATGGGTGGCAGGTGGGTCTCTGCTTCTCCATGGACCTTCATAGGCTGCAGGGGAATCTCCGTTCCAATGTCTGGAGCACCTCCTCCCCTTTCTGACACCGACTTCGGTGTCTGCAGAGTCATATCTCTCACAAATTTTGACTCCTTTCTTCAGCTGAAGTTGTGCAGCAATTTTGTACCCCCTTCTTAAATCCATTTTCCCAGAGGCACTACTGCCATCGCTGATGGGCTTGGTTTTGGCCAGTGGTAGGTCTGCCTAGGAGCTGGCTGATATTGGCACTGTTGAACAGGGGGGAAGCTTCTGGCATCTTCTCTCAGAAGTCACTGCTGTAGCACCCCCATTACTAAAACCTTGCCAGACAAACCAAATACATTATTCTACTACTATTCACAATCCAGCAAACTAATATTAATGATGACTTCAACCCACATAATACCTATTTTAGAACTGCTTTAAGTTACTGTCTGATTTGCAGCTCATCAGCCACTGCCTGCTATTGCTCAGGATGATCACTTTTATTTGCTTGGTTGTATTCAATAGCACAGGTACCTTCCTTTTCATGTTCCCACCATGAGGCAAGTAATATAGTACTCAAAGATCCACAGTTGGAGCCTAGGCAAAATGGAGGTAGCCAAGTTCAGGAGGATTAGCCAAAAAAAAGTCACCTAATTTACAATGGGAAGGTAAATTCTTAGCAGTATAAAAATTCTGTATTATTTGCAGAGATAAAACATATGGGAAAAAAGTACTTGTACTAGTTGAAGACATGCCAAGTTTCAACAATTCAGCAATCTAAATGAGTGAGTTTCAGATCCTGAGAACGTTTTACTATTGTTTAATTTAGAAATGCGTGCTAAGTGAAATCTAATGATTTTTTATACATATGTGAATGCTACATTGAACTGAACTAGATAACTGATCTTCAATGACAGTAAGCTAATGGCACAAAATTGTCAGTTAAATTCTGCCCTTCTGCATCTAGAAATACTGCCCTTCTAGGCTCCAGAAATACTGCTGATCATCAGAGATAAATAGCACATCACTGGCCTCTGAGTATAGATAGATGACTGCTGGGGACATGGCCAGACATACCCCAGTACAATATCATAGACATGTAGTTTATTGTAAAAAAGGGATACAGTTTGTGTCACTGGTCAGCTTCTTCCATAGCAGTGCAACGGGCAGAGCATGCCACATTTCAGGATGTTTTTTACATTAGATGCTTAAATTTTAAATATTTGACATAAATTAACACAGATTAAGTCCACCTCAAAACAGGAATGCAATCAGAGGCATGTATCTGCTGTATTATTTCTTTTTTTAAAGAAAGGTTTTTGTGAAGCCAAGATTCACAGAATAAAATATTTGCATTCAAGTCTCAGTGCGAAAATTGCTTTGCTCAAGGCAGTGACTCTGCAGTTCATACTGTGAATGTTTGTTATTTACTCTGAAAAACACATAGGTCTACTGAATAAGTCTTATGCAAAGACCAGTAATGTCTGAACAAAAAGCTATTGTTTCAGAGCCTGGGCAGCTGACAAAACACAGTATAAATACATGTGTTAGCATCTAAATAAATGAAGTCAAGGAATGACCTGGAGAATTAGACCTTAGAATAACCACATTGCTCAGCTGTCTTACCCACTGACTGTATAAGACCACTTACTACATCTCCTTCCAGAATAATGTCATATGCAGGACAACACTCCCACAAGATAATATGGTCGATGTAAGGTCACCAGGTTAATTTTTTTGATTGCTAAGAAATGCAAAAGTACAGTTTTATCACAATTTTCTATCAAAACAAAATCATGCAGCAACGCACATGTCTATTTGAGTGGAATAAGCATTGATCTGAGACTAAGAACAATGTGTTTCCCCATATGAAATATGGGTTTTCTTTGTTTTACACTCTTCTGATACTCTTTCAGGGGCTTTGTAAGTTCAAATGAACTCATATGACCCCATGCATAGGGTATGCAACACACATCTTCAGAGTCTTACCATAAAATGACATTTTATAGCTTCAGCACAGTCCACATATTATTTCAGAAGAACACTTGGAACACAAGAAAATTCCCCAAACAAACAAAAAACCCACCCCAAAATACCAAACCAAACTAAACCACAACAAAAAAGGAACAACAAACCAACAGAAAAAAAATTAAAAAGCAAGCAAAGAAACAAATCCCAAAACTAAAATGAAAAGGGTCTAGAAGAATGACAGTAGAAGTAAGATCTGTGAGGTGCAAACACTAAAATGCTGGGTAGGTGGACAGTCCTAAAGACTGTTCTATGGTGAGCATTACCCACTTTGTAAGACTGATCTCAGTTATTTCCTTGTTTTCCTTCAGTTACCTTAACTGCAATTATTAGGTGATCAAGCTAATCACAGTTATTCTGTGCTTCTATAGACATCGGTTACAAGTGCTAAAGGTTTGCCTAAGCAAAACGATCTCTCCCTGGAACCCACAGATTAACCAGTCCCCCATACATAAATGCACTGGCTGCTGATCCTGGATCTGACAGACCAAATGGGACTGACACGTGCACGGACAGCAGTATTCAGTACACAGGCCAGCAGCCACAGACATTTTTATTAAAAGTCACAGCCAAGAATGCTAGTCATTTTTCTTGAGATGTCAAAGGGTTGACAAATGTTTCCGGGACACTTCTCCAGAAAGTGAAAAATCTGGATTTAGCCCGTCGCTCTTGATAAGTTTTTCCAAGCCAGTAACTTTTACCCCCATTTACTGAAGTTGTGTCATTAGGGCAGTGTGCCAAAAAATTAGGATTCATCAAGTCAGTGAGAGTGCAAGAAAACCAGAATATGATTCTGTAATGTGGCAATCAGGACAATTGCCAATGAAAAGTATTACTCAGTCTTCTGGACAACTTCTAGAGCTCTAAAAACATATTGTAAAATGTGCCTTTAACATGAAGTGAATGAATACACGCAAAATGTACAAACAGGGATTAAAATCTGAGACCCTTCAGTTACACAAGTCCATTGTCAGCAAGACTGCAGAAGTAGAGACCTTTATTTTATCTTTTATATTTGGCAGCCACTTACTCCTGTTGGTAAATAAGTTAAAAAAAAAAAAAAAGAAAGAATAGCTGATTAGGGAAATTTAATGAATCTCTGAAGTTGAAGATCTTGTAAAGGAGATACTTAAAGCATAGAAATTTTTGTAGTGGATATAATTTGAAGTCCACTTTTCCCAGAATACTGCTATGTACAGTAGCTGGGATTCCTACATTTGCTTCAGGGGACAGAAAAAATACGGATTAAGACAATTCTCAGTAAAAATATATCTTCAAAGAAATTTTTACTCCTCAGTAGAGATCACAGTAAATTCTGAGGATATAATTTAGAAAACTGAGTTAGAGAAAAAACCCCAGAACATTATGGAAGCTGTTTTTTCAGCTGAAACTCAACTATACAAAATACATGCTTTTCGTGCAATATTGCCGTCTTACTTCATGCAACAAACAATTCTTTATCTATCCACAAGATGGCACCAGAAGATTGAATAAAGTTTAGCCCTGTGCCTGGCTTCACAACTTCATTTCTGTTTCTTCTGCATCTCTGCCTCCAAAGTGGAAGAAATATAATATGTATGGCACAGACACAGAAATCCACACCTGCCAAACACTTTTAAATCACATATAATTTTTATAGAAATTAGATGCAGTACTTGTCTGATTGATTCAAATAGACATTTTGTCACATATGAGGTCAATACTTAAAAATACATATTTTCAGAAGTACCTCAGTCACAATTTAAAAGATAAAGGCTGATTCCCAGAGATGACTATTTATTCAGTGTCTTGATTTGAGTTTATTGCTTGATATTCTTTTATAGGTAGAGTAACATACATTTTATTAAACAGCCCAAAGTTTCATAATATTCAAAGATTTTTCAAAGTTAATAGAAGTTTACATAATTTTAAATGGGTTTCTGTGTAAAGGAGGAAAAATTTATAGTGTGGCTACCACTGGTGAACTTAGAGCTGATAAGAATTTGTTTATTTTCTATTTTTTATTTAATAAATTAAAGGAAAGTTTTAGTTTCTGTAGTAAGGTAAAGTGTATAATGAATGCTCATATTATCCTGATTTGAGAATTTTCCACATAAAAATATAAAAATAAGGCCCTTAGGGCTTATTTATTCATCATCTCCTGTAACAAGTTTAGAAAAGGATTCTTCTAAATTTTTCAAGACAGTTGAACTGTAAAACTTACAGAAAAACTGAGTTTTTACAAATGAATAGTTCTGTATCTTTCCAAAACCAAGCCAATTGACTATAATTGTTTCAAAAATAATCTGATTTACTTAAAAACTCAGATGCATATCCTTTCTTCTTATAAAAGATATTGTTTACACAAAAAATATATGTGAAAAGTATGCAATAAAATAAGAGCCTAACAATAAGAAAAAACAAGCCACAGTAATGCTAAGTCTTATGTTGCAACACACTGCAAATACCAATAATTGTAGATAACATTATTTGTCACAGCTGCCAAAAGTAAAGAGAAACATATAGTAAATCAGAAATATATTCTAGTAAGGTCTGTATGCTGAATGAGATAATTTGTACTCTCTTCCTAAAAATCGCAGGGAGGCACAATAAAGCAAGTCTTGAATGCTCATGAGACACAGTCAGCTGATAATATGATTTACTGTGCAAAGAGTAAATGCAAATTTTTATATAGTAGCCAAAGCCAACAGACCAGCATACTCAGTCAAGATCTGCTCATCAAACTATAAGGCAAGAAACAAACGCACAAGCAGTGGAAGGACGGACAGACATCCTGGAAGAGTATACAGAAGTTCAGTTTTGCAGGGATGGGATCAGGAAAGCCAAGGCATACTTGATACTGAATTTGGCATGGGATGCAATGAATAACAGGAGTGGTTTCTACAGGTATGTCAGCCAGAGAAGGAAGATCAAGGATGGAGTACCCTCCTTGACAAACAGACTGGCCGATTGGTACAATGGACAATGAGAAGGCTGATGTACTTAACAATTCTTTTGTCTCAGTCTTCACTGGCAACCTCTCTTTCCACACTTTTTGAGTAGATGGACAGCAGAAAGGAGACTGGAGGAGCAAAGTCCTTCCACCTGTGAAAGGTTTGTGACCAGGTGAGGAACATGAATACACAAAAGCCTATGGAACCTGATGAGATGCATCCCAGAATCCTGATGGAATTAGCTGATGTGGTTGCCATACTACAGGGGAGACCTAGCTACAGCTTCTCAGGGGGATTGTGGTCACGATGGCCCACAAAGGTTCAATAAACACTGACAAGTCCTGTTATGGCAGATGCAACTGAGAGAAGAGTCATGTGAAGGTCCTTCTGCCTCCCTCTACAAACATCCTGCAGGGAGTGGAACATGGTGACACTTTGTAGTTCAAGTGCTGTATCTGTCCACCAAGATAGACAAGGACAACTACCCAATTAAGTACTTGTGACTAGATTCACTCAAAGTCCACGTAAACCTAAAGAAATAGATAATAGTAAGTTGGAATTGTGAAAAATTGGAGGACAATTTCCACAGAAACAGCTGGGATCAGCTGACAGGCCAAACCTGTCTTTCCTCCGCACTGATGGATGCCTATTGGGCAAAAAACTTATTCTATGCACGTTGACTGCTGCTTTTAAGGACCAGAGCTTTTGTTTTGCTCCATAATGCTGGTACATTGCTGTGTATTAGAGTTTGTGCTTCTGCTTGCTTTATAGTATTATTAGGTTACTTTAAATACATTTTTGCAGGTAGACACTATCACTGATGACCTAAGAAACTTATTAACTTGTCATAATTTGTTTTAGTAAAGGGTTTTATTCCTAAACTGTTAGAGTGAATCCCTTATGAAGTGGTGACAGTTTGCCAGGAGCAGAATGACATGTGGGAAGACCCGCAGAGGGGTTCTTCCTTATGCTGTTGGCTCAGCCTTTCCCAATAAAGGCAATTAAAACACCCTCCAATCCTGTGTGTCTGTCTGGTGATGAGTTCCCTTATGGAATACCTGACAGACTGTTGAACATAAAGGGTTGCGATTTCCCTGGAGCACCAATAGACAAGTAAATCTCTGTGGGTCTAGAAAATCTCCCCTCTCTAAGGGTCAGAGAGATGCCCACCCTTTTCTGTGACATGGTTAAAAGGTTCATTTCTGTTTCTGGGAAAGAAGCATTGTTTTTTACAGTCCTAGCTAGTTGTAGGGAGTCTCAATCTTTTCATAGTTTAACTCAACTGGTAGTTTCCTGATATGTTCCAGTAACAGCAATGCTATCAGCTTTGCAGTCCATTTTTAAACAATGACAATGAAGGTCGGCAAACAGATGAAAAGGTGTGTTTCTTAAGAGAATGTATGCTTTTTCACTTCATCAGTCCATATAGGCAAAGAAAATGCTACACCAGTCATTGTCTGTTAATGTTTTAAAATAGATGGAAATAATAATAAACACCAAAGTGCTTTATTTTTCAAAAACATTATATATCGCTTCAAATCTATAACATATATAACTTTGTGAATAAAAACGAGTGCTAAAGAATGAGAATGCAAATTCAGGTGTGGAAAAGCTAGGAAACAACATAATAATGTTTGCCTTTGCTATAAGTGTTTTGATTCCGTAAGAAGTATATTAGGTGCATGTCTTTAACTGCATTCCATTTTCTTCCTTTGCACTGCCTTCCTGTATGGCAACTACAATGGATGGCAATGACAGGCTGTCTCCCGTTCCTTCTGTTTAATGTATACCACCAATATGTAATTTCTGTATTTTGTTCAAGATACATAATAAAATGGTTTATATCCTGATATTCCCAATTATCCTTACTGTTCTTATTGTGAGAGTATTTAAGTGCTTCTTATCTACTAAGAGGCATAGTTATCCAATATCTCTTTGGTGCTTGAAGAAGAGGTCTCCAAGCTTCTTCACGTTTACGCATGATCTATTCTAACTTCCACTTAGAAATTTAGTATGGGTGCTAAGTACTGTAGGAAATAACACTATGCTGTTGCTCATGATGGAAAATTTCCATGTATTGTCTTTCTAAAATCTGAAGTAAAATCACATTTAGGATATTTTTTTATGTGAAAAATACATTATGGTATTATTTATACATTTTTCAGTTTTCAAACCTGAAATGGTTACACCATCAGACCTCTTTGAAGACATGAAAAATTCACAAAATGTCCTTTTGTTTAAATAACAGGTACCAGATGTCACAGCAAGTAAACTATACCTCAGCTGCCTGTGGGTTAGCAAATTCCCCATGTTCAACATTGCTTAGATTAATTGGCAGAGCATTTGCTTTAGACATGCTGCTATTTGCACTGCAGGACAGGGCACAGCCTCAGCTATGTGATTACATCACAGACTACTGAAAAAAAAAGCTTCAGCTTTAACAGCTCTAGTAATTATAAAAAACAACAAAGCCCCCCAGACCAACATGCATATTTATGGATTACTCTTCAAATGTGTTTCCTCTGTATACAACC
>JAOXXN010000001.1:53265477-53278600 GCA_026770055.1 Myrmophylax atrothorax
AATCAACTAGTAATGCTTGATACCCATCTATTTATTCCAAGTCAGGTTGTTCAAGGGCTATAGGACCCAAATAACCCTATGCTCTAGCATAAAATGAGCAAGTAAAACTGTAGTCTCTATACCCTATAATGCATTAAATTGCTCATTTTTCTAGTGCATTCTCCTGTTTGTTAGGCAGCATCACAGGGCAGAATGGTGATATTACTTTATTATTCTACAGAAATATAGGAAAAGAAAAAATATATTAATTTTCAGATTCTGAATTGTATAATTTGGAATGCAAATAACTTGAAATTACAAGTATTGTATAATTTGAGATGTTATGCTAGTTCTATGCCTTGGAATCAGAGTGAAAAGCAGCCTGGAATGAAACAATTTCACCAGGAAAAAAAAATTAATAAGCAAAGATCAAATTTATTCAGGAAGAAGATACTGATTATTTCTTTTTAATAACAAAATTACATTAAACTTTAAAATTATTCATTTAAAAGAAACATGAAGCTAATATTTCAGACTCCATCGGTTTTAGTTTTGCTGCAAAGGTAGGTCTAAATGCAGTGTACATAATGCTTCTTCATGATAAGGAAAAGACTCAGTAAAAGGCATCTAAAAGCTTCTGAAAGGCTTTGCAACAGCTGTTTCCAGGCTGTACACTGCTGCAGAGTGCTTGTTCAAGCCCACTTGGGACCTGACTAATACAGACATTTTTGTTACAGGAGCTGCCTAATGCAAGGCCAGCTCTACTGCACTGTCATAAAGCCTTCCCTCTGACTCTTCTGGTATGCCGTGCTGGGTTTGGTACTCAGAAAGCCATATAGGAGATAGTGTTCTTGGTGCTGGTAGCAATTTGCATCTCACGAGCTATAGTGGCTCTGTCATACACAGAGGTCTGTTAGGTTGATGATGCTATAGACTCCTTTTCTCTGGTCAGCTGGACTCTGGAGCTCTGATCTGTCTCCTGGAGCACCTGTATCTGCCCAGTCACTGATCATTTTCAAGCAACTGTCTGGGACATACCAACTGTGGGGTTACGCAGAATAGATGTGGTGCCTTCCTTCTGCAAAGAGCACTGCTTGTTAGCCAGCTAACCCTTTCCATGCTGTCCCGTGTGGATGTTCCTCCTCTGAGAATCAATTTCTTTCCAGAAGAAAATGCTGAACTTTCACTAGTAAAGGCTGTACTAAGTCTTTTCAAAATTACTGAGTCTTTTCTTGGAAGAACAGGAACAAAGCCTAGGACATGCACAGCCTGACCAAAATCCTCCATTTCAATGCCTTTCAGAGATTCCTCTGTGATACAGATACTATGTTGGGGGAAAGAATGTTACTATGTATCTTCTTCTGACACATCTAAGATGTTGCATATCAGTAACCCTCTAGCACAAGAGGTGACCCTGCCCAAGGGTTGTCCATGTTGTTACGGCATGTAAAGTCTCCAATATACTCAGGTCACCATAGACACAAGTGGACAGACACAACCAACAGCTGTTTTTTGCAACACTCAGGTGTGAGACATCAGAAACTGTACCCCACAACAAAGCAGCCTAGACAATAGTCCAGGTCTGTATTGTTAAAACAGAAGAGATTCCACTCAGCAGGACAAGACGGATTATGTGCTACATGCACAGTTCACTGGGCATTCTGTTTGAAACATTCAGCACCTTTTCTTTCAGGGTTTTGAAGGCCACATTCAATCATGGATGTATGCTATGAACATAAACTGGAGAATATCCCATGAGTGAAAAAATGGAAGATTGAACTTAATGATTTAGTACTTTGCTTCTGCTATCCTGAGAATATCCCTTACCTGAGTCCTCTAGACAGTAAAATCCCTGTTCCACTTCCATCCTAGAGAGAGTATTTCCCACAGCTGCTCATCACATCTCTACCTAGAAAAGCTAACTTGTAACCTTGACATGACTGTCTCAAGTCCAGGGTCTTGTTAATGTGAAGAAAGTATGTTGTCATCCCTTGCTATTCCTGATTCTACAGACAGCTGTCATATTTCCCCCGAGTAATATTTTTTTTAGATTAATGTTCTTAGCCTGTCCAGTAATTTCTTGTGCAGAAATTATCCTGTATTTTGCGGTCTTTCTCTGGACTTTTTCCCAAGTCTATTGCACACTTTCTAAGAATCAATGCTTCTTGTGTTATTCAAGGTGTGGCAAGGTCAGCTACCAGCATTATGGTGGCTTCTGTTTTGTCCTGTCTTTTTCTCCTAATAGTCTCTAGCTTCCTATTTGTTTTTCTGAAAACTGCTATTATTAAACTGGTATTTCAAAAAATGTTTTTTTACACGCCAAGATATCAGTTCTGGGAGGTAATGGTTAGTTCAGAGCCTATAATTTTACATGTGAAATTAGGTTTGTTTTTCTCCCATGTACATCATGTTATGTTATTTACACTGAATTTCATTTTTCAGTTTGTTGCCCTTCAGTCTTCCATTCTTTTTTTTTAATTTCTCACAGTCACCTTTCAGACTTGCTATCCTGAATAATACAGTATTGTCAGCAGCCTTTTTCTTTTCCATAATCTCCTGCTTTCCAGGTCAATGATGAATGTGTTTTACAGCACAGACCCCTGCTTACCAGCATTGATGACCTGTCTCCACTTCAAGAACTGACAACTTACTCCTACTTGTGTTTTCTTTCTCCTAACCAGTCATTTATCTATGCAACAAATGGCTTTGCTTATGCCACCTAATTTACTTAAAAGCTTTGTGTGAGATATTTTGTCCAAAGGCCTTTTGAAATCTATGTAAACTAAATTCCCCTCCTCTCCTACAATTACTCAGTTTCAGATAGATCTGTGATAAGTCTCCCACTGAGAGCAGCTCCCTAATGGGACTCTCTTCTCCCCTTTTTCTTCTGCAAAGAGCATCGCTGAAGTCTCTCAACCATGACCTTTTTCTGCTTGTTGGTTTTTAGTACACCTTTTGTATTCTGATCATCAAATAGCCATATAGACTTCTAGATCCTGATGTGTGTAGAGAAAAATTAGTTTTATTTCCCTTTTCCACTTGTTTGTATAATTACTCTTTATGCTTTCACATTTAATAATTTCTTCTAGCTTCCTTTGAATGTAAGGGTATGATGTCACCTTTTTTATTTTTTATTTTTTAACTGTTTCTAGAAATCTCCTTTATATTACTGTTCAATTTTGCTTTATATCTTGAGGCCTAAATATCTCTCCAGAAGTCTTAAAAATATTCATTTTTTTAATGAAACAATCTACCTGTTTTTTGCTTCCTAAGGGAAAACTGACTCTGAATTTCTACCTTGTCTAAAGTGGGAAAATAAGAGGAAAAAAAATACATTCACTCTCTCAAGAGATCCAGAGAGCACTTTTCTTGTGAAAACCTTCTAAGCACACAAGTGGAAGTGATCTTAGCAGGTTTATTCCTGTTGTCTTTTTTTGGTGGTGGCTAGGGGATAGACTAGCTCAGCCCAAATGAATAGGTCAAATTTTTCTTGCAAAATTTGAATCAGAGAGCAGAGATTTGAAGCTGATAAGAGAATGAAAGTCTAGACAATAGAAATGAATCATGGAATTACTCAGCAAACAGTTGGGGAAAAACATTATCCCTTGGGCTTTGTGCCCAGGAGCGTGTATTAATTTTCTGCCCTGTTGTAGATGTTGTAAATGAAAAGCATAGAGAAAGGGATGTGTTCTGAACGTTTCAGGATCAGGTCTCTATGTTTAATATTCTTTCACAGAATCACTTTAACTACCACCTGCTTTGAACTATTGTAACTTACCTAGGCTTAAATTGAAGTAATTTACAAAAGATTCTGACATCTTTCTTAAAGGTTACAGAGTAAAGAGAAAACGACCAAAAGATCTAATTTCACAAAGAACAATTAAGTAGAAAATCATGTATGATGAAAGTAATAAAAATTTGATTTTTTTTCCTAGAAAAAATTGCAGTTACAGCTTTTCATATAGCAGTAACACTAGCACTCTAGAGCACAACTATTTATCCGGAATCACATTCTATTTATTTAAATATTTAAATATTTATTTAAGTTTTTGTCTTTTTTCCTTTATCAGATCCTTATTTCATTTCTCTCATTGTTTTGGAGTATGACTAGTATGACAGATAGGAAGCCAATTATTGCTTCACCAGAAGTTATGTATTTCTATTGCCACACATGTCAGCTGCTGGTGAAATGAGGCCCTTCTGTTCAGGACCCTTTTATATTTCCACAACAAATAAAGAAAGAAGGAAGGCTGAGAAATAATGAACTACATAATACAATAATTGCTACTATATGTGTATAGTTTAGATGATACACTTACTATATTTACACTGTATCAGTGTTGTCTTATGAAATATTTTACTTTACAATGTATTTATAATAGAACAACCTCATAAGCAATTAAAACTGTGTCAATACTTTCTTCACTTTAAAGGCTTTGACCTCATTAGGCTTGAGGCTTAAGTTTGACAGGCAGGCTAGGTTCTGTTTAAGCAGCTCACACAGTGGTAGAAAATCAAACAAGAAATGCAATTTTTTGTGGACTGACAAACAAGAATGAGTTTGGTCTGCTTTTCTCGTACTCAGAGGGGCATATTAGAGTGACTCTTATTCATTGATGCAGTTTTTTGGTCCTTTCTGTCATCTCTGCTTCAGATGAACTGAGTTCAATTAAGTAGAAATTCAGCTTGAGAGTCTTTCCTCACAGGTAAAAAGTGTTTGTCATTTGTCCCTGGCAATATACTGTGTTAGGGCCTTGGTAACTTTAGAAAATTCTTGTTTCTAGTATCCAAACCTCCAAATTAACTGTGAAGAGTTACCAGAGAACCCTATCTGTACTCAGCTACTGTCAGGGCTTAAAATTTGCTCTTAAATTAAAGGAAATGTCAGACTATTCCAACCTCTCAAAGCTTTCTAATTAAAAAATTGTGTTCCTAGCAACAAGATTTTAAAAAATACTGGAGTTTTCTCCTGTTAATACAAATATCAATAACAACAACAAGATAAACTGTAATGAGTAAAATAAAACATAGCTTGAAAATGACAGAAAATAATTATTAGTCTTTGTGGTGGATCCTCTTGGCTAACACCAAGACACCCACACAGCCACTCTCTTATTTCTCCTCAAGGGGATGAGGAAGAAAATAGGCTGAGAAAACTCACAGGTCAAGAGAAAGACAGAAATTTTTTTTACCAGTTACTGTCATCAGTAAAACAGCACCACCCTCTCTGAAATTTTAAAGACCATTTAGAAATCGATATATGGAACAACCTCTTTTGAAATTTTATTTCTCTGTGTGTGTGTGTTTGTTTGATATTTACAGACTGGTGCTCAAATGAAAGGATACCTCTTAGATAGCCAGCTGAACCTCAATATATGGACCTTTTAGCAAACTTTCAGAACACTTTAGATTTGATTTTTCATTGCGAATGATATTTTTCAAAGGAATAAGAAATGAGCAGAAAATTTTGCATAGAACATCCTTTAAAAATGGTGTTTTCCCAGTCACTTAATAGAACATGAAAACATCAGATGCACTGCACAACTTGGACAATAATGTTCGTTCCTCCCATGGAACAACAGACAACAGAATGCAATAAACACATAGACAGACAGAGTCCAACAAAAAAGATAATCTTGGCAGGTGTAAGGGAAGGAATTCTATCACAAATCCATATGCAAGTCAACAGCTGTATATGCTGAATTTACCATATGGTGCCCACAAATATTGAAGGATAATATATTTAAATAAGGAACTGATAGCAGGCAAAAAGAGAACTAAATACATTACACATGTTTAGCAACATTTCATTATTATTATGCCTTACAGGGTCAACAATGCCTGACAGAAAAGTATTATCCAAATTTATATACTAGATGTGAAATATACTTCTATGAGTTTGATTTAAAACAAGCGATAGATCAATTATAGCAAAAAACTTTTAGATTGACTATATGATATTTAATTTTGATACATGTAGTGCAGTTAATTGCTTTCACACACCCTTAGGAATGCAACAGTTTAATATTTTAAATTTACTTACAATTTTATTATAATGAAGAAAACATAACATGAAAGATATTTTATATATTCACTTATCATAAAACTCCTTATGATAAATTAAATAGGTTATCATTTATGCAAAATTACTTAAATTTGGCCCAGACAATGTCAAACAGGTAAAGGAAAAAATTTGTAAGCATGAGAATCTGATTTATGTTTTAGATTCACATATCAACTAATGTGACAAAGCTGATTTGAATTTTGAATAATAACTGCTTTACACATTACTTTTAAATTGTTTACAGACAAGAATGATTCACAAACAATGTTTTCTGGACACTGTGAAATGATTAATACATTTAAGAGTGTTCTAATTTACCCACAGAGAATTCAAGAACACAGAGAGGTGAAATTCAATGAATAAATTAGAAAAAAAACTTTCTCAGCTTAAGTTAGAATGCACTGTTCAGCAAATTTAGTGACATCTTTTCAGTGCTTTTGCTGATGAATACATCATCCCAACATTTTCTTTAACTTGCATAATCTTGGGGATGCTGTTTGTAGCTTTTAATGTGTGTCAGCCATTACTACTATATATTAATGATTGCCAAACACAGTTTATTCATTGAAGTAGAACACCACAACTACATTTTAAGCTTATCTTGGTGATATTCCTTATATCATGTAATATATTCTTCATGTTATCCCACTTTTTAGATATGGCAGATACAAATAATTGAAAAGAATACCGATAAAATTAATGTTCTCCTAATTACATAATTCTAAAGATTAAAATAGAAAGGCATCTAAAAAGCAGAACTGATTTTTACACAAAAGAATTCAAGGGGGAAAACAAAAATTTTCAGACCTGGATAATCCTTGAAGTGTTACATATCGAGGAGAAATCTCCTTCATGCTGGGAGTCTAGCTAAGTTCCAGTTGAGGTCCACTTTTAGGTGATAATTGAACCTTATGAAAACCTTGTGCTGAACTACCAATCAGGTAATTACAATTTTTAATAGAAAACATCTATTTCCACTGAAACAGTTTTCAAATTCAACTAGTTCAGAGGCTTTAAATTGTTAAGCAAATCTGAATGTAGACACACATTTGGGTGAATGAAAATGCCTGTTCTGAGAAAATGTAAATTTTAAGAGAATGTACGAGAGCTTATTAGAATGCAAACCATTTGGGTCAACCAGCAAGCACAGATAAATAAGGTTAGATGCTAAAATTGAATATTTCTTTAATTGTACTGATACCTCCTTGATGCTATTCAAAGAGTTCTTTGAATCATGTTGTTTTAATGGATTCTTTACCTCTCATTATTTCATGAGTATGTACCTAGATGATGTTTGAGAGATCTTGAGATGAAGAACAGTTCTGACAAGCTTAGAAGAATTTTTCCATAAGTACTAAGGAATGCAGTAATTTCTTCATGATATATGTTTAAAGAGTAGAAGCTGTTTCTTAAGTGATTGGTGAGTGTTGATGCACAAAACTAATGTGTGAAATAGTTAAAATATTTATATTAGTTATATATATATTATATATATATAAAGATTAACATAAGGCAACTATTTTACTGACTTAGGAAGATGATTACCTTGTCAGATATGAAATATGATTATGAGAAACTTCATGATAAATTGAAAGACCCATTACTTGAAGAATACATGTTATTAGAGGGGGAAAAAATTGCAAATTCATGGACACAGATGGGTACTATTTTGCATGAAATATTTATGGGAATACTGTGTTTTCCATATTTGATGATAAGTGGTTGTTGAAAAGCTGACATGTCATTCTATGCAGGTTTTGGTGCAAGACTATATTAACCTTGAATTCAGGATGATATTAATCCTTCTTTTGCGCTCCTCACACAATACAGAAGCATGCCCTCTGCAGCATGGGTACCTTTAAAAAACAGCAGGAATTTTCAAGGATATTGACATAAATAAGAAAGTGGAAAAAAAAGTCATTTGTTCTGCAACATTAAGGTAATGACAGCATGATAAGAAAATAAAGAGATTAGGTTCATTTAGTCAATTAAACAGAAACAGACTGGGGTTTTTTGGTAACATTTTAGTTTCTAAGAAAAGTAGAAATAAAGAAGTCTTGAGAATATTAATGTATTTTTAGTTTTTGTTTTATTCACTTGAAATCTGAATAGGACTTAATAATAAAGTCGGTCCCTATGAGGACAGAGTAGTAAGACAAGGTAACTCCAATACTCAAAACCAAGCAAGTTGGATACTAGCTTATAAAAAACAGATATTTGTTTCATTGGAACAAAAAAGACAACTCATGAATAAAATATTTTAAATCAGAAAGTCTATCATAACTGATCCACACAAATTAATGAAAAAAACATGCAAGTCCATTGCTGAAGCAAAAATTACAGCATAAACAACAGATGGGCAGAAGAGGGAGAAGAGAAAGAAGGCAATATAGAGTTATATTTTAAGTATTTCTAGGATGTATGTAATATATTCTCTTTAATTTTTATGGACATTTTTGACAGTAATTTATCTGAACTTCAAATTATTGTTCTGTGCTCTTTCAGAGATGTGTCAGAGAAGAGAGATGGAAATATTTAATACGAAAATGAGAGAATCTTTTTATATATGTTGCTGCTTTCTGAAATAAACATATACAGCCTCTACAACAAAACCCAGACTCATAATTCCATCCTACTTTCGATAATTTCATTTTGTGTATGGGAAGATCATCTTCAGAATAGGAGCACTTATTTGAGTCAGCACATGAAATATTATAAGAATATTACTCTCAATATCAGGAGTGGTGCGCGGATTCAGGGTTCTTCCAAGTATCTTCCCATGGTGGACTTGAAATTTTTACCTGATATCTAAATATTGTCTTCCCTAAGTTATATATTTTATACCTTAATACGGCATGGTATGGCATGTGCATTTCCCAAAATGTGCATACCTTTTCCTAATTTGTACAGTTACCTTCTCCAGTAATCTCAACAGTTACTTTAATTTGAAATGGGAAAAAAAGAAATATCATGACTAAATATGAACCCACCCACACTGTCATATCTTTACCACCATGATATTTGAAATATAAAAAGTTAGGTCAAACTACCAAAAAATGTGCTGCTTGTTCAGAATTAAAATAAAATATTTGGATTTAATGAAAAAAGAGTGCTGAGTTCTCAGAGAGAACTCAGTTTTAAAGCCACAATTGGGACAAAACAAACAGGATATAGAGAAAAATTTGAAAATGTTAAGCACTGGTACATGATGGTTTGTGAAAGAATATGTATGCAACTTTTATCTATGAAATACAAAATTAATTTTTTTTTTAAAGTGAAAACCTAGTCACTGTAATCACAATAATATTTATTTAGCTCTAACAATTGGAATATAACTTTGCCAGATAATCTTGTTGTTATAGCAGCAAATCCATACCAAAATAAATTGCACATTATAGCACTCTGTTACCATCTAATAAACTTTGTTGCTCTTTATCTAACAAAATATTAGGAGTGTGGTCTGCTGCTCTGGGTAGTCGGCTGTGAAATTGGCACCTGTATTCTTCACCACTGGCTGTGACCTTGAGCATTCCACTAAAATATAACTCTCATTGTATTTCAAAGGCACATTTACTTTAAAAACAGGTTACAAATTTCTCAAAACATGAATGTCTTCAAAAATTAATAAATGAAATTAGTAAACTTATTTGAAAATATATGATGTGTGTTACCATAAACAACAAAATATTGTTAGTCTAATTTATAAATAGGATATCAGTAAAGACTTGCATAATGCTTATATCTAAAATGTGTTGGATGCTACATAGAATATCTGGGAAAAAATTCCCCAGGTGAACAACAATCAGTAATCTTGCTCTACTAGCATTAAGTGAAAATATATTATTTAAGATTATGAGTTGTACACCATATATACATGTAAAATCTGTTACTGTGAAAAGCTGATCTCCTATTTTCATTTTCTTTAACAATAGAAATAGAGAAAAAATTTCTTCTCACTGGTTGTATTTCTCACGTCACAAATTAGACTTCTGTGCCATAGTGTGTTAATCTGTTTGTTCTTTGCACTTCCTACCAATTTTATGTGCTACCCATATTCAAGCACATCTTTTATTTGCAACAGTTTTATATTACCTCACCTCAGTAACATTAGGACCCCAAAGTCCAAGTAATAGTGGCAGAAAACTCTGAACTCAACTACTATATGAAGCCAGTTTTGTATTACTTGAGTAGCACCCTTAGCCTTCCATCTTCCCACAGAAATTTCACAGAATACAGCAAAGGGACTTTGTGGCTTACGAAAAGTTTTATTTGGGTGACTTCAATGTGAAGGACCACTAAATTCTTCCAAAACTTCCTGCAGTCTGGTGTCTTTCTATTCAGAACAGATTGATAAAGAAATAGTAAAATGGTTTAAAAGTAGGGTTCTGATATTCAAAGGAATACATTTTCAATTATAATTTCAATTATAATTGTTTTAACAATTAGAATCTGTTCTAGTTACATATGTGTGAGCATACTAATGGCAAAATAAAAAGACAGTGAAATTCCTTGTTGCCATCAGAGAGAGAGTGAAGAAAGTCTAAAGTTCTGTGTTGGCCAGAATAAAAGGATAGTTGATAGATGTAAATTTTACCTGGATGAGTAAATTAAATACGTCTGGGAATGTTCCACATCACTGAGCTCAACTAATACAGAACTCTGATGATACTTTCTTTCAGTCTGCAAAAGGGGGAGACAATGTGCAAACCAATAATAGGAAAGAAACCTGGAATATTCTTATTCCTCTTATATATATGGGAATTATGTAAAAGAGGACTGGTTTTCCAGGGTCAGAAATATTTAACTTATCAACACTCTTTAAATGAATTTTAGGTGTAGCTCTAGTTATTTTTACCTGGCAGAATTTGTAAAGACCTTCCATTGACAACAATAGCATTGTAGGAACGTTTAGGCTTATAATCTCAGAAAACTGTAAGAAAGAAACATACCCTACTCCTAGAGTGACCAATGTCAGAGAATGGGAAACAAATCATAAATGCTTATATATCAAAAATTTCTCTTACATAGGAGTTAGACATTATTAACATTCTTGAATTCAAAACAATGACTCAGTAAGCCTGTTCACAAGTTCAGGCTCACAAGTTCAAGTTTTAAATTGACTGCTAGCTCCTTTTTGAGCAGCACATATCTCAAGGTACCTGAACTTAGGAATTGCTGTTAGTGCTCCAAACTGAATTGCTAGAAACTCAGCTATTGCTTAAATATCAGAGCCATACAGAGGCAATACAAGGTATTGCCTAGGTCCACAGGGGACCCTAAGTCTCCTGTGTTTGGAGCATTCCTAATGTACAGTGACAGCCCTGAGCTCAGCAAGACACACAGCAGTCACAATCACTTTACAGAGTATGTCTATTGGCACTGTCACCACCAGCTAACTCTTATACAGTGGTCTATTCTCGACATTAGTTGCCCAGTAGGTAGGAAACAAAGATCCTGAATCCTCCACAGCATGACAATATATAGTCAAACACTAAGCTTTCATTCTCCACATAGGCTAGACACTCTCAGCTGAAGCTGCCCCATTTAGAGATTCAAATTTCATGTCAGCCTCCTGGCAGGCAGCATACGTGCTCCTGTTTCAAAAAGAAAAAAAAAGAAAAAAAAAAAAAAAGCACTGAATGAAAGAAGATATGACCAAAGAATATAAGGAAGGAATTTCATTTGCAAATATACCAATATACCATGTACTCAACTGAATGACCAAAATATTTCTCTAAAATTATTTCAGTGTGACTCAGTGCAGTAAGACTCTCTGAAGGATAGAAAGCTAGTCTGAGAATATATAGAGATCACTAGGAAAACCAGGGGAAAAGACCATAAGATAAAAATTGTGCATCAATGAGCAGTCAGACTTGCAGTTTCCCACAAAAACAAAAACAAAAACAAAAAACAAACAAACACACAACAAAAAACCCAAACAAACAAACAAAACCCCCTGAAACCAAAAAAACCCCAAAACACCAAAGGAAGGGTGGAGGGGGAAGTTAACTTTAAAACTGGAAGATATGCATTGCTGTTACATAATATTGTTCCCTTTACTCATGAAGAGCCAACCTTTTCCTCCAACTCTTTCTCTTTAACCACTCCTGAGTTAGGGGACTCAAAAGTGAGAACAGACAATCAGATATTGTAATACTGGCTCTCTTGAATGTATATATAAGAACAGAGTTTGTGTAGATGTATATATTTCTCTGTTGTGAACCTATTAGTTATTCCTATCTATGTATGGATATACAATACACATATATATACATACATACATATATACATATACACACATATTTATACACACACATACATATACATGCAATATTGGAATCCTTATTATAATCATAGAATCCTTAAATAATCATAGAATATGCAGAGTTGGAAGGAACCCGCAAGTATCAGGAAAGTTCAACTTTTAGCCTTGGGCAGGACAGCCCCAAGAAGCACGCCCTGTGCCTGAGGGTATTGTCCAAATGCTTATCGAATTCTATCAGACTTGGCGCTGTGACATCTTCCCTGGAGACCCTGCTCCAGTGCCCAGTCTCTCTCTGGGTGAAGAACCTTTTTCTAATATCCAATCGAAATCTCCCCTGGCAGAACTTCAGGCCATTCCCTCAGCTTCTGTCACTGGTCACCACAGAGGAGAGATCAGTGTCTGCCCTCCTCTTCCCCTCGAGGAAATTGAAGACTGCAGTGAGATTTCCCCTCAGTCTCCTCTTCTCCAGGGTGAACACACCAAGTGATCTCAGCCACTCCTCATATGGCTTTCCCTACAAACCCCTCCCCATATTCTTTGCCCTCCTTTGGACATTTTCTAATAGCTTTATTATTTCAATAAATAGTGTCATCTGATTGGCATTCTGTAGTAGATTGTTATACAAATTATCTGGGAACCTGAAGCTACCTCAGTAGACAGCAATATGCAAGTATTAGACAATTCCAATGTGGGGAGTAAAATGTTGTCCTAGTTCAGCAGGTGGGACCAGTTTATCACTGTGTGGGGGAGATCAAAGCTATGTATTCCACACCCTCTATTCATTTCCCAAGAATTGTTAACAATGGACCATTTGC
>JAOXXN010000001.1:53321257-53336599 GCA_026770055.1 Myrmophylax atrothorax
AGGGTGTGACAACAAGAAGTCATGCTAACACTTGTAGGGGATGATCCTATTAAAATACACATATTTTAACTCAACTCCTACCCATGCTGTGTATCTAGATGTTGTGAAACACTAATATCTTTCATCACAGGCAAGATTCTGACCCAAATAACTGAAGGGCATGGGAATTTAGAAGAAATGAATGCTGTTGCATTCCAGGTGGTTCTCAGAGATCAGAGGGGCTGGATGGATGTAGGTGGGTTTAATTTCTGATTATAGCCAAATTAGCACTAAATCTGGTGGAGTTCAAAATAAGAACTTGCACAAGCACATATGCAAAAATAGTGCAGCTTACCAATCCACATTCAGTAAGGACTTTGTATCATCCAGATTCAGGAATAGTACAGTTCATTGAAGCAAGAGAAAAGTAGGTTCAGGATTGACAATGACAAGTCCACTAACTAAACATAGAGTTAATATGTGTTGCAACAGAAAGTATAGCAAGAGAGATTCTAATAGCCCTATGTATCACAGAATCACAGAATATGATGAGTTGGAAGGGACCCAGAATGATCATCAAATCCAGCCCTTAGCCCTGCAGAGGACCATCCCCAAGAGTCACAGCATGTGCCTGAGAGTGTGGTCCAAATTCTTCTTGAACTCTGTCAGACTTGGTGCTGTGACCCCTTCCCTGGGGAGTTCGTTTCAGTGCCCAACCACCCCCTGGGTGAACAACTTTTTTCTAATATCCAACCTAACCCCCCCAACACAACTTCAGGCCATTCCCTTGGGTCCTGTTACTGGTCACCTGAGAGAAGAGATCAGTGCCTGCCCCTTCTCTTTCCATCATGAGGAAGTTGTAAACTGCGATGTGGTCTCCCCTCAGTCTCATCTTTTCCAGGCTGAACAGACCAAATGCCCTCAGCTGCTCCTCCTAAGACTTCCCCTCAAGGCCCTTCACCATCTTTGTTGTCCTCCTTTGGTAACTCTCTTAATACCTTAATGTCTTATATTGCACACAATATTCAAGGTGAGGCTCCACCAATGCAGAGCAGAGCAGGACAACCACCTCCCACAAACAGCTGGTGTTTAAATGAATATTCCTGGGTATGCTTCAATGTAGTTGGAGGTACAAAGCTCACCTAAAGGCATCCTTTCAGGAGAGGAGGAGAGACATACTCTGTAGCCTTATCCCAAATAGGCAGAAATGTTTTCCCCCAGCCATTTCTGCCCAGAAGTGCCTCTTTTATACTACAAATTTTGGCCCATCCCAATGGGATTGAGCGATCTCATGTTGTAGGTGGGGTTTGGTGGCTTCGGTCATACATGCATTACATGTCCCCTGTTCTCTTTTGTTTGTATCCCAAGGGGTGTGTAAGTTAATAGCTTAATGGGGCTTAATGAAGGTCCTGGTTACGTTCAGTCAGAACTTCTTGATAAAAGAGGTAGAACAAACACTTTGGTCTTCCTCCATGTACAGAGGCAGCAGCAAAGATTGTCTTCAAGAATCTTCATCAGAGGGTCTTTGCATTCATCTTTATTGCCTCAATGGACCAGATTTAAAACAAAAGTTATTTTTCATGGTGAAGAAAGTGTGGCAATTGGCTGGTACAGAGAAGGAGCACTCTTCCATGCCTCACTGAAACATCAGGCCATAAGATCTTTGTAAACATCATTCAGTTCTTAGGCCTTGCTCAAGCTAGTTGCAAGATAAGCAGGAGGCCCAGCTCATGTGTTTCTCAACCAGCCTCACGAATTCTTCACTGTCTTAAAGCAACAGTACAATCCTCATCATTTACCAAAACTTTTTAAAAAAGCTTTTTCTTATATCTAATTCTCAGAGGGATCTGATTCTCTTCCTGTGAATCACTGTGAAAAGCCTGGCTCCATCTTTTTGATATCTTCATCTTAGACACATTTTGGATTCCATCTTCCTGAAGCAGTTTTTTCTCCAGGCTGAACAATCCCAGACCCTCAATTTCTTATCACAGGACAAGTGCTCTACCCTCTACCATGTTTACAACTCTTTTAAATTGTTCCAGATTATTTATGTATTCCCTGTATATGGATGTCCAAAATTGAACACATAAGTATGATGTCATGAGTTCTGAACAATCTTTTTCCCTTGACCTATTTTCTCTGTTCCTATTAATACAGCCATGGACACTGTTGACCATCCCTGCTGTTAGGTTCCACTGTTGGCTCATTTTCATCTTGCTGCTCTTGCAGGAGTCCCAGGACTTTTCTGCAGAGGTGCTCACTAACGCCTTTGTCCCCAGCCTGTACTTCTGAAAGCAGTTAGTCCACACTTAGTAAAGGACTTTAGTATTTGCCTTTGTTGAATTCATGAGGTGCCCTTCACCCATGCCTTCAGTCTCCCTAGGTGCCTCTGAATGCCAGCCTTCCACTTCAGCTTATCAGCTGCATTCATAGTGCAATTTTGTCTTCAAGCTTGAGTAGGATTCACTCCTTGGTCTCCTTGAAGTCACTGTTAAAGATATTAAATCTGATAGGGTCCCATATAAATCCTCTCAATACCCTCCAAAGGGAATATGACTCATTATTAATTCCATTAAAATTATTTTGTTAAATGGAATAATTCTCACCCCCTGTAAGTTTAATAATTTTTTAATAGACAGATGCTGCTTTTTATTAAAAATTTAATGTGAATGTAGTATATACTGTTGGGCTTAGTGTGAGTATTGACAGTAATTAATATCAGGGGAGGTTAGCTTCTCTCTGATAAAGTCCAGCAAGACCAGTAGATCAAAACTGATACTGGGTATATGCCATATCAATGAACTGGTTTCATAAAACATACAACATTTTCAGTAGGTACCTGTATGTGGACAAGCATTTTAATAAATTTTGTTTTCATAGATTAGAGCTTTTTAACTACCATTCTCATTTGGTAGTTTCTCAAAGATATCGAGGCAATATTTTTAAAGAACACCTTATATGACTTGTCATTTTTCAGGCACTCTTTTGATAAAAATTAATTCCGTCCAAAATTCTCTTTTTTTGTGTGTGTTATTATTTCTGTTGAGAATCGGCTTATTTCATTGAGATTTTAACAGTGTTACGTATCAGTATCTTAACTAGAAAACACTTCACTTATCTTTCATAAAAGTTCTTACTCCTGTTCATCTTCCTCATTTTTATCTGCCAACATTCCAGCCAATTTCTATATTTACTTTAAAATTGTCATTCCTTAATTCCCAAATGTAACTACTCCTGGATTATAGTTTTCAATACAAACTTTTAGTTCCTTATCTTCCTATTTTAAAACAACAACAACATCAACAAAATACTGAAATACCATAAGGAAAAGGTTTTATTATTTTTTTTTACCTTCCTATATTGTCTTATATCTACAGTATACTTCCAGAATTGCAGCAGTAGCATATGACCATCAATATAATCTAGTTAGTTTATGGAGTTCACAAAGCTAGGAATTTAAAAGCAAAATAATAATAATTGTCAGGCAAGGAAAACAATAAGTAAATAAATAAATCTAAATTTACCAAGGTTGTTGCCAAAATCATGACCAGCAGTAAATATTCTATTTTCTGCACTAAATATTGAGTTTTGTTTCTTTTTTCACAGTCCTTCATCTTTATTCATTTATTTTATTAATTTTTTTTCTTTCTTTCTTACACTTCTGTGTTTTCATAGCTGATGGAACCTTTGTTTGCAGGTAGTGGCTCATACAAGTTGTGTTATGTATATGGCGCTATAAGGAAGACTGGATTTCTGAGTCTTGTAAGAATCCAAGGAATTATGAAACTTCTTAAAGTTGTTATTGAAATTACTTATTTCAGTGTAGTAATGACAATTAAAATCTGGGAAGGTTCTCTTTCATTGCCACTGAATACCTTCAAACTCTGCCTGATCCCTAGACTCAATATTCTATTGTAAGCCTATAAATCATTTAACTACCCACAGTTTTTTTAAGCAATTAGCTGGGTTGCAGGATTGTTTCATTTTGTTCTTGTGCTCCACAGTTGCATCTGTTTTCTTCTGGTGGCATTGCATGAAGCTCTGCACAATCTCACTTTCATGACAGAGTGCAAACCTGAGTTTCCTCATCGAGCTGACAACTGAATGCTGTCTTGTTAGCAGTCTAGCCAAAGGCCTTGAAATTTTCATACCTGCTCTTATTCAGTAGACATTTACATCTTACTTACTTGGCCCCTAATTTTGATTTTACACAACCAAATAAAATGATAAAGTTCATTCATAAACAATGAATGAAACAACCAGACCTGGAATATTTCAAACAGAAATTGTTTTGGTTTTTTCTTTATAGTTTACTTACTTCTCAGAAGTCCAGTAGTTTGGCATGGCACTTTCTAAAATTGTCACAGTGTAAGTGACAAAAATGTAAGGTCTAGACCCCAGAAAGTTACTTTTTAGGTCATGTTCATTAATTATTCACTAGCCTCATTAATCAAAATTACTTTAGCGCTGTCATTAGCAAAAAATGCATAACTTTTATTTTCCTTATTGAATTAAAGTTCGTAAAAGACAAACCTCTGCGATTTCAAGATACATTGTCATCATTCTACTTTAGGTATCCATCCAAAAATCAATCATATCTCTTATAGATGTAAAATCCACAGACTGACATTTACTTTTCTCCCTTTTATGTTTCCATCATTTTGAAACGGTATGACATAGTCATTGATCAATTTTCTGATCAATTCTGTTTTCTCCAAGAAGTGGAGGATCCAGCTTTTATCAATGGATCACAGAATCATGGAATCATAGAATCACAGAATCACAGAGTGATTTGGGTTTGAAGAGGCATTAAAGATCACCTAGTTACAGACTCTGTCAAGGGCAGTCATCATCCTTCTCTAGACCACGTTGCTGAAAGGTGCATCCAACCCAGCCTTATATCGCTTATAGCTCTAGCCAAATAGTTGGAGAAATTATATTGGTCCATCTTTTAAATGATACATCTTTCAGATAATAATATGCTGTATAAAAATATGTATTTTATGTGTAATGCTGTTTATATACATTTTGGACCCCAGATCTCACAACATCCAAATGTCCATTTGTCTATTTTGTTTCATAAGACTTATTAATATAATTCCTGTGGAAAAATACCATATCACCCTATGAAGAATTAATCAGTCCATGATCTATTTGGAAATGCATGCATGTAGGTACATGCCTGTGAATATATCCTAGTTATAAAAAAATGTAAATATGCTCTCCATTATCAGTCTTCTATACAGAAGTTCATTCAAATAACCCATAGAAATTTGACAGCCATTCTATTTCTATGCTTTACTAACTTGAAAAAGAATACTTGTTCTATTTCAAGTTGAATTCTATCATTAATTCAGGAAAGCATAGAGGGAAGAAGAGTTAGTATGGGGTGGTTACAGAAGAGGAAAGAGGATGTTTACCTGTGAAATCCCACAGATTTAAGTGAACATAGTCCAGTCATAAAGTATTGCATGGATTTCAGGTTCTGGATGATGACAGAAAGACATGAGACCCAGACCATGGAATACTGACATGATTTGGCACAGAGATAGTGGGGCTTTGTAGTTCAATTCTTACTGATAACTTCCTTCACTTGTGTTGAAATGCTAATTCTATCACTGAAGAAAGAAGAAAAAAGAAGACTCAAGAACTACAAATGATAAGGTTTCTGGAAATTCTGAAAAATCCTATAATTCTACAGATAGCGATGTAATTAATAAATCATTATGTTGCCCAGAGAGATTGTGGACTTTGCATCCCTGGAGGTGTTCAAGACCAGGCTGAGTCTAGTGTTCCTTGCCCATGGCAGGTGGGTTGGAGCTAGGTGATCTTTAAGGTCTCTTCCAACCCAAACCATTCTATGATGCTATGAATAAAGAAAATAATAACTGATAAAGGATACATAATTATAGGATGAATAATGAAAGAGTTCCACCAGCTACATACAGCTCAGAATTTAGAATCAGTACTTAAAATTTAGGCCTGGAAATGTGGAATAAAAAATTTTACCACAACTGTTTATCAAGAATTAACGTTTGGAAAAAACATCCTTAAAGGTACTCTTTGGAAAAGGTAGTCTGCGTACATCATGTGTTCAATCATTTTAATCTTAACTTCTTTTTATAACTGTTATTAATCCTCCTGGCTTGGATGGAAAGACCACAGGCTTATAGTTTCCCAGACCCCCATAATCCTTTTTAAAGACTGATACCGTATCTTCTACCCTCCAATCTTCACGTAGCGAAAAAGTGTAAAGTGGAAGTTTATCCACAGCTATTAAGTTATTTTAATTCTGAGCTTCTGAAAAAATGCATAGGTGTGATATATGCAGTCCTGGGTATTTGATAGCATTCCTTTGGCCTTTTTACCTCCCAGTTTCTTCAATAGTTGCTTCAGGCAATATGCCAACTGCTATGAAAAATGGTTAATTGAAGGTGGACACCAAAGCAAAGAATTCATTTTGCTTCTCTGCAGTATCAGTGAAACATCTGAGTACTACCTTTTTACCCTGGTCAACAGTTCAATCTATAGTATGTGTCAGGCTTTTGGCTCCTGATAAACTGTAAGGAAATATTAGTACTGCTTATTGCAGTGGATAGTTTCTTGAACTAATCACTCCTCTTCTGGCCAAGTATCTGATATCGCTATCATGCTGATGTAATCATTTAAGGACAGATATTCACATACTTCTATCCTTATCAATTAGTTAAATATTCAGCATTCTTTTAAATGCCTTTTTTGGTACATATCACATGATTTAATATCACTGATTTTGTTCTTAGTTTCATATTTAATATTTCCTTTTTTGCCCTGAATGTTCTTTCTGTTGGGGAGGCTAAATTTGCATGAATTATTATCTTGTCAGAAGTCATCCCAATCTTTCACACAGTCATGAATTTTGTAATGGTTGACCGTGCTTTGAGTTTTCATTTCCAGCAGCACCTGTAGTTCAAAATAAAGCACTGATGTACTTCTCAAATAACGTTCAGCTGATTAAAGTCATTAAAATATTTTAGTAGCATGTTTTATCATTTTAAGCTATTCAGAATCCTTATAGGTTTTTAAATTGTTCATGCACACTTTGGGCAGCCATTAGTTAAGGAGCCAAATAAGCTGTTTGGGTATCCTAATTAAGGAAGGGAAGGTAATATGGAGAACATTATTTTAGTAATGCTTTACATTTTGTAAAGCAACTAAACACAATATTTAACTTCTTAAATGCTTATGCATTCTACACAGTCACTAGCTAAAATAGAAAATATGATGCTTTTTTCCTTTAGAATGCCATATCACAAATACATCACATTTTGTATGCTGTTATGCTACCTAATCCATGAAAGTAAATTAACTGCTCACATTTGTCCATGGTATTTATTCACTGAAGGAACTTGGAATCTCATTCAGCTTTCTTTATGCCTGAAGCATTACTTATGAATTAAAATGTTCTTTAGCATGAGAAAAGATGTCAGAATTAAAGAATACAATTCTCCTTTCAGTATTTTCTAAACATCTTTTTTCTGCGGAAGGACAGAGGGCAATTACATTGTTTTGTGTACTCTGATTTAAATGTTTACACATTTTAGCCATGAATAGAATTTCTGGGATAGTAGTTTGGGATCAGTGTTTGCCACAGTGATCACAACATAGTGCACTTCAGAATGCAGAGAGAAGAGATCAGGGCAGGAAAATGAAGATCACAACCGTGTAATTCAAGAGAAAACATTTTGCCCAGTTCAGAGATTTGTTTGTAAGTTGCTACAAGGGCCAGCTGCCCAATAAGGGAAAGTGAATCAGAAGCATTGTGTGATATAAAGGCAGATGTGAGCAGTGACCTCACCAAGGAGGACCCCAGATGTCAAATGGCAAGTCAGGGTCAGGATCAAAGCAGGGACAGTAGTCAAGGTCAAACATTGTTTAGTGGTCTCTCAGCTAGGTTGTGGTTTTGCGTGATCAACTCAAGCCTGAATTACACCATTTTGCATGGATATAGCTTGTTTTGAGTTTGAACAAAAGAAAACTCCTCTCCTAGCACAGTAGTTTATGGTATCTGAACCTTATGACACCCTTATAGTTAGAAATCACAAAACACATAAAGCTATCTAGTAGCATGAAGGTGAGATTTTATCTCAGAGATAGGAGAGCAATTTCCGGTGATTATTTTCTGATTATTTTGTGATGACAGTGTATTGCAAGCAAGTTTCAGTCTGATGCAGGGAACAAGCACTTTATATGTTGGTCCCAGTAGCCATGCCACTTTGCATGAAGACCATGGATTTTTATCTTCCCCAGCCTCTGCTGACCATTCATTCCTTACCCTCGAGTCTGGATCTTGCTTGTGGCAGTGGATGCTTCAAACTGCTTGTTTTCTGACAGGGTGCTGAAGGATGCTGAAACAATAGAAATGAACTTTGCTTTTTGGATCAACTGCTAAGGAAGCCAGATGACATAAAAGTGACAGTATGAGGACAGAAAAACCTTCTCTGAATACATATTAGAAGCAAGTACTGCTCATGTGCATTTTCAGAAGTCTAACTTTATTGTAGATTTTGTCCTACATTTTTTTATATGACATGAAAAAATAGTAAGAATAACTCAAAATCAGACCAGTTTTGTTTATTTGTTTCTTTTAACAGCTCCACTAGCATTATTTTCCCCAAATATTATGACAACCTTCTACGGTATTTATCATGCATTAAATGTTCACCTAGGAGAAAAAAGACCAGACAAACAAACAAAATTGCATTTCGCATTTTAAAATGCATCTGGTAATGTGTATTTCTAGTTTACAGATGAATCAAGATTTGATACAAACTGTTCACTATTTCTTAAAATACAGAAATAAAGATGGATTGGCTTGCTTGTTTTGTTTTCTTTTTCAGGGAAAATTAAAAGCTGGCATGTTGAAATGAGAATGAGAGAGTTATACCAAATAGCAGGTATTCCTGCTGTATTATTTTCTGTTAAGAAGACAGACATTTCCCTTATAAAAACAAACAAACAAAAAGTAAAATACACAGTCAATATTACAATCAAAATTAAGGAGATTTCTAAACTACATTTTGTTCTCTGTAAATGTCTGCAAGAGTGCCTAATGAAGTTTGAATTCCGAGAATATAACTGTTTGATTATAAATCAGTCAGATATTATCTTTCACAATTGTAATTAAAAATTAAACAAAATAAAGTAAACAAGTAAATCAAGTAAAACAAACTTTCAGAGTCTATATTTGGTTTACTATTTTTTCCTTTTTGTTTTGAGATGATTATTTAGTCATTATTTACCATGTTTGCTTTAGCTGAATAATGTGTTTATTCAATGTTGCTTCTCTAAAGTATTTACAGTATAATCCAATTGCTCTTGTGCTAGTGACCATTCCAAATCCAGTACAAAATACTATCAATTTTTTGCATCTCCAGGAAAAATCACCAATTTAGAATAATTTTCAAATTTTTATTCTTATAATTTTAAATTCCATGCTAATAGATCTATACAAAAGACGACTATTTGGAAAATAGAAGCAATTTAATAGTTTATATACTCATATAATCCAGTGTAAATTTGGTGTGCATGCATTCAATAACACAACCAGCTATTTAGAAGACTTAGTGTGGAATTTAATACAGATGATTATAAAACTTTAGAGCTGGATGTTGCAATAATCCTTATTAGAAGACTATTATACAGCAAGGAGTCAGTAATCCAGGTAACAGTTAATCTGAAGAGGCCTGAGTGCATACTGTGCCACATGTACTGCATGGCCTTCAAACCCATGTTATTCTGTACAAATCCCTTGGACATAGGATGAAATAATCCAGCACTTTGTAACAGAGGATACTTCAGGCAACTCCCACTCAGTGCTGGTGATTACACCACTGGAGTAGCCCTACCTTTATCCAACAGTGCAGCAAGAAGTTCTTGTGCAAACATCCTTCCTCTTTGGCAGATGAAATGATTAAAAGACTTGGCTTACTGCAGCAAAACCTCCTGGCAGCTGAAACAACCAACACTTTCTGTGGACAGGACTGCATGGCAGTCTGACTGTGAACTGGGGACCTGTTCAATGTTGCACAGTTTGAGATCCCCACTTGGTGGGTCATAGTGTTTGTACTATCTTCTCTTTCTCGTAGTTTTCAGTCTGAATTCTATTTTCAATAATCCTTCACAGATACTCGGTGCCTTTTTTTAGTGGGATCATGACAGACTGGTGCCTTCTGGTGCAAAATAAACTTCTGTGTCAGTGGTGGCGTCTAAATTCCATGATACTTAATACAAGGATGCAAGCATTCCAGATGGTTCTTCATCGCACCTGCCTTCAATGGTTGTCATAGAAAGAGCTGATTCTCCATCTGACAAGGGCCTGGATTTTGACTGAGTAGAATTACAGGTATCATGTCAACAGACCTATAGATCAAACTATTACAATCTAAACTTACATGAGATGACATCTCATCACATGAGGTTAGTGCCCCATATTCAAAGTTGTCTAACCATGTGATCAGCTACATTTGAAGATTACTACACAGCATGGACTACATAACCTTCTCATGTTCTGCACCACTGAGAATGAAAACTCCAAGGCTGGGGAAAACAAACAAACAAGAAGAAAACCTCAGCAAACAAAACCCCCCACTTTCTAAATTAGGAAAACTATAACTCCTTAATTCTGTCATTTACTTGCAGCATTTCAGATCAAAGATGGCAGGACCAAAGAGCTGGACCTTGCATGTTCTCTGTAGAGTAATTAAATAGAAGCAACTAATTAATAAAGCAAGAACTGTGTAAAAAATCTATGTAAGATTGTATGAAATTACAATGAAATCACAAAGGTGATGCAAAATGTATCCTAGGTAAGAAAGTGATAACTGAATCATCTGTAAATTACAGTCACAGTTTAAAAGAAATAGTAAATTATACTGGATTGTTGCAGCAAAGTATATGTACATATATGATCCATATTGATCACTTAAGTAAATGCCATGATATAATTCTGTGAAAGACAGACAAATCAGGCCTCTTTCAAAAGTCTAAATGAGAATTAATGGATTGACTTTCATTAATAGTACTCTCAGCTAATGGTAAATTCTTAGTCAATATCATTCATTATTACCAAATACATAAAGCAAGTTGTCCTTAATAATTTTCTTGTAAATTGCTTGAGAGTATAAAGTGCCAAAGATAATTATGTACAGATTTTGCAGCCCTTGATAGTCTTTATTCACAGGAGTCAAAGTGACTAGGCCTCAGAGATTTTTGAAGAGTGAAGCTGGAAATGAAGTGGGCATCTTCTTTCTTCCCCATTATGCTTATCATCATTTACATCTTATGTTCCTTGGCCTCCTTCCCAAGAGGAAGATGATCTTATCTATTCACAACATGGGTGATTTTATTTGAGGGTCAGGGCTTGTTCTGATTTCACCAAGAATCTTTCTTCTTGTAGTAAGTTGACATGAACCAGCATGCAATTATGCATCCTGTTTCTCTCTCGCTCCCTTCTGCTGAATGCAGGGAAATTAGAAGAAAAGTGAGAAGAATCATAGGTCAAAATAATAATAATTTAATAGGAGAAGCAAAAGCTGTGTGCATAGGCAAAGCAAAGAAAGGAATTCATCTACTACCACCCACAGGCAGGCAGATGCCCAGCCATTTCCTGAGAAGCAGGGGCTCAAAATACATAACTGTTTCTTGGGAAGACAAACACCATTGGCCTGTTTGAGTCAGGTTTCATGGTTGTGTTCCCTCCCAACCATTTGTTCATTGCCAGCATGTGTGGCACGTGATGCTGTAAAAGCTTTATTCAGCAGGAAGGAAATCACTGGTCTATTATCATAACTGTTTTAGCCATAAATCCAAAGCACAGCACTATCCAGGCAACTATGAAGAAAGTTAACTCTGTCCCAGACAGACTCAGCATATTTACACTGTGGGGTTATCCAGGTTACACTGGATCTGGCTACTGCTTATTTAATGGTTTTTACTCTTATCATGCATATATGTTGCCCTGTACTCCCTTGGTGCACTTGTAGCAAAATTTGCCTCCTCACACTGCCTATTAATCATTTAAGCTCAGCAGTGTTAAAGTCTATCATTTGCAGTGTAACAATGTTACAAAATGGTTTTACAGACCAACTTGATACCCTTTTTTAGTGTAGTTACTTCTGTTTTACAGGAACCAAAATTCACTTCATCTTGCACTATTTGCTTCTACTTTAGAGGGATGACAGGCTTCTGCTCTGGCTATAAAGTCTACAAAACATTAAGATAAATATGATAGGAGAAACTTCTACAAAGAACATTATGACTGTTATTAACCCAGATGCCAAGCCCAAATTCAGTTTAATTTCTAGAGTATTTAAACTCCCATGGTCAGTTTTGCTCTTAGGCACGTCCAGGATAGTGGCAAGGGAGAAAGTCTGGTCTCATAAATACTTCCCATAATGCTTTATATTAATTTATTTTATTTTCAACAAAAGTACATGTGGCTGTACTAAAAAATCAAACTTTTTGAAAACTAACTGTTTTGTATAGCAAACAGTGCAGACCATAACATTAAAAAGAGCAGTTTTTGGGCTTGCAGGCCCCAAAATAGGATATCTATCTTTGTCCAAGATTAAGAGCATCACTGGAAAAAGAAAATATTCAAGGTAATTACTCCAACGACTACATAGAAAGAATTGAAAAAAAGGCCCTTTCACCTTCCGATTGTTCTTAATTGCCCTTAGGTTAAAAGTAGAAATATCTGAATTAAATGGAAAAGATGACCTCTTATAGTTAACTCCCCTTAAGCTTTTGCAGAACACATCAAGTAGCAATGTAATACCACACTGTCTATAATACTCTGCTCACCAAAGTTTTCTGGATGAGGTAATAACAAACAATGAGTCACAATTAATGAACAGCTCATTTTGAAATGTTCCATACACTGCTCAAACATATTTAAACTTATTTAAAGAACAAAATACAGTTTTGTATCATGATCTGGAGACCTCTAGTTAGGTAGAAGTTTTGTTAATGTATTAAAGAAATTTCATACTGTTATTTTCAGAAAAGCTCTTTACTTTTATCTAAGCAATAGACAATCCCATGGCTAATAAATGCCATGTTTTGCATTACATATATTCAAAGTCAAATTAATGTAACCAAAAGTTTTGCTCCAGGAAAATGAAATCAATCACATTATATGAAAAAAACAAAACAAAAGAACAAAAAACAACCACCCCCAAAACAAACAAACAAACCCCCCCACCCCCCAAAAAACAACCATAAAACCCTAACAAAACAAAGGGAATACTTTTAAAAGGAATTCTTTGGTATTCTCTCAAGGTAAAGATAAATATTCCTAAATATACATCAGTGTCATACATCAAAATCAGAGTTAAAGATAATTCATAAGGGAGAAACAGCTAAATACTATGTTGAATAAAGCTCTTCAAGGGTGGCCAAATTATTCAGTATTTATATCTCTCTAATTATATAGCTAGTCTACATTCAGCTTTTAGAATTGCTAGGATTATACAGAAATACTGAGTTCCTCTACAGAAATCAATGTCTATTTCTATATTGCTCATAAACTTTCATGGATTGCTGATGAATGATTACCATTATTCATGCCTCAAACAAGATTATTTTGTCTGCCCAGGGAGATAAAAGTTTCAGATTTGTGTTCAAGAGATCCTCTGAGCAGAACTACAGAATTTGGAATAAAGTAGACTTTTAGCACAATAGTTTAGAATTTGCAATGTAAATAGCAAATAGTATTGGTCTTAGCAGCCTGTCTGCACACATATTTAATTTGCTGGAGAAATTATCAGCTGAATTCAATTGTATTATTCTCAATACCTCACAGGTCGTACTATTGCCAGAATCTGGTAAATACTATTGTTGCTCTATGAAACTAAAGACTTGAAAAGAATATTTAAAGATATCAGACACGTCTGCATTAGAAATTGACACTGAAAATACAAGATGCATTCATACTCCCATGTGCACTTTAATACATGCCAAATTAAAACTGAAGGAATTGGAGAAGGTATTTTCAGCTTAATGGCTTATTTTGTGGACGAGCCTTAACTTACTAGAATAAGAGTATTACAAACAAATAAATCATCGGGGACAGGAGCCATCAGGTACTGTAATTTAATCATGCTCCAAAGAGCATTAGCACTAACTTGTCGCAGGTCCAGAGTCTGTTAATTGAGTAGTCTCCATAGGATGATAGTCATGTTTTTGTGACATGTATGAGATTTGATGAGACTAGTTATTTCTGATTTGAATATATCAGTGCTAATTTTATCCCACATATTTACATGAAATTTATAACTTTTAATCAAAAATATCTACAGCAGAAAGATGGAAAAATGCATGTGTATAAAACGCATATGTAGTTGAAAGTAATGCATGCAGATGGTTCAAACTGACTACTTAATAACGTAAAATTTAACAATATCAGATTTGTCAACAACACAAATACATTTTATTTTGTGCAAAATTTAACTTTGAGGAACTAATACGAATATAAAAAGATGAGCATATCTAATTGAAAGCATTTTGCAGATATGGATATTACTTTTCACATGTAAAAAAACAGTGAAAAGCTGATGGCTAGAAGAAGAGTATTACTCATTGCATCATTTTGGATGGTTCCTCTTCCTTGAGTTGTTTTGTTGGTTTGGTTTTTTTTGTTTGGTTTCTTGTTTTTTTCTATACTCATAAATGAGAAATTAATATGCAATGCCTTATGAAAAATGAAATATCAAGAATTACTGTAGTCATGGTCCCAGCATTAAAACTGAACATCAGATTAGTGAATTATGAAGAAATATGCACACAGTCTGTATCTTCTCATTTATGCTTTCACAAATTTGGAAATCAGAGCAATTGTTTAGGTTTAGACATTTATATTACTGAGCAACTCTGAGTCTAAAGTGGAAAGAATTCACCTCATCATTATCCATAATAATTATTTATGGATGACAAACTATTGTATCAATTTTGCTAAGTTATAGGGAGAACAATCACCTGACAGAGACTGATACTTGACACAGAGGCTTCTATACATTTTCTCATTATCTTGAATTCAGATAGTGTAACAGTCACATGAGGTTCACCAGCCTTTGCATATTTTAATTACATATATGACAGTGCAATAATGCCTCTCAGAAGCCTTTCATTCATATTTAGCGTATGTCTATGTTGACTCACAACTCACCCTTCTGAGAATCAAAATGAAGTATATTTATTTTAAAAATCTCTATACATGCTGTTAAAAGAAGCTCTGGACATCCATCCATTTATTCCTTTATTTCCTCCTAGAAGACAGAAAAAATGGTGAAAATAATAATTTTTCAAACATTTTCAAAAGACCAA
>JAOXXN010000001.1:53344370-53354483 GCA_026770055.1 Myrmophylax atrothorax
TGGAGCACCCTTCCAGGGTGGGCCTCAGGCGTCTCCCTCAACCCATCCAGGCTTATCAGGGGCCATCACCCCACATATGCTGATATTGTTGTTCTAGGTTTCTTTTTTCTTTTTTTTTTTTTTTTTCTCCTGCAATGGTCTGCCAGAAGCTTGAAAATGAAGTATGCTGACATTGACCTTTGAGAAAAAAAAATTGTATTATTAGGAGGAAATATCTGTACTGTAATAGTAGTGATAAAATGAAGTAACATTTAAAATACTGTTTAAAGTACACTTAGAGCCCTGAAAACATAGGCTCATGGAGAATCACTGCATTTTTAGGCTTTTCTCATAAAGGAAATGTAATATGCAAGGTGTGGGCATGTCAAAGCTTCATAGAGGTAAAATCATTTCATCATCATTTGTAGTACTAGTCTGCATTTTCTAAAAACTTAAGGTAGTTAGAGAAAGAACAGAGAATAGCAACATAAGAATTGAAGATGTTGCTTTGTGAGGAAGTGCTATAAAGGATGATAGTCCTCAATTCAGAGAGGATAAAAATGAAGAGAATTATGACAGAGGTTTACCAAGTCATTAAGTGCCTTGATTAGCTCTTCTCAAACAGAATCAGAAGCATTCCACTAAAGTGCCAAGAATTTGACTTGAATAAATATTACAGAGTACTAGACACAGTGGGGAATGAACTGTAGCTTCCTTCCACAGGACACTATAAAAGCAGACAGTATCATAAATTTAAAAAAAAAAAAGGGTCAGACAATCCAGTGGACAACAAGCTCATGAAGAGATCATAAAATAGTCAAAGTCCTAGTACAGAAACTGTTCTGGTAACATAAGGTAAGTCTACTGCAGAAGGTGATCAAGCTGAACAGTGTATCTTACTACCACTGCCAGAGACTCCAGTCTGGGCTAAAGAGAGGATTAGTTTGGCCCAGCAGGGTTTTTCTTGTGTTCTTGCAGCCTCTCCTGGACACCTGGGAGTTTCCAATTCTTGATCGAAAATACCTATAATTATTTTTAACAATTTAAAAAATAGCACAATAGAGAAAATTGACAAAGTTACAGACAATCCTAAAGGTGTCTATTGCCTTTTATTTATCTTCCAGATCAATTTAATACTTTTAGTAATTAAAGGGGTTTGTAGGATTGTTTCTCTTTTATTTTAAAGTATACTGTCTCTTCTCAATATGGGTCATGGCATCACCACAGGCAACAAAAGTTTCAGAATAATAATGTCTTCCTGCTGTTAAATAAAGGATGAGAGACTCTAAAATGGAATTTAAACACAAACTTCTGAGAGTTCCTGATCCTCTGGCAACTAGTCCCAAACACCTACACTTGAAAGTATGAGAACATGTCTTACAGAGGTCTAGAATACAGTTTCAAGGTGATTAGAGAAATGTTCCTTAAAAATAAGAAAATACTGTTTGCCTTTTTTTTTCCTATTTGTAAAATTAAAAGCAGGGAAGAATATTTGAATTTACAAAACACAAATTTAAATTGTATTAATCTGAAGTAAAATTTCTAAGAAATTACTTCTATCTGGAAAACTCCTATCAGTAGATTGAAACATGTAGCTAGCTGAGTTTGTGCCTACTTTAAATCTAATTTTTTTTTATTTTTTACAGTAGCAAACACTTCAAAATAAAGAACCTCTTGACTTCATATAATAGATACATCAAATTAAGTAATAATCCTTATTTATTAATCTCTCTTTTGGCAAACTGAATTAAATTAATCAGGATCATTAATTACCTTTAATCACAATGAGTTGATCACTACTTATTGTATTTGTTTTCTAAGCACATATTTATGAACATTTAAGATATTTGAAAATTTGACTTTTTTTTAATAGGAAAATACATTTGTTCAAACTATATAGGTGGTAGGATTTAAGTAAATTAAAAAAAATGATAATTCAGAAAAGAAATATAAAAATATGCAGTATCAGGGCAGGTACTCCAGTGGAAGCCATGCAATAACCATATCTGTTAGGAAGAACCCTTTTTTAATTTTTAGGCAGAAAGAATACTAAAATTCAGATACATATTTTAGTACATTTGCTGAGTTTCAAAAATTTTTGAAAAAAGTTCACTCTGTCATTTTTTTATTTGATCATATAAAAGAAATAGTTTTCTGAAACTTATATTCTTTTGCCTTTATCTTTCATTTTAAAGACCTTAAAATATTTGAATGCCATGTTGAAAAAAAAAATCTCCTATTTTTTTTTTAACTTCATAAGACAGCTAAGTATCATGATGTAACCAAAGCAGAGACCTCTAGCACATACACCTAGATGTAGTTATCAGGTAAAATTACTATTAACTATAATCTAAGAAGGCCAATAGGCAAGACAGAACAAAAGAAGAAAAACAGTATCAGGAGCAGGGGAGAATGGCTTTTGGGGAAGTGACAATATCATACATATCATGGAAAAAAAGACAAGACCATTTCGGTTCCAGCCTCTTTCCTCAAAGCTCTTAAACCTGTATGATCAGACATAGAACAATCACAGATTTTAACTATTAACATTACATGATTACTCTCTACATGGTAAAATATGCTTCCATAGAATGTAGAATATGTGTTAGAGACTAATGGTTTGTATATGTCATAATGACAATGAATATTGTGTATGAATGGAGAATTTGTGAAAATATATTGTTAATGAATGTAGCAAAGTGTGGGTTTAGGTTTTGAAACTGGCCTGATTTGTCAGTCTTTTAAATGTTTTCAACAGAGTAATTACCTGACCTCCCTCCCTATCTATTAGTTGCAATAACAGAGTAAGACTGCATGAAAATTATGTATTCATGTACCTATATATGAATCACTATTTAATGGTTGTGTCTACATTAGCATTTTGATTAAGAATGTGATTTTTAATTGAATTTACACATCATCTTCATTTACTTAATTTTCCTTTCTTCTTTAGGAAGATTTTCATCTCCATAGATATTTTTGAGAGCAAACTTGAGTACAAGCTCCTTCTAAGATGCATACTATGTATTGGAAACCCTAGTGAGCCCATAAAGGTGCTTATCAGCAGCTTTGAACCAGAAATGTGCTGAGGACATTTGGTTAAGGGAACCAGATGACACTGATAAGAAGTACCAAGCTGAACCATGAAGTCAGCACAAAACACATCAATGTGCTGACACTGACACTCTCCTATACCAATCAAACATCTTAAATATGTGATATATACATAAATTGTAAGCTAATAATATATCTTCAATGCTAAAGGTAGATAGCATACCACTAGTATTCATCTCTTCATCTTTTCCTGAATAAAGATCATTTATTCATTCTATGTTCACTTTGAAATGTTAATCTATCTCTGAACTGGAAGTCAATAATGCAAGTTAACTAGGGTGCATTTTGTGTTTTAAGGTGGATAGGAAGAGATTTCTGAACATTGCATACATAGAAACAGAAAAAATCCTCTATTCACTCAAGCTGCAATATGCAGCCAGGTTCAGCTATCTAACACAGACCAAAACAAATCAAGAATGTGGAAAGCTCTGGATTGGATGTGTGTATTTTTCTATGAAGGCAGTATGAACCACTGCATCACCTAGGAAAGGGGGAGAGTAAATGAAACGTATTTGTGAGAAAAAAATAAAGGAGACTTTGATTCTTTAGGCTTGTTCTAAACTGTCCTACAACACAAAGACAAGCATATGTTGTGCAAATTCCCTACATATGTGTTAAGTGAATGTGTTTTAAATAGGTACTTTTTTTTGTGAGAAAGTACACACTGGAATTTTCCACTGAATATTAGGGGTCAAGAATTTACCAATGTATAAAAATACTGCCAGTTATGTGAATCAAATTCTATGCTATAGCTCCCTAAAACTAAAATGTCATAGCAGGGAATATGTAATAAATCCTAGAACAGATTAGCATATAGTATTCAGTAGATAATTTGGCCTTTATATCTCTACATCTGAGAGAGCAGACATTATGATCTGATGTAAAAACAGCACACTGAATTGCTTTAAAATAATTCTTTTTAAATTAACATATAGAATAGGACAAAATAAGGAGACTAGATATTCACTGAACATCTGCTATTTTTGTGTCATTCAGGTGACTCATATACTTGTATTTTCCCTGGGTATGCCAAGTTGTTAAAACCAGCTTCTACTACAATATTGATGCCAGTTGAAAATTTGCATAAATTTGACTTCAGCAAAAAGTGTCATTTCAATGTATTTCTTTTGCTGAAGCCTTAACACAAGGTTACATTTTATCTCATTCTCATTTTTTTTCAAGTTAACCCATTACCACTGGTATTCTTGATAAAATAAGATTCTTTAATTACTGGCTATGTTTAGAAAATTCCCATTCTTGGGCAGATCAGCCTATCACATAAGGTAAAGATATCTGGATTCTTTGAGTTACCCATGAATGGTTCAGATCCATAGTGATTACATGTAGCATATTTGAATACACACCTCTTCCACACCCACAGTGCAACCTGGTACATTCAGCCTTTGCACAATTTTTTTTCCCTGCTGCATGGTGTTAAAATGGGACCTAAAAGTATAATCAACAACCAGTGGCTAACTCAAAAATAATAAAGTCAGTTAGCAAATTCTTCCCTTTTTGCATTCGCTGCCTCTATATTTATGTTTTGAAAGTGGCTTCTCTATCAGCATCCAAACTCTTCACATTGCCCTAGGACAATAATAGCAATTGCTTTACATTACAGAGTTTATCTTCTGTGCTTACAATGATCCTTCTAGCTTTTTCCGTTCCCATAGGGAAAAAGTCTTCAATCCTTGTGACTTCCTCTTTCACACCTTTCCTACGGCCAGTAATGGATTTAACAATCACTTCTGTGGGAATTATGACATAATTTAATTTTCTGACTGTTTGATTTCTGAATATTTAAATATCCTTTAATACTAACTGAAATAATCATAAACTTCTATGAAGTTGCATTATAATTAGCCCACTGACAGAAATCATATACATATACTGAATATATATCTGTATAACTAGACAGCAGGTGATGACTCAGGAGACTGGTTTTGTAGAGTCTTTTGCCTAAATTACTTCTTAGTCATTAAAGCTCTTGAAAATATATAAGATTTTATTAATATATTTCAAATAATCTAATCTTTGAATAAAACAAAAAGAATCCCTTAGCTTCAGAAATATATGTTAGCACAAAATTACTTAGTTCAAAATAACGGCTCTTCATTAAAGAGTTTCCCGCTATTGTTTATCAGATCTTCTCTCTCATGACAGAAAGAAACATTATCACAGAGATACAGAAATTAAATTCACAGAAAAAGATACCTTGAAGACAGAGAGTTGTTTCACTAAAATCTCACCCACCACTTTGAATTTCAACATCACACTCCTTAAAAATTAGGTATTAAGAGATTAAAAAGGAGACTCAGTCAAGAAGTTCAAGGAGTTTAAACACTGTCTGCACATTATCACTAAAAATCAGCAACCTGATTTTTGGTTTCCAGCTATTTTCCTGACTACATAAGATTTCAATTTCCCTGTCCTATGTGAAAAACTTTTAAATTTGTGCATTATTTTGGATGCCAAGATCATTTTGGGTTTTCAGACAAGTAAGAAAGAAAAGAAAATGAGAAGAAATAGAGTGGCAACACCAGAAAAGAAACTAAGACACAGCCAGAAAGGCATTTCTTGCTTGATTCTAAGGAAAAATGCAAGAAAAACTAATACTGCACAAAAATATAAAAAAGAAAAAAGGAGAAGCTTAAATTTGGAAAAAAGAAATAGTCTTATCTAGTTCAATTTATCCTGTATTATCAGAAACGGGAGTGTGATATTCTTGTAAATATACCAAAGAAACACCTTATCAATTTTTTTCCTAGCAGTGAAAGCTGACAGCTAGATTCCTTTCACCATGTTTGGTTGAAAAAAGTATCATGATTTTGAAATCAGAAAATATAAATATATTATGATTATTCCCATAAAGATAATTTTCACATGATCATTTTGTATAAGTCAAATAAAAGCTACCAAGACAGTACTCTTGTACAATTTTGATGATGCATGGAACAAAGTGACTACATATAGACTTTACAAAGCAAACATAGTCTGCATTTCTTTATTGAAGTTCATCCTACAGAGATCAAATTAAAAACATTAACAAAATTGCTATTTCACATTTGTGATTCTCTCTCCTTTTTTTTAAATAATGTTCTATTTTGTGCAAACAAATACTACAAACAATTAACCTAAGTCAGTAGCTGAAGAAATGAGCACTCCTTGCATGAAAACTCTACCACCTATCATTCCTTGGCAATTATGTTTTGAAAGACCAGAAGTTTAGACACTGTTTGATAAGAGCTAAAGTAATGCAATTAAATTAATACTTGAATGCATGTGAGAAAAAGGAATGATTCAGATCTTCCATTCTTTCTTCTTTGTTTACAGCAGTAAGTGGGCATAACTGTACACGTCTGACAAGGCTGTGACACTGCCTTCCCAGTACACTGAAGTTCTGCAAAGTATACAGAAATGGAATTGCTGCTTCATGATGGAAGCAAAATTATTTTTCCCAATATACTGTACTTTCCTCTACACATTACAGAACTTTCTGACATAAAACGACTTTGGAAAAAACACATCATACTATCTACTTCACACCACTAAATTAGAAAACTAGTCTCTCTCACTCTCCAATTTTACTCCAGATGTAAGGAGTGAAAGTTTCTAAAAGTGAGGATTTGCAATAGAGGACATAAATGCCATAATATCTTATAATAGAGAATACTAATCACTTTTAAGACCACATTTATATTTCTATCCTCAGAATAATTGTCTCTACTGTAAATATAAGCAATTGAAACAAGCTTTCTTGGAATTCTGACTCAGCTTCCCAATCACCAGAAAGGGGCAAAATAATGGTGACTGGCATTACTTTGTGATCACCTGCAGTTAACTTGGAACTCAATAATGTACAATTACTGTTAGTCCATCTATTGATGGATGATTAGCAATTATTCCTCATAAAATGTCAAAAAAATCTAGGCACCTACTCCATGTTTTAGAAACCTAATACTGCAGATATTCAATTCTTTATTCCATCTTTTATTAATGATTTCAGATAATGTAAATGTGTGCAATTCAACCTCGCTTTCAGAAAAAAGTTTATAATTTACAAATCTTAACATAAATAAGACATTAATCCTTTAACCTTAATAGAAAAATTAATTCTCTTTTAGCTCAGGGCAAGTACTAATGATTGGTGGGGTGTTTTTCCTGTGAAGACTGTTTTGTCATGAAACAAACACCAGCTAGATGATTTAGGGCTACCAAAGCGAGTATTTCATGATGACCCTTTTCTTCTCACTTTCGTACGTGTTCAGGCTCATCACAGCAAAAGAAAAGTCAGAAAATTATTTCTCCAGTTTATTATTGCCTTTATCTGGAGGCAATTTGCTGAGTTAAATGACACAAAATCCACTGGGAAGCAAGAGCTATGGACCTTATAAATATGCAGCCATCACTTCTCTGATCAAGCTTTTTACTGTGTTGTTATGACTATCATAATAAGCAGAAATGTTACGGGAGAAAAAGAAAAAGGTTTTTTGTTTGAAATTCCTTCATGCATTCCCTGGCACCCACAAAATTGCTTCTTATTTTAGGCACCACAGAGTCTGAAAAATTATTACACATGCTGCTGACAGCTGAGGTGGTAGTTGTTATTCGCTTCAGCATGTCAATATTTAAAAAAATCATTATAGCTGCCTATTCTTCAGTGTATTATGTTAATGTGAATGATTTGGGCAATTGTTTTTTCTTTTGCTGCCTGTTGGTATACTCCAGCTTCCTCCTCTTTCCATTTACTCTTTATCAAACAAAAACCAGAATAAATCTATTGGAGAAATGACACAAAAATTGTTTTCCTGGACAGAATGCAATCAGTATTATCTTCTGGTGCCTGTAGGCTCATCATTACTACATTTCTGTGTATCCAATTACAATTTCTGTAAGCCCAGAGCCTCAGATTCTCCCTGGAATGTGCTAGAGCTGGCACACTGCTCCCTCCTCATCAAGTATGACTGGGTTTTGCAGGTAGACACTTATTACCATTTTGATTTGAGTCAACAGGAATATGATGTGGTAAAAAATCTGACAGTCCAAAATGTCTGAGAGCACTTATTTGGCCTTTTGCACTTCATTTTCTGATCCAGCTGGGCAGGACTACAGCTGACTACAGAAATATCTCTTATCTGCTCTGCTGGGTGGCAGAAGATTAAACAGTGAACCCCAGTCAGGCTGGAAACAGATACATGCTTAGTACAAGCAGACAGCTGTGTGGAGGTTGGTAACTAGGGCTGTGGCTCACTTCATGGAGCTCAGGAAGAGCTTAATAGGAATTGTCTCAGTCCTAGAGAAAAAATATTTTTTGAATTGCTGTTATTGTCCCCCTTATCTAAGAAGCAGTAAACCTGACTCAGAGTGAAGCTTAGGGAAATTCTGCATATTCAGTTTTCTACTGGCTAGTGAGATGCAAAGAGGTCCAGAAGTCAACAGGCAATTTTTTAAGTTCTGCGGAATGTATGAGTCTATGAGCAAAAAATTCAAATGTGTAGGTCTGAGAGCTCCCTAAACCCTCAGAAGCTCACCTGTGCATAAATAATAGTTATGTTTCTAGTTCCTTCAGGTGCTGAGCTTCATAAACTCAAAAAGAGCAGCTGGGGTCTGATTGGTTAACCAGACAGAAGGAGCATTAGTTCCCTATTTGTTTTCACTTACACCGTTCCCCACAGAAAATTTGGATAATTTCTTTCCTCTCCCTCTATGTATTGTTTTTGAAAGAGGAGTCTACTTCTATTCCCAAAAGTGGAATTCATAATTATAGAAAGGGCATTATAATTTCAGATTTGAGCAACTCAGTCTGCATATTTGTGCATTCAAGAGACCTATCCAAACAAGAAGCATACATTATTTATTACGGTTTTACCTGATATCAAGGGTCAACTACTCATCTTTGATTAGCTAACAGCTTCTTTTTATCTATTAGATCAATTGAAAAAAGGTGGAAGGTGGGGAAAAAAAAATCTACGATTTTTATTCTTTGCAAGTCTTCCTTGTGTATACTGAGCAGCAGTTGAACAAAGACACAAGCTATACTGAGAATAATAATATAGCCTGAAAAAGCCACTCACCCAATATGAAGTTGATAAAACAGAAGTGATAGGCTAAAGACAACAAAGCATTATCTGACTTGCATATTCAAATGTAAATATGCAAATTTTAAAAGTCTGGTTCTATCCTACAGTGGAACACTCTAGTTTGAGATCCTGGAATTATGAGAAAATTACACAATCTCATTTCTTCTGTTCCTAATTGAACATTCTTTGTCTTAAGTATAAAGATTGCCCTAATTTATGTTTTAGTTTGTTTATATATCCATATCATAATAAATGGAATTTTCTCGCTGTGTTTTCTGTCCACTATATTTCTGCTCTTTCATTTTCTTATTCTTTTTTCTTTGCACGTATTGCTGAATTCCACATTCTTAACACACAATCTTTTTTTGTTTTTTTTCTAGGTTAGTGAAAAAGAGCTAAGAACAGTTAGGAAACTGCAGTTCCTATAGCATTGCCCAGCAGAGAGCTGGCAGTGACTTCACACTATTTTGGAGAGTTTTCCTTACCTTCCATGAACACAATGTTACAAAAATACTTCAAATACTTTGAGTGGCTAAAAAGGATATTTTCAGTTCATTAGAAAAGCAAAAAGTTGAAGTAAAGATACTGTCATAGATTTGCTGGAGAAATCCAACTTAGCCATTTCTTCATCATCTGATTTATTACAGAACAAAAGCAACAGAAGAGAGAAGGAAAAAAGTTGTTTAGAAATGCCTCTTCTGTGATACAAAGCAGTTATTGGGTGCCTAATTAGTTACTGGAAGTGTTCACAAATTTTTCTGACTCTTCATGCTGTACATTGTGTCCTGTGATACAACCAGCCTGTCCAAGTCCTACACGGATCTGCTGCACTGGGGCTGTGTCTGCAGCATATCATCAGAAGTGTCACATGAAAGATAGGTGAGCTGGTGTGAGAGACAGGAAAAAAGTTATTACTGGCTCAAAACAACTTGGGGGGTGG
>JAOXXN010000001.1:53357386-53374243 GCA_026770055.1 Myrmophylax atrothorax
CATCCACACCTTTTATATCCTCTCACATCCAACATGCCATGACATTATTGGTTAACCAATTCACCTCACATACACCAAAGCCTCTCATTGGCTACAAGCCACCACACACACTCCAGGTAGCTCTCTTCTCTTTAAGGGGGAACTCTAAAATGCTTTCCTTATGGGATGCAGTCACAGTCACCCCCTACAATAGAGAACCTCCATCCTTTTTTGGACATAGGGGGAAACATAGTGACAAAGGATGAAGAAAAGGCTGAGGAACTTAATACCTATAACAAGACCAAGACAAGTTGCTGTCCAGATACCTAGAACCCTGGGCTGAAAGACAGACAGGGAGCAGAATGAAGCTCTTATAATGCAGGAGGGAATGGCCAGAGAATTGCCATGCAAATTAGATCTGCACAGGTCCATGGGTTTAAATGGGACTCACCCAAGGGTACTAAGGAAACTGGTAGAATAGTCCATCAAGCCACTTTCCATCACTTACCAGCAGTCTGGGTCAGCTGAGGAGGTCCACGCTGACTGGAAGTTGGCATATGTGACTCCCATTAATAAAAAGGGTCAGAAGGTGTCTTAGAAGGTCATGGAGCGGATCATCTTGACTGTCATCATGTGACTATACAACAACTAGGAGATCAGGCCCAGTCAGTATGGATTTATGAAAGGTGGGTCCTGCTTGACGAATCTGATCACCTTCTGTGACAAAGTGACATGCTTAGTGGGTGATGGGAAGGCAGTGGATGTTGTTTACCTGGACTTCAGCAAAGCCTTGGACACTTTCCCACAGCATTCTCCTGGAGAATAATGTTTACCTGGGGATGGGTGCACTCTTCACTGGACAAAAAATTGGCTGTACAGCTGGATCCAGAGAGTGGTGGTGAATGGAGTTTAATCCAGCTGGCAGCCAGTCTCCATTGGTGTTCTCCAGGGCTCAATATTAGTGACAGTCCTGTTAAATATCTGCATCAATGACCTGCATCGTTCAAGTGACAAGAATGAGAGGAAATGGCGGCAAATTGCACCTAGGGAGGTTTAGATTAGATATTAGGAGATTTTTTTTTTCATGGAAATGGTTGTAAAGCACTGGGACAGACTGTCCAGGGAAGTGGTGGAATTGCCATCCCTAGAAGTTTCTAAAAAGCCTGTTGATATGACACTGAAGGACATGGTTTCATAGTGAACATGGTGGTGATGTTACATTGACAGTTGGACTTGGTGATCTTAAAGATCTTTTCCAACCTTAATAATTCCATGAAACTATGATTCTAGATTTATTTCAACTCTAAGCATATGGAATGCTACACTGTACCTCACCAGTATGTCAGTGTTTTTTATAACTGATGAATTGGTTGCATACCTTTTGGTGAGAACTGAGGACTTTTACAGGTTCAAAGCCTGGAATCGAGTACTTTGGAGTGCTTTGTAGGCAAAGAGAACCTAAATTTGGAGCAGTTTTCATCCATACTGCCTTTGGGAGAAGAATTTACTATGAAATAACCCCTGAAGTTATGCCCAGTGTTTCTCCTGGAAACAGCTAATGTGGTGGTCCAAAACAGATACAGGGAGAAAATTAACGGCTAAGTGCATGGTCAGGAAGAAGATAGCAATTCATTTACTACATAAAGATACATTTTTAATCTTTATTCCCTTTTTTGCCTCTTGCTTTTGCATCTCAATGAGAAGTAAACTGTAAGTCTGCACTCATTCATTTGTAAATTAATGCAAATGTGTTGAGACCTTTCATCTTCATTTTAACTCAAGACAGAACAGGCATGTGTATCGCCATGCAAAGGAGAAGAAAGACTGTTAGGTGTAGGTATGGCAAAAGATCAATGCATTCAGTGTCTAATTTAATGCTCATAGGAAATGAGTTTATTCTTTATAATAGGAAGGTCTACTGCTTCAGTTTTGTTAATGCTGAAAAGTCAAAAAAGAGCTATAATCTCAAATGAGAAAGACAGATCAAAAAAATGACAAAAATCATGAAATACATTTAATTGTGATATCAGACAATACAATTCATTCCCCATGGAGAAAAAGAAATTCACATGTCTTGTAGAAACATTTGCATGAAAAGAGAGCTATGTAACTCTCTCTATGTCATTGCGACTAACTACTTCACAGATTTCTTTTTTCTTTTTACACATTTTTGCAGCTGGATAATGGCAACCTAACAATATAAAGTTTTTCATAATTTCTTTTTTTATCATTTCAGCACAAATATAGCAAAAAAAAATCTTAAAGGGCACAGTTGCCTGTTTCAAACACGCTTAAGTTCACAGAAGGACTTTGCCAAGAAATAAGCATTGAATGGAATGACAGGATGGCACTAACTCCTGGCCTCGTGCAGGCAAGATCTGGTTCAGTCATCCTGCTTAATGCATCTGGACAAAAATCTCACTGTGGCAAACTGTGTAAAGAAGTAACTGCTCATAGACATTTCACCAGTCAAACAAAGAGCACCCAAAGTTATGGGACAGATGCCATCTGCAACCATCAGCCACCACCATGTCCTCCCAGATATGCCTCTGTGGATATCTGGAACTTGGACTGTAAAATAATATTGTTACCTGGTGTTATCTCAGACCTAGGATCAGCTGGGGGAGAAGAGTGTATTACTGATAGTGGACACAAAGAATGGAGAATTTATAGGACACAAGAAAAGCAACTTGGCACCTGTGCTGAAATCAGGTCTGGCTGGGTAAAAGGCAACTCTGGCAGGGGGAGATCATGACCACCAATTCACAGCCCACTGATCAAAGAAATCTACCAACTCTAGAGAAAGAATAAGCATGTGGACTAATTAGCATTAGAGGCAAGGGAATAATTTATCCAAGAGTATAAGAGAATTCTGTAGCCAACAAACACTAATTCCTTTGTTTGCTAAAATATATAAATAGTGAAAAGTTTTGAATTGCCTTGGCACCCCCACCAACAAGAAACCCAGAGTGAACAAGGACCAATGGGACACTGCTGAATCCACTGGAGGTGAGTATCTTTTGCTTGATCTCTCTCTCCTCCTCCTCCCCTTTGCTATTTCTTTTTCTCTCTCTACCTCACATTCATTGTAAAATAAATTCTGTACTATTGACTTCGGCATATGGTCATTTGCACCTTAATTTGTGCAGAGACATTTCCCAATAATTGGATTTTAACATTAAGCATTTAAGTTTCAGATGGTTTTGGTCTAACAAGTAATATTAGTCTGATCTTCAACTTAAAAAATTATACTACCCAACTAGTAACTAATCAAAATGAGCTGGCCCTCCTCTCTGAGGACTGAGAAAAGAGACCTTGCTAGCATGTAATTCCTACTATCCTGAAAAGATTTCAAAATTATACAGAAAATTATTTAACCTATAGGTATCTCATGTCTACACAGTAGATTATGTAAATTTTTGAGATGAATCATAAATCCCTAATCCTTGCACATGATAAAATAAAATAAAATGAAATATGAGAAGCATGTTACCTAATTCATCTGATCATATGTCACTGTATATTTTAGGATTAAATAAAACAAACTTTTCTCTGATTAGGATAAGGCAGCTTAGTTTTACTCATGTAGGTATAAGGCATCTACTTTTGGTCTCAGTGACAATATCGGATCAACATTATTATTTCCAAACATTAAGAAGTTAATAAAATATCTTGTTGGAGGAAACTTAGGGTTTGTTGGGATTTTTTTACCTGGAGTCTCAGTTTTATTCAATGACTTTCCAGTGTGATCCTTCTGGAGGCAATGCAGTATTTAGCCCTGTATCTATTATCAGGGTCGCAATCAGAAGCAACAGAGTGATCCACTGATAAAAAAAGCAAACAAAGTTTAAAAAAAAAGAAAAAAGACACTTTTCCCCTCCTCTAACCATAAAAATTACAAAGAGCATTATTTTAGCTTTCTAGATTAATGTTCATCCTCATTTTTCCCCCCTCCATATCCCTGTCAGCCAAGTAGACTTTGCTCTTCTCTAATTCCTTCACAGGTAAAACATGTTTCAAATTTCCTTACCGAGTATATGGAAGAACCAGACAACATATAAATCAGCCACATCCTCAACTGAAATTCTACAGAATCAGTTCACACAGAAATAAAAGACAAAGAATGTTCTGTGGCTAATTTTATTTAGCCTTACAAGAGTCCTGCCTTGGATAATAATAACTGTATTCCCTAACTTTGCTAGGGGTTATGTAGGAATATTGTTTTCCTTTGCACATTTTTTGTGTGTGTCACAAAGGTCATTTAAAGCACAGCTAATCAATTTATCTAAGATCCTTTGAGCCAGAAAGCAAATAATGTAGTACTCACATACTAATAAATCTTTATCATCCCAGTTACTGGATTCTTCCTTCCCTTGGGTATCAATTGTTTTCTTGAAGTAATTTTTTCCCTAACATTTCATCACATACCTTGTTTATACACATTTATAAAAATCTTTTTAGTAGAATGAAACTTAGAAACCTATCTGCAACTAAATTAGCAAATACTTGATTGTTTGTCTACCTCACCTCCTAGTACTATTCTATATAGACTTCTTTTTTTTTATTTTTAACCTTTTAATTCATCATATCTATATCTATTCTTTGTGATTTTTTTCTATCAACACTTCTTGAAAATATTTTTAATCACATAAAATCTCACATTTGTCTCAAACCATTCTTGTTATTTACAAGTATATTAAAAATCTACTTGATTTCTGAAATATATATCTGCTAAGACATTTTTTCCCATATAGTCATTTGTGGAGATAGATTTTATTAGGAATTTGGGGATAGAATCTTTTATTAGAGGAGAAGAGTTTTCTTAGTTTTCACAGTGTGCAGTTCCTTTGGCCTTCATATCTTAGTACAGTTGCAGATGTCTTTCCAGTAAAAGCTATTTCTTAAGGGTATTCAAGTCTTCTAGGCATTCCAGGCTAAGTAAAAGTAAATAAAGAAAACCAAACTCTTTTTCAGTCATTTTTATATTTCCTATCTAAATATTTCAACAGCATGCAATTTATCTCCCCAAATAAAATACAATTGCTATATTTTATTTACAGGTGAAAAATTATAGATTTGCATGGTATTATTAAAGATGATCCTGCAGCATTACAGTCATTGGAAATTTAGACACAGGCTCTCATGAGCATACATATGAGGCCAAAGCATTCATTGTAAATGCAAGATCATGGGCAGAGGTGAAGCTGTCTTTTGAAAGTAAACAGATATGTCTCTACTCAAACACTCTGTAAATAGATTTATCCCAATATGGTCTACATATTTATGTAAAAATTCTATATATTTGTAAAATACCATCTGAAGACCTCACTTGCCATCCTCTCACTCCCTTCATCAGTCTATCTGCTCAGTTCAAACAGGTTAATAAGTCCTTTAAATAATATTTTGCCTGGATGGTATAAATTACCTGAATTATTATAACAGTCTCCTTGCTTGGAAACAAAATCATGCTTTTCCATAGCATGTGAAAAAAGAGACATTTAGTCTTAATAAGACCTACCACAGATAAATCAGAAAGCGCTTATTTTCAGGACTGCCCTCTTCTCTTTTTGGCTGCCTCTAGAAACAATGTCAGAACTATTCTCATAAAAGGACATCAGGCAGAAGCCTGGAAAATTGCTCAAAGCCTAGTAAAATGACTTAATGGAGACTTCTGCAAAGTACATGCAATAGAATTTTTTTACTACCATTTTTTCCCTGCATTTATATCACAATTATCCCACACATTACTAATTGATTTATAAAGGTGCACGTTTCACAGTATACCTACTGAGCAGTTCTTAGTATTTAACTATCACAAAACATGCAGCTATAGGAGTTATTGATATTACCTAAATCATAGATGTAAAGACATTTGCTAACTCTTTAATGTAGTGTATCATCTCTATACCCTTTGAAAACACTTAAGATAGCATCCTGGTCTTTGAGGGTGGAAGTTTTTGTCTTTCATTAGGTTCCTGTCACCAGACATTATGAAAATCTTTCTTTAAGTCAAATGCAATGCAAAAAAATCCACTATAAAGCCTGCTATGTTGTTCAAAAGATAAAACACATAGAAATATTCAGGAAAAGCACAATATTTAAGAGTAATTATCATAATCTCTCAGAACTGTTATAACTTTTCAGTTGACTTATATTTCTCCCCAAAAATAGCAATTACTGTGGTCACTGTATCTAACCTATTATGTTAGCAATGACTCATATAAAATAAAAATGGGTCAGTAGAAAAATATTCAGAAAGTATAGAAAATATCAAAATGGAATATTTGAAACCTGAAAGAGAAGTATTTTTAAGCTACTCGATTGCTGTGTTTTCAGGCAAGAATTTGTGTTTCAGATTTCACAATCATTGCTACAAATTTCATTCAGACTGGAGCCATGACAAATAATAAGAAAGAATGGCCTTTCTTGTTCTCATATTCAGTCTATTCTTAAAAACAATAACAAAAACAACCAAAAAATCCTCCCCAAAACCTGTTCCACTGATGGATTATGGAAGTTATGATTGGTTTTGGCTAAAAACAGATAAATAAATAAGGTATAGAACCATATGAACAGGCATGTTGTTAGACCAAAATTTGAACTAGTCTCCATTCTTCAAAAGTAGCTAAGAGCAGATTTTTAAGAAAGAGTACAGTAACTGCAGTGACTGATCAATAATGAAATTATATTTCTTCCACATATCTTTTTTTTTTTAATGTATCTAATGCCTCACAGCATTCTAAACCAGAAATGTGATTTTATCTAATACAGGCTCATAGGTTTTGTTCCTATGTTTTTTAACCTCATTTATAATTTTACTACCGACACCTTGCAAGAAGAAATTCTAGAATGTAATTTCATATTATGACAAGAACCACCTCTGTTCCTTTGTTATAAACATGTCATCAAGTTCAAATCAAAGTTAAACTACTTTGATTTCTTTGTTCTTATAACTGGCTGTCTTACTGGGGGCTGTATGTAGGACTAGATGTCTTATTAGATGACTTGTCCTATTCTTGCACTAGTATTCTCTATGAACATTTTTTACTCTTCTTGTGGCTTACACATATGTATAATATTTTCTTAATTCAGCCTCTGTCCTTTTTTTTTCAATTGAAGTATTTTAGTTTATTTAATTTTTCCTCAGCAAAAGATCCCATATTTTATTTTTTTTATTTGTACTGGTAGAGTTCAGATATAACTTTTTTGAGATGAGGGGATCTAAAATGCCCATGGAATTCTGAAAGAATATACACCATGATATATTCTGTATAGTTTGGGTTTGGATATTTTGTTGTCTTTACTAATTCTTTCTAATGTTTTCCTAATAATTCCTAGTGAACTTTTTTAAGATATAATTTTTTATTTTGAAATAGATACAAATTTTAGAGGTGAACGGTCTATAGAACCATCTGTAACTCCATGATCTTGTTTTTTACAGCTATTCATCAATTCAGAGCTCAATACTTAAGCACAGAATTATTTTTTCCTATGTATGTTAATTTATATTTATCAATGGTGAATTCCATCTGCCATTTATGTCTCAGTAACACAGAACTGTAAGAGGTCTCCATAGTTCCCTACAGTCTTTGCTACCCACTTGAATAATTTAATATCATCAGCAAAATTTATGATTTAATAGTCCTCCTTTCCAGACTTTTATGAATATATTGACAAGCTTAACTACTAACACATAAAACTGTGAGAGTTAACAAATTTTTTAAAAAGGAAAACCTTGGTAGATAAGATAAAATCAAATATATATTCCTAGCCTATATTCTGCTCTTGGCAATGGATTACATCAGTTGCTGACAGAAAAAAGCATATCTGACAAAATCATATTGTCCCTTCATGCACCATCTTTCAGTACAAAACTCCTGCTCCTGAGGTGATATTGGTACAGCACTGGTAAGACTTGACTGCTAGGCCTCCCTTCACAGTGAAAATTTGCCATTTATATTCTCTGCTTTTTGCTGTTTAGTCAGTACTTTACATACATTAATGATCTTACTCTTCTTAGATTTATAGAACAGCCCAGACTGGAGGGAACCTCAAAAAACCATCTGGTCCAACCTTTCATGGAAAAGGGAGCCTAGATGAGGTTATTGGGAGCCAAAATGAGATTAGCCCCATTATGCTTAGTTTCTTGATCATCTTTTGGTGATCAGCCTTGTCAAATGCCTTTTTGAAATCTTCACAGATTTTATCATATAGGTCAGATTCATATCAGAAGGATTCCTTTACAGCTTCCTCATACACAGCAAGCAGTGTAACCTTAATAATGTATTTTCATTAGAGTCAAAACACCAGCTTTTATCACAAAATACTTTAAAATCCAGGTATTTCAAAGGATACAAATGTAAGCATACAGCCACAGGTGAATTCCTTAAGATTATTTGAGACTGTTTTTGTTTTCTTTCCCTGTTTCTATGTCCCATCTACTGTCGGGAATTCTGCAGCCTGCAAATTTCATGTCCATTCAATGCAGACATTCTGCTTCATTACTCTTTTCATTCTTTTTACCTTCCTCCAAATTGCCCACTTTATTTTCTCTGTGTCTCCTGTCTCCCTTATATCTTTATACCTTCAGAAATATTTACTTCCTATAATAGGTATGTGCAGTAGAGATGAATTATAGAATTTTCTCTAGAAGAGACTTGGATACTATGGTGTTGAAGTTACTATTATTGAATAGAACAAAAAACATAATACAGTAAGGTTTCTTATAATTAAATTACATATATTTAATCATACTGTCATTTTTACTTATCAGAAAATAAAATAATTACTAAAATTAATATTTGAATTTGAACAAATAAAATCTTATTTCATTAAGCAATCCCCCCTAAATATCCTATTTCAGAACATACGATTTTTTAAGCATTTGATTTTTATCAACTGAAATATCTTCTTCATTGTGATTGCATTGAGACGTTTTTCACTAAATATGGATCCCAATCATAAATTTTCTATCTGGATCATTTTAATTGCCTCCATGTTTTCACTGCATAAGAGTGAGATGAAGTTAGGAATCAAAATGAGGAATATGAACTGTGACTGCTAGACTGCAACTCACATTTTCAAATATTCCAGTCAGGCTTTCCTGTAACACAAAAATGTGCACATAGTTTTGTAAAGAACTTACATTGTTTCTTCTAAAATGTGTGTTTATAACAAATATAAAATCTTCCTAAAACACTGTTCCCCATCTCCTCCCTCCTTATTTTACTTCATCGTTATTGCTGTAGGAAGCAGAAATCCAGTGGGAATTAGTAAGGGATAATAAAAAAAGTAATAGTAAAACAAAACTTGTTGATCACAAAAATTTAACAGAAATGCTCCTTACAACAAAAGAAAAAAATACAATATAGTAAGAGGCAAAAAGCTCAGAGGAGAGATGGAAAAAGATACATTTATAAAAAACTTGGATCACAGATTTCACATTCTGCTGCTGTTGTCAGATTCTGGGTTTGACAAAAAAAAAAAGATGAGTTTCAGACAAATTTCTGAAGAGAACAAATAACATTGACTTTGGACACCCTAGTGTGGCAAAGAACCATGCACAGAGACAACAGGAGGTGCTAGACTGAGCAACTCATCTGGACAAATTGCTCTTTCTGCCCCTTAAATGATATACAAATCTTTCCCATTTTAAGTACACAGTGTCCCCGTGAATTCAAGAATAGGAATGAATCCATGGACACTTTCTATTAAGTTGTAATCCTGACTTTATCCTTATAATAACTTCCTAAATTGGTGTGAGAGACAGGATTTGTATCTCACTGGATTATTTAATTAGTATGTCGGAACAAGTTTTGTTTGGTTGGGGAAGGAGCCAGGCTGAAGCTACATAGCCAGCAGCCTAATGGTCAGGCTGGAGCCCCCATGGAGCAGCTGTCAATCAAAAGGCCAGCCTGGTATTCCACATAAACCATGTCCCTGGAGCCTCTGACTGGCTGCACCATCCCTTACTCTGGCCTGGAGGGCGCTGAGTGGTCACTGGCTGGATGTCCTACCTGGGAGGCAAGGCCACAGTAGCCAAACCATGTAAGTACAGGAGCACATGAACTCCATTTTGCCTTTTTTCTTGGGACTTGCTATTACCTTGTGAAGTTCTGGACTTCCATAGGACCCTTTGTTGGTGGCTATGAAATCCTATTATTCTAACCTCTTTTTTTACTTCTTCTCTTAATCTCTTTTCATCCTTTGTTCTTTCTTTAATCTCTTTTGGGTAACTTAAAACTGATGCATTGTACTTGACTGAAGTTGTGGTTTGTGTTTGCTGGATACTTTGTGGAATCTTCTTGTTTGTATGTTACCACTGTTAACCTTTTGCCAAAATGTCTATTTTCTCACTAAATTAAAAGAAGACTCTTGGGAAAACGTGTTGGTGTTTTCTGTATATGTGAACTCAAGGTATGTGTATGTATGCAAGGCCAGACTTTGCGAATGAAGATTTGGGAAGGGCTCTCCCCATGTGGGTGTGCCCTTCTAGCCTGTGCAGTGGACTTCTTAGGTGAGGCTCAGCATGCGTGCAGAACTGGCCCCACCCTTTAAGTCCTAAACTCCATCTGCCACAGCTGAGCGAGCTTGGACAGTGACAGTGAAGTCCTCGTGACTGTCACAGCACCCGGTACTAACCAGGGCTGACCCTGCTGAGCATCTGAGATCTGACGGGATGGGATGGCAGGGAGGCATTGAACTGCCAGGAGATGGTCCCCACTGAGACTTGAACTCAGGTCCTTGGGATTCAGAGTCCAGAGCACTCTCCTTTACACCAGGGCACCACCCAGTCTGGGCCAATATGAAACACAAAAAACTGCCCCTTGATATTCATTAGGCCTGAAATTCGGTTACTTTTTAATCCAAAATTCTAGGGCAAGCTGCACATTTACTGGTATCAGGAAATAAGCTACATATTTCGTACTGTTATATGAGCAGCAATAACGTAAAAAAAGAACAGCCATTACATTTTAGGAGTCTTGAAGTAACAACCTCTGAAATGTCAAAGATGGAATCTTGACTTCAAGACTGGCTTATAAACAGCAGACATTAGGAAGAGATTCATTGGTCCTTAAAAGTTATTTTCATATAATTAGAGAAGTCTCCAATCATGTGAAATGGAGCATTCAGTTCCTTAAGGGAAACAGTGGAAAAGAATAAAGCTTCTATTTGAGGAAGAATTACAATAAGAAAATAGATTTCATAAATGGGTTTATTTTCACTGAAATCAGTGAAATGATTGATTTGGCTTCAGGAGAATGTGTATATATTTGAAAAAAATGGATGCAAATATTTGTCAGAATACTGAAAGTGGTGCAGCTTTGCACACAAATCTGATTTCCTATCAAACTTGCTGTTTGAAGGAGGCCTAGTCCAGGGTATAGATCCTTAACTTTGTAGAGACTGCTGGAACTCATTTAGCTCTCAAATTGCCGCTCATTGTTGCCCATTATGACAACCACATCAGCATGAACAACACTGCTCAGGGACACTGAAATCAAGGGTGATTATATGTCTCTGAGGACTCAAGTGAAGCAGACAGGGACTTGTGGGAGATTCTCAGTCAAATCAAAGAGAAAGGCTCCAGACAAAGAGGTAGATCCTGTCAGTGAATGCATGGCTCTGCAGCTGGCAAAGGTCTTTGGCTTCTACAAACCCATAATGATCTTCAAAGAGGAGACTGCTGGAAAGGATGGAATAGTTTTATTGAATGGAGTTGTGAGACAGATGGATACATGATTTTTAGGATTCTACATAAAGGACCAAAAACATACACAGGTCTTTCCTATAGAATTGTAACAGGGAGGGTTCAGAAGGATGCCAGAAGTGAGACTAAACACCACTGAGAGTTTAACAAAACAGTATCTTTATTATCAGAGGTGGCCAAGTAAATGGGAACCTAAGAAAGAGAGAGAGAGAGAGAGAAGGAGGAAACATAAGCTCTATATACAACACCCCCACTCACCCAGGAGTTACTCACTGGATTGTCTTACCGACCCAGAGACTTAAGACTCCCCAGAGACAGAGGCTGCATTCTCTAGGCATTGGCTGGCTTACAGGAATAGCAGGCATCCCCACCAGAAGCAGCATTGTCCTTCATGTGAAGCAAGCCGCACCAGAGTGTGAGCCATCTGCCCTTTATTGAGTCTGCCAAATGATGTCTACCTGGGCAGGTGTAGCCAGGACCACCCAGCCAGAGGCCTCTGGCTCCACTCTCTTGTTATGTAAGTGGTACTTCTTCCGTGCATGTGTGTGGGCATTGGAATTCCCCCGCACATGCATGTTATCAGCCAGAGGGTCTTTATCATGGGTCTGGGGGCTTACTTCATCTCTCTCATCATCACTTTCTCCTTCAAATGTCCCCTAAAGGCTGTTAGCCAATGATGGAAACCCAAGTAATTTTACTTAATACAAAGCTTTGTCTTCAAGGACAAAAACTTTCTCTCATCAGGCCTGTTCCCTATAATTTGGAAGGAAAATAATAAACTTTCCACAGGTGGCTGGCCAAACACAGACCAAAAATAATAGTATCTCATTAATCCTAGATACAAGAATGATAGTTGGAAGCAGAGTATGTGAAAAATAAAAGTGGAAGCTACCCAACAATTAAAAAAAAATAGTCTAAGCACTGTTCAAAATAGACTAAGCATTGTTCAGATAGCTGAGAGATGCTCCCAGTCTCTAGTCTTCATTCTCATAAAAGTTCTTTAACCAGTTTGATACCTGCTGAAAAACCAACATTGTGAAGCACACCTAATCTAGAAGGTTTCAGAAGTGCATGGGGGATTTTTTTTTTATCCCCAGGAAACTATGGGATAGACCACACAGAAAGGTGCTTTACTACATACCAAGAATTGGTTAGGGATATGACAGTCACTGACAATCTATGCTGTTGTAACCTGCAGATGGAAGAATTCAAGATCTTGAGACAAGACAGGGAAGGAAGCAGCAGGAGAAAGCTCAGACTTGAGAAGAACTGTTTTCAGTCTATTCAGGGAACTGCTGGCAGACTTTTATAGAAGATTGCCCAGAGGAGCTCATGAAGTCTGACTGATCTTCAAGGGTAGCCTCCATAAAGCCCAAAGATGATCAAAAAAATTGATTCAAGTTTTGAATCAAATGATCTAAGTGCAAGAAAATGAGCAGTTATTGCAGAAAGTGTCCAGACAGGATAAAGAACCCAAACTAATGTGACATTGGGAGGAAGGGAACAGGCCCCACCTGTCCTCTGGAGCTGGGGAGCGCTGAGACACACATCTTTTCAGTCCATAGGCAAGGGGTAAAAACAGCTTTGATGTGAAATTCATGAGGCTTTTATGGCGTTCTGAAGGGAAGGTGCTGGGAATGGATTGAGTAAGGATTGGGTGGAAGGGAGGGCTTTAGGTGCTGACTAGCCAATGGGAAAATGGGAGGAACCATAGCCAATAGAAAACCAGGGATTGGGGATAGACGGGTGAGATAACCAATAGGATTAGGACAGGATTAGCAGTGCAGGGTTGGTTGGGGGGCAGGGCCCCCAGGGCGGGGCTGTGGCAGCCTGGGGAGAAACAATGGTGGTGCTTAATGAGCATGTGATGACTCATTTGGAGAACAAAAGTCCCGGGGAACACAGGGGAGGACAAGGGAAGGGTGTAATAACACTGCAGGAAGGTGATACTAGTGAGATGAGATACAGAAAACTTTCTTAACTAAAACCCGGTACAAGTAAAATGCATAATCTAAAAACTTCAACAAAAAGTTTTTCATATATGTAGTTAGTAAAATTCAGGGTGCCTTCCCAGTGCTGTCCTCCCCTGAGGTCCATTTCAGCATTTCCCACACCAAAGTTCAAATGCAAGGAAACAGACTCAGAGAAGTGGAGGTAAGAATGTATTCATTATAAAGAGGAGCTCTTGGAGCTGCAAGGGTAAGTGTGGAGAAATGGGAAGGTACCAGTGTACTCTGCAGCAAAAGGAAAGCCAGAAAATACTTTGGCTCAGTAGCCAGTCAGATGGGTAATCTAGTAATGAATCAAAGACTGACAGGCATGCTGATATCCTAAGTCCATGTCCTTGGTAGCAGAGTTTGAAGAGGAAGGATGTGATCAGAAAAAAAATCAGTCAGGGGATGCTCAAACAAGATGAACATGCATGGCTCCAAAGTATCTAACCAAATAGTCAGTGTTGCACAATAACATGTCTAAAGTCATCACAAAAGTGTTCCACCAGCTTGGAAAGACTGCAGTGAACAGGACAAGCTCTCCGAATTAAAAACAAAAAAACACCACCACCCCTCACAAAAATAATTCAAAATAGATAAGCAATATTTCAAAATGAGTAGACACAAAGTAAACTCCATAATTGTGCTCTCTAATCTCCAAATTTTCCTTGACAAAAGCCCCTCAAATTCCTTATTTCCAGCTCAAATACCACCTTCTTTCTTAAATTTCCCAATATTGTTTTAGTTTGCCATACTTTATATCAATTGTTACAGCAGTATCAGAACAATTGTCTTACCATAACCAAAATGCTAGTGTTTACATACAAATAATTCATATACTGGAGCTTGTCTTAAACACATTTTCTTCCTCAAAGATACATAACAGGATAACACAGCACTAGAAAACGTACTTAGAAAACCTTAGGATCTAGTTTCTATTTGATCAGTACTTTCAAGCATATGTTCTACAGCTTTGCTCATTTTTGAGGACTAGTCAATATGTAAGCAATACTTTTTCAAATGTGGCTTAGTTTCTATCATTTTGTAAAGTAATTCTCCACAATCAAGCTAAGCGTGCATTAGTTTGCATAGCATTCTAGAGGACAAGTTACCCAGCCTTCTCACCCGAATGATTTTCAACATGGATTTTCCATCCATTTCAGCTGCTGTCACTTCCACTTCCACTGTCCGGTATGCTTGCTTTAAGTTCAATGCCACCACAGGTCTTAAAAATGAAAAAGTTAATCTCAGCCCAGAAAAATGAATTTCATTGTAGAGAAACTTTTCTCCTCACTGTGCTTTGACCATGTGGGTCAGGACACCTAAAAACAAACAAACTGCAGGAGCAAGGAGGCCTTGCAAATGAGTCCTTATCACTATCTTTCATCATTTTATTTTTGAACATTGATAACACAGGTTTTGGTACCCCAGAATTCAAATAATGTGAAAAAGCAAGCAAGAAAAGAAATCCAGAAGGGTATTTTCTGGATCTCCTAAAAGTTTCCACATCATGGACTTTGCCTACAAGTGATCCCTCATTTCTCTGTAACAGAGCACAGATATAGGCAGTTGTTGCTGGCAGGATGCTCTCAAACTTTGCCTTGGTTAATTTGCTTCCAGCCCACACAAACCTGTGGCCACAAATTGGATGCAGAAGCAGATTCCCCAAGACTCCACAGCACACCATTACATGAGTCCGCAGGCTCCACTACCCTCGTTCCCAGCTTCCTACGTTTCCAACTCAGGGTGCAGACACAGGCTGTTAAACTTGCTCTGGCAAGCTGAGAAGGAGGCAGACACAAAATGGCACCCTACACCTTTTCCTCCTGCCCCAGCTACTACTGAGGGCTGGGATGCAGGGCCAGGACATATGTGTGTACTTTGATGGAGTGGGTACAGTTTTGTATCCCAATGGGGTTTCTCCCTCACCCCTGGCATTTCATTGTCTCCAGTCAGATGGACGTGGTTTCTACCAGCACAAAGCAGTTTGTGCTCCCACTGGACACTGCAGCTGCGTACTGCTACTCACATTTATTCTTTGCTAGGACTGATGGTGTGGGGGTGTATCAAGACCCCAGGAATGAAGAGAACCTGTCTAGCTGGAGAGTCTTTCCTTATGCATCTTGAAGGCCTCTAATTTCTTAGTCTTCAGTCTCAGCAGGCTCCAAGCAGCATAGTTAATGGTATATTTAATATTGCATGTGAAGCTGCCCCAGATGTTTTCCAAAGTCTTTTAACTCACTACACTGTACATGCTGGTACTCCACCCCTTCTTAGCTTTAAAGTAACTTCAAGTAAATTTTAAGAGATACACATATACCAAAATAATATCTACCCACACCACTAAGAAGTTCACCCATTTCAACTTCCCAAATAAACATGTACCTGTTGACAAGAGATTTAGCTACTAATGTCTCTGACTTTTAGGGCTGGCTTCAATTAGGACCAACATAAGAAAGGAGAATTAAGGCATAGATAAACAGTGCTGATAGGCTGACCTTGGCTGGATGCCAGGTGTCCACCAAGCCACTCTATTGCTCACCCTTCTCAACTGGACAAGAGGAAAAATGTAGGATGAAAGACTCAGGGGTCAAGATAAGGAAATGGGGATCACTTGGCATTTACCATCTGGGAAAATCAGGCTCAATCCAGACAAGATAATATAATTTATTGTCAAAAATCAGACAAGGCAGTAGTAAATAAATTTTGAACCACCTTTCTTCAACTTCCTTCTTCTCAGCTTCACTCCTACCTTCGCAGAATCATGATTTGTATCCCGTAACACTCCTCAGGGGCTTCCTGTATATGGGGAGGGGCAGGGCTTGCCCTCATGATCTTTTCCTGCTCCAGCATGGGTCCCCTACAGTGTCCTAAGTCCTCACAGCAAATCTGCTCCAGTGTGAGCTCCTCTCTCCACGGGTCCTGCCAGGAGCCTGCTCCAGTGAGGCAGCCCATGGGATCATAGCTTCCTTTGGGCATCAACCTGCTTTGGCATGGAGTCCTCCAGGACCTGCAGGTGGATATTTGCTCCACCATTAACCTCCATGGGCTACCAGACATGGGCTACAGGACAATCTCTGCTTTTACACCTGTAGCACCAGCAATTGCTCCCTCTTGCTCTTCTCTGACCTTGGTGTCCGCAGGGCTGTTTCTCTCACGTATCCTCACTCCTCTCTT
>JAOXXN010000001.1:53405634-53427780 GCA_026770055.1 Myrmophylax atrothorax
CACTCTTGATGTCAATGACAAAATATACAAATATATCAGAAGAAACAGCAGTTGCCTCTTAAAAGACAGTATTTAAAAGACAGAATTTCCAGTAGACTAGAAATTCATTGCCAGCAACGTGAAAAAAAATCAAACCCCCAAACCTATATCTACATGTTATCCATGCATAAATTATATAAACCTATGGAGTAGGAAAGATTTTGAGCTCAGAATACCCCTAACAATGTCTGTTTTATTAGCTGGGACAAATGATTAAAACACTCAGAGAGACTGAGCTATGAGCGATGTATAGGAATATTTACACTCACAATCTTGACTGAGGCATTGGAAAAAAAATGTTTCTTAACACATTCACAAAAATGTTCTTAACAAAAGCTGCAGACTATTCAAAGAGATATGTGCTACTAGGAAACAAAATGTGCTTTCACATGCTCTAAAATGCTCTATAGCATATATGCTGCAATATTCAGGTCTTTCCCAGATAAATTAGGCAGACAAAGAATTCTCCTGGTGGACTTCACAGACTTAGGCTGATTTTTTTTCTCCATCTATACTTATATGGAATACTTTTTAATTTGAGCACTGGTTTTAATTTACATTTTTGTGCTATAGCTAGTGCAGAAATAAAGAACTGTCATCAAAAGTTTTGCAGAGTGCATACACAAATGAAAGTATACACACACAAAAACACACATACAAGACCTTCCAGCTAAACTGGTAATGCTCCTATTATCTTTATATCTTAAAAAATTAGTTATCTTTCTCTCTGGATGTTATCTTTTTGTGGCTCTACTTTATGAGTTGCACTGCCTGAAAAAAGCACTGTAGGTCATACATGGGGATATGATGCATGGGATCTTGTAAGTCTCTAAGATGGTGCCAACACCTGAGCTGAGAATAAAACTAGAGTTGATCAACAGAAGTGACAATGAAAACTACTTGTACTGGTAAATTCCAGTGAGGACACAAGTTGTATGGACTCTGTAAAGCTTGTAAGCTCAGCTTCGAATAGAGCATATGCAAGTAGAGGTGATTCTGCTCTGGCTCTGTGCTCATCATGAGTAGGGTCTGAAGTTTTCTGATCATGTTAATTAAGAATGGTGACATTCTCTTGCTGGTTCTGCATCATTTAGGGGCAGCTATAAAAACTTTTAGCAAGCATTCCTAATTTTTTTTAAATGTCTTTCAAATGTCCACATTTTTATCTATCCTACAAACTGCAAGGTACATGGGAGCTCACATGCATTTTTCAACTGCTATAGAATGAATCAGAAATGTTTAACATTTAATCTGAAGGATAAAAGAGTAAGAGAATGGAAAGAATTTTATAAAAACCTAAATACCCTGGATATATTATAGCAACATAAGGAAAACCAGCAGATACTTAATTGCCATCTTCACCTATACAGCTAAGAGAGGTCTGCTATAAAAATTACATGTAATCAATATGAATGCAGCTATAAACAGAATCACACATGGCACCCTGCAATTTAATTCTGTCCTTATTACTGCAGGGTTCCACTTTTATATTTATATTATGCATAATGAATGAATACATTTTAGAACTTATCCAAGGGGAAAAGATTCTCTTTCCTTTTGCCACATTCAGAATCAACTACTTGTTTTTCTTAAATCCAAATTACAACATATTTGGTTTGTGGGTGAGCTGAGGAAGAACTGAGTTTGGTTTGTGTAACAAAGAAGCTACGTGAAGGAGTAAATCTCACAAAATAAAAGAATATATATATATCAGAGACATAATCAAACAGTCAAATAGAGAAAATAATAAATAAATTTGCACTAGTAGCAAATGCAAAAAAAAATTAAGAAGTGAATATTTTTTTTTCCAGATGTACAGATATTTGTCAATTAATTTTAAACCCTACCTTCTGGCTTACTTTAACAATAACCTAAAAAGACGTATTTACCATTTATATAAAAGATACATAATTTAACAGGTGATATGTGTCAAAAAATATATTTCCAGGTATTTGTGATTTTAGGTGCCTTTCTATGATCAGCTTATGCAGCTCAACCTTAATTAATTTTACTTGAACATTTGAGCCCTGAAGAATCCATTGGGGATTTATTTTTTGTCTTGTACCAGTATGATGAGTGAATTCATTCTCTGCATTCAGATTTTCTGCCCTTCTTTAGTGGAAAAAAAAAGAAATCCAGTAACCAATAATGTCTATATAGCTCAATGCAATTCACAATGAGAATTTCATATACAGGCTCACTGACTTATTTTTAACTAATTAAGTAAATAATTTTTAAAAGAAAATAGGGCTAGATATTACCATGAACCTTATCAATAACTAAGTCAAAAGACTTCTCTAGTTTCATAGAAAAGGCATAACAACATCATTGTTATGCCTGAGATGCATAAAAAGAAGTGTGGCCAGCAGATCAAGGAGGTAAAGCTTAACCTTGAGTATTACATCCAGCCCTAGAGTCCTCCATACAGGAAAGGCATGTACCTGTTGGAGTGTGTTCAGAAGAGGGCCAGAGAAATAATAAGACGACTGAACACATTTCCTATGAGGAGAGGCTGAGAGAGTTGTTGTTGTTCCACCTGAGGAACAGGCTTCAGAGACACCTCATTGTAGTCTTTCAATATTGCCCATAAGAAAGATAGGGACAGAATTTTTAACAGGGCCTGTAGTAACAGGCAGAGTGACAATGATTTTAAACTAGAAGAGGATAGATTCAGATTAGATATAAGGAAGAATTTTTTTGAAATGAAAAACACTGGAACAGTTTCCCCAGAGAGGTGGTAGATGCCCCATCCCTGTAAACATTCAGTGCCAGGTTGAATGGGTCTTTGAGCAACCTGATCTAGTTCAAGATGTCCCTTTTCACTGCAGGGGTATAGGACTGATGATTTTTAAAGGTCTCTTGCCACTAAAACTCTTCTGTGATTCTGTGATGCTATTGTTACTACTTACTGAAGATAATAGGCTTAGAATGGATGTATTGTGCTCCCTGAAATCAGTTGCCAAAATCTTTGCTAGCAGGAAAGTAATGAAGAAATGAGCATTTTGTGAACATGCAAGAATCTTTTTCTGCATGGTTTAGAGTGCAAAAGTGCATGCAAAACTGACAGACAAGATTATTTTACTTTGCAGTCCATATCTACAATCCCACTCAAGGTCTTTGAATTGGTTCCCATAGAGTGTACGTGGAAGACCTGACCAATACTATACACATCAGATCTACCACCACGTGTTATTGTTTGTATATGTGCTGTTGTCCCTGTATGTGTTGCAACCCTGAAATCTGAGATTTGGGCTTTCAGGAATCTGAATATGGCAGATATGCCCATTTTATTGTTTATGCCACATAGAAACGGATCACATAAAGACTGAATTGTCCATGTTGCCATGGATCCTGGGGTGTCACTGGAAAAGCATATGCTTTTTCTTTCTTTGTTGTTAGAAACTACTAAATATTCTCCTGTTCAGACTCTATAGCCCATTTTTCCACACTTAATCTACTGCTCCAACATAGCTGCCATTATAACTTTGTATCCACAATATTATTATTCAATAACCATTCTTTTCTGTTGAGAAATTGCCTTTTGTCCTTGTGTTTAAGTTTGAATTGAAGTAATTCTACTTAGTGAACATTTCTTTTTCTTAGCATTTGCAAAACTTCATTCTCTCTTGCAAAATGATCCACAGAATCATAGAACAGTTTGGGTTGGAAGGGACCTTAAATAAAGATCATGTAGTTCCAACTCTCCTGGCATGGGCAGGGAACTTTCCACTACACCAGGTTGCTTAAACCCCCATCCAACCTGTCCTGGAACACTGCTATGAATGGGGCATCCACAACTTCTCTGGGCAATCTGTTCCAGTATCTCACAAACCTCACAGTGAAGAAATTGCATAAAATCATTCTAACAGAGCAAAGATACCACTTCCAATGTTGCTGAGGGACTGCTTATTCAAATTCAGAGTTCCTGAGCTTTAATTTTCTCTGCTATTGATTTGTTCCTTAACCTCAGACAACTCTTCTGTGATTTAATTGGCTCAGTTTTACTTTAGATAGATATTATCTAATTCAATGAGATTCTTCTGAAGACTTATTAGAGCATTGTTCATGATATGAAAAGAAAAATGTTACATGAATGCATATTATCATGTTTAGATGCTTTGCATCAGTCTGCTCCTCGTTGATGTTGCCTATAAGAAAGAATGAATGGCATAAATTGTAATTGACAAAAACATCTTCAGCAATCGCCAGAAGTAGTGCTATGAATATACTAAAAAATAATGACACTGTCATTGCATTCAGGCTGACAGGATTTGCTAAAAGGCAAGGAATGTTAATTTAGGCTTAGATCTGTAAAAATATTGTATTCTGGACATGGCTTCCTATATTTGGCTGCTTTGGTGTGCCAGCAGGATGAACATCTGAAAATCTGCAGCAACTGAAGCCTGTGAGCTCAAATAGTTTGAGCTGCTAATGCTTATATAACAACATGCATCTACCCAGAACTGTCTGTACACAAAGCTTTATTCATTCACCACCCTTCCAGATGAAAAGGGATCTTTTTTTTTATGTTGGGGTGTTTTTTTTTCCAGATGTCAGGTTTACAGTTTTATTGTTTCATTGAAAGTATAACGTATTTCATATTAAGAAGTTTAATTACTGTTAGACAACATAAACTCCTGAGGATTTTACCTAATGAAAATTCTTCATATGGCTTTATATTTTAAATACTTTTTTCCTAATTACAGAAAATTAGTAATTAATAGACTAGTGAACATCAACAACAAAACCAACTTCTTTTTGCTTGTAAGATTTTATATTCAAAGTGCTTAAATTTCACTTCTGCTTTCAAATCCACAGAAAGGCAAAAATGGTAGAGGAGAGGTCATGATTTTTTGTCCTCAGAAGGCGCATTTGGATATAAAATGTTCTTTTCAGCAACTTAAAGAAATATTTGTAAGAAATACACATATATTTTAAGTACTTAAAATGAACTGTATATTTTGAGTGCTTCACTATGGTCAATCATTTCTTCACTAATTCCTACCGACCAGTTGTCTGGGAAGTATAAACTTCCTAATTGTGTTGTGACACTTTTATTCTACAATCTTTTTAGTATTTTGAGAAATATTTGCTCACTGTATCATTGAATTCTCCTTGTTCCTTACAGATATAGTAGTTGTATCTGCTTAGGCTTGATTTTGCTTCCAGATCTGTTTCTGTATAATTTTATTTCTTTTTCTTCTGAGTATATGACGATTTGAAATAATTCTGTATATTAGAAAACACAAACTCCTTTCTCTAACTTTTAATCAAGTTTTTAATAGCCTTTCCCACAGTTTTGGCTTTCAGATTACTATTATAACCCTGTTTACTGGGATTCTAAATCCCTTCCAAAGTTCTCTCACTAGTCTCAAACCTGTTTTTAATTCTATTTTTTTGTTTCTTGCACAAGACTTATGAAATATAGACCCAAATTCTTTCTAAGACTTAAATTTCCTTAAGTATCTATGAATTTCTTTTGTAGTCTTCTCAACAGCAATGAATATAATGTAATTGTATAGGTTAGAGATTTTTTTTTATGAGTCCCCTATTTAAACCTTTTACTTTTTTAACTTTGCTGATATAGGTCAACTTCTTGTTCTGTCTCTGCTGCTGATACTTTATAGTGCCAAACTGTGCTCTAATTTACAAATTATATCAAATCCTTAAGAAGATGAGAAAGGAGTGAGATTTTTTTTTTGTCTTTACTTCAACTGATGATATGAAAATACCTTTAAAAAAACTACAATGTTGCAGAGGTTGTTTAACTTCTAGTTTGAAGAGTTTAGTATGTACAGGTAATCTTAACAGCTTTCTTCTCCACCACAATGCTTTTATACTTTTCATCAGCGTAGATAGCATGTGTTTTTATAGTAGTATCTATTTAAGACTTTATCATAATCAGAAAAAAGGCAAGTAATTGCAGTAAGAAATAATATATATAACTACGCAAATTTAAGCATGAAATTTATGTGAATTAATGAAATAGAAGAGTTTTAAGTTAGTTTTTCAAGTGCGAACAAAGGTGATTGACTATTTATTGGTCTGCTGTTTCAAGTGTGATAGAGAACAGAAAAAAGTTCATCATTAGAAGGGTGGAAGAAAAATGAAACTGTAGAGAGAAGGGACTAAATTGAATGCACTGATAAAAACTAGACCATGAAAATCAGGACAAGAGTAGAACAATTTCACTTGAAAGTCTCTCTTAAAGGATAAGAAATTTTGCAATGTAGTCGTTAACAAAGGATAAAATTCCTTTCTCCAACCTGCACTTCAGTTCTTAATGGTATATTGTGCAGCTGTCATGTATACAGGGCTCCCACTGATATTAATAAATGCTCTTTTCATAGAACTACTGAAGAATATGAATAGAAATAAAAAGGAGAAAAATTTTACCATGTTATGCACAGAAGGATTGCCATCCTGACCTGTGCTGACTTTCTGACTGTTTAATCCCTTGATTTCCCTAAACTGTGAACTTGACCTTTGTCTCATGATTATATTTAGGTGCCATGTTACTTGGATCTTAACTATTGCTACTTCGTATTTCTTTTTGGTACCCAGTGCACTCATCTTTCACCTTCCCCATGACAAATCTGTAATATAATTACACTAATTTTTTTAAAAAAAATCCACAACAAAAAAAAAAATCCCAAACAAACAAAACTCCCCAAACCCACTATAAACCTGGGAATATGTACAATCCATTTCAAAATTTCCAAATAGACCACAAAATATCTTAGAATGGTAGAGATTTTTGCTTTTGACATCTTCTCTTCCTTTAATTCCTTGTTTCTTGACCAACATGATCTGTAAATCATAGAATGGCTGAGGTTAGAAGGGAGCTTTGGAGGTTGTCTGGCCCAGCCCCCCCTGATCAAGCACAGCCACCTAGGGCCAGTTATCTAGGATCTTGTCTAGGCTTTTTTTTAATCTCTTCAAAGATGGAGACTCTACAACTTCCCTGAGCAACTTGTGCCAGGGCTCAGTCACTCTCGCAACATAGAAGGGTTTCCTTATGCTCAGAGGCAATCTCCTGAGTTTCAGTTTGTGCCTCTAATTCCATCAGGACACCACTGAAAAGCACCTGGCTCCATCCTGTTTATTCCCTCCCTTCAGATATTTATTTACATTGATGAGTTTGAGCCTTCTCTTCTCCAGGATGAACAGTCCCAAACTGAAAATATAATTTTCTAATGTCAGATTAAGGAGTGTTATTAAAGGACTTGTAGATCATTAGGCAAATTATTTTTAAGACTTATTTAACTTGAATCAAAGGCTAGTCTCAATTGAAAAATGATAGTTGACATCATATGCTAGTTGACATCAAAGGAATTGCATTTATATGTGTGTGGTCTGTTGCATATATTTGGATCTGGATGAATTTGTAGAATTACTAATAAAATATATCTTCATTTTAAAAGGAAAAGCAAGTGCAACATTTGATTATTTTTGGTGCATTTCAGTAAATGATCTGCATGATCCCTACCATTTCACATATGACATACTCAGTAATACCACTGAAACATATTTTCAAATACACACACACACACACATATATATATATACATATGAAATTTCTTTCCAAGAGAAAATAATTTAAAAAGTTATAGTTAAAAGACTAAAATTATACATCCGGTACACAAAGGGGAAAGAAAGAAATTTTAAAATTCAGACTACCATAATCTAAACTGACTTTCACTAAATAGGTGAGCAAGATGTTAGCTATTTATGGGTCGCTTTTTTGTTTTGGTTTGGTTTGGTTTGGTTTTTTTATTCAAACTGTAATTAAAACAACAGAAATACTGAGATTATATGGAATCCAAAGGAATTTCTGCTCAGAGGTACAAAGAATGTATTGCAAAGCCATAGCAATTAGTGAAAAGCCTTCAACCTCTCATCTAACTTCAGACACAGACATTTCACATGCCTTTCTTTGATGTATTGACACTAGGATTTATTTATAATCAATATAGAGAAGTAGATATCTTAGTTCAGATCAATCACATATTGCAACTGTCTGCTTTCATTAACTATAAACAGAAGCTGAGAATAAGTAGCTAAGATGCAGACTTCTCTATTTAATTGGATAAATTCCACTCTCGTTTACTTCAGTGAGTCTTGGATTCTGAGATTTTTTTTTTTCATATATTATAATGAAACATATCAATGTACCAAATTAGTCCAAGACAAACATGTGAGGGGCAAGAGGATGCCTATTTACCTGAAACAGAGTGATTCATTTTGCTTTAGGACTGCTTCTGCTAATTCCCACTGAGACAATTGATTTGGGGATATTGAGCTGATTACCTCATATTTAAGTTTTAATCTTAACTGAAGTCCTTGATGCAATAAACTTGCTGTAGATAACAATAATAAAAAGTAGTAACTTATTATCCTCAAGTTTCTGAAAAATACAGTAACTTTTGAAATAACTCAATAGTTACACACACAGTTCCCTTCACATGCACACACACACACACACACGATCAGCATAGCAGATCATTAGCATCTTGGAAAAGACTGAAATGCTGAATACCTATCAATCATGAAAAAATGCTCTTTACTATCTACACCATATTTAAAACATAACTTTTTATTTAAATTTATTTGCATATTACTTTCATTTAATTTCTTTAATTAAAATTCTTCAGTTTTATTTTTCACATGCTGTATTTCTATGAATATTTTCTTCTAATTGGAAAAAATTATGCAATGGATTTTCAAGATAAAACACTTTGGTTTATACAATTTTAAACAATTCTTATGTGGAAGGATTTATTTGTTTCTTGGTAAACTAGAATAAGTATTTTAAACACAGACCTTTTATAATGAACTACTTTACATTTCTAGATGGTTTCAAAGGATTTTGATGCTCATTGCTTATTCATTGTAAGTCGTAATTTTTCAGTGAATGGAAAGTATGTGTGATATATTCACATTAGTTAAAACACCAATTACTAGTAATGACCAGGCTGGACTACAGTAAATAACACCTTGAATGATGTTTTACCTTCCTCTTTGTCCCAGGGGTCCCAGGCCAGGTGAGGGGCCGTGTTCTCATTGTCCCTGCCCATCCAAGCTGGGTCAGGGGCTCCAGGAGCTATGGGGGGTTATAGTTTTCCTGGGTTGTTTGTGACTGGCAGCTACTCTGGGCCTTCCCCGTGTGGGCTCTAGTGCCCTGCCAAGAGGCATACGATGCCATCTCAGCTCCCATCCGTTCCCCCTCCACACACACACAAGCACCCCCTCAAGGTGTTCTGACCCAATAATTACTGATGTGGTGTCTAACAACCATCAAGAGTCTCGTTTGCTGCTGCTCAAAGACCTGTACAATGTGGTCTTGAACACTTTCAGGGATGGGGCATTCACAATTTCTCTGGACAATCTGGTCCAGTGCCTCATCACTCCAACCAAGAATTTCTACCTTATATCTAGTATATGTGAGAAATAATAATTATAGGCATACAAAATCCGAGGAAAATTTTATATCAATAATAGCTTAAAGATGACTGAAATATGTTGATGGGCATTTAAGCTTGACACTTTTTGAAAAGTGCATGGAATTTAAAATTAAAAACAGTAAAATTACACACTTCTTGCTATTTCATTTTTCCTCTGAGGTTTAAAGTTGCTGATGTCAAATCCCTATGCTTCATACAAATCTCTCAGACAAATCTCTCACAGATCTCTCATACAGATATTCCATACAGATCTCTCAGAAAAAGTTTTAGTTCAGCCTAAAATATAGTTTCTATAGAATATTAGTACCAGTGAAGTTTGGATGGAGGAGCGGAAAATACCTTCTCATTGCATTTGTGTACACAGTACATTTTATCCAAACTGGGAAATTCATCCCGAGCATGCTATATTCATAATTCTTACTGTATCAAGCCTTAAGATTCTTTGAAAATGATGCTGTGGAGCTTGTACATAGTTCATGTGAAACAGATGAGAGATGATGATGAAGTTGAGGGAAAGAATAAGTAGCATATGGCCCAGTACAGATCCCAGAACATACCTTTCTATGATCCATAGCCTGATAAATTGTTTAGCTCCATTTAAAGGCCATGTTTGACAAACAGGGCTGAAATAGATCTTCAAAATATCTTCTAGATCAGAATGCCTTCAATCAAAGTACCCTGGCCAGCAACCTTGGTGTTGACGTTTCACCCTTTAGTAGCTGATCAGACTGAACCATGTTGCTGTAAAAGTATTGTAGAAAGGGTAGGCATGTTTTCACAGATGCAAGGGAAAATCCTCTTTTGTCAAAGCCTGATGATTTCTCAGGAAATTGTAGCAAGTTATGTACCCTTACCTACTGTGCAATATCTAAGTTAGTGGGTTCACTATCTTCAGCACCACTTTAGAAAATAAATGTTTGATCCACAGAAAATATTTCATAGGTCTTGTCTATCTGCTTCATTTTAGCCAATGAACAGGATATGTTCCATTAGCAAAGTGTTTGTGGGCACACATGTGATGATGTTTTATTTTTCATAAATCTAGCCACTGTCTATCCATGACTGCCAGATGTTCATGGTAGGGCTGTAATTAAGTTTCATGTTCACCAGCTCAAAAAATATCATTCTTGTTATCCTTTTATTAAATTATTGCCATATAACATCAATCTGAGATCTGAGGAACAAAATTAATTTGCTGTTTGCCAATTATCATCTATGTGATACAAATTCTACTTGATAAATCACACCCACACAATGCCATATGATACTACTACTAATGTCTTCTTCACAACCTTTTCTTCATCGTTAGTATCTTTGGTGAAGTGAATGATTAGAACATAAGCAGTGGCATTTGTTCAAGATGTACCAGAAAGAACCGCAGTCTGTTCCCTTCTTCACTGCCCATGTTAGCGCTGCACTGTAAGAAAGAACGATTACTAGGGAAAGTGTTACTTTTAGTCTAAATTTGTAAATGTTATTCTGAATACACTTTCAATTACAAGATGCTATTTTAAAATATGGCATCTTAAGGGAGAAAGTCAGCTTTAAAGAGGCTCCAAGATGGTTGTTTCTAGGAGAAAAAAGAAGATTTGAGGCATTTTAAAGGCTTTAGCCATGCCATTTTGAAGATTAGTTCAAAACTTAGTTCCTTAATATGGGAAGAATAGAGGAGAATAAATACAACTCATTTCAAAATGGTGCTATATATGTCTACAGTTGGCTAGGACCTGGAGGTTATTCTGTACCACCTCACAACACTGCTGGGAGCAGGGGAAAGGAGCTTTCTTTCAGGGGAGAAGGAGTCCCTTCTGGTTGAGAAAATGTAGTGGACACAGTCATCTGGTATTGTCTATTATTGTTGTTTTTTATTCCCATGTGATTAATTCCTTTCCTCATATCGTCTGTCATCAGTATTTTTGCCATTACTGTTTATTTTCTTATCTCATTGCTGTTTTCAGGAAGTTATTCTTATCTCAGTCTGTGATCTCTGCCTTTTGTGCCTCCAGTTCTCCTCTCCAGCCACCCCCATTGGGGAGGGGGAGGAGAAAGTGGGGGAGCAAGAGAGAGAGTGGTATGTGATTTGGAGAGTTTCAGTGGGGGCACTGTAGTGGGGAGTACCATTTCCAAACCACAACAGCCTCCAACACAGTCCTTGCCTGAAGATCATGTGCATTTGCTCTCCTATATCTAGTCTCCGTTTATTAGTGATGATATAGTTCATCTATGTATTAGAATATGCAAGCAGAGCAAGTGTATCATACTCGCTCATTAAAATTGGCTGGAACTGAATCTCTTAGGTAGTATTTACACTAGCTTATATGACAGTAATCTTATTTTGACAGGTTTTCTTTAGACTATCTTACAGCAATGACACACAGTACAGCTTGCTTCACTGAAAGCCTTATAAGAACAGGAAACAGCTACACTTTTCTGCTTTCTCAAGTTTCCTGTAGTTCAATACATGGCAAAAAGCTTTTGTTAGTAATGGTACTTTCTTGTAGGAATACTTGATACAATTCTGCCTTTGTTAAAATTATTACTGGGCCACTTTTCCACAATGCAGAAAATTTTGGTTTTAAAAATATGTTTTTAATAAGTTGGAAACTTGAACATCTTATGCACCAGTTATGTAGAATGTACTACTACTTCAAAATAGCTTTCACAAACTACCTTAGAAAATGTTCACTCTGTTTGACTTAAAAATAAGAATTTTAGGGGTCTTCATTCTATTGATGCAATTTTTTTTCCCCTACTATGCTGTTATTTTTTTATATTTAACTCATTTGCACCAATATAAATATTTTTCCATTGCAGCTATGTAAATATGTATGTTTATTTAACATTGCAGCATCAATATATTGTTTATGATCATTTCAACATGGCCCCAACCATTTCTGACAGCTAGACAGCAGATGTTATCAGCAGTGAAAGGGAATAACTTCTGAACAATTTCAGAAGGTTTTCCAGGAAGGGCTTGCTTTCTGCCACCACAAATTTTCCCTGAGATTCTGGATAACAGTTGCATAAAAATTGTATTTTTGCAAAAGCTTGAGGCAAGTTCTGTCTCAAATTTGCCAGTGACTGTAAAGAGGGTAAAGGCGGTGCTTCACACCCCTCTGTGAACTTTACTTTCTGCATCAGGATGGGTGTGATCCCAGAAGTGTTTCATCTCTCTGCAGAGTAAAAAGCACATTATCACTTCATGCATCTTTCTCTGGAACTCATGATGGCACCTGGGGACTAAGTGGCTCTCTTGCTTGCTAAAATATATTCAGAAAAAAAAATTGTACCATTTCCAAATTTGAACATGACTAAAGTAGAATCAATTTAAATGCTGACATGGCAATACTCTACACCAGAAGTAACATGCCACAATTAGAAGACTGTAACATTTGTGTATATGCCCAAGTTTCAGGTTGTTTACAGTATTCACTCAATATATTTTACATTTTGCACATATAAAATAATTATAATAATCATAGTGGAAGTGAGCATCTCTCACTGGCTCAGGGCAATATAAACTGCATCTCTACATCAGTCTTATTCATTGGATTTGAGGGAAATTGACACGGTCTGCTTTCCCATAGGTTTTCTATGAGGCTAAGGTGTGAAACACTGAAGATATGATTTTGTAATTCACAAGCTGATGGGAATTTTGCTATTGATTTTATTGGCAATCCATGAATCAATTCTTACCTTGACCCTAGCAGCTTTACCTCCTCTATAATTCAGCTCCTGGTTTTGGCAGAAAGTAAGGGATACTATTACTTTGTTTCCTTGGGTGTTTGAGGTTAATTTTATAAGCTTTCTAACTGCCTTACGCTTGAGAACAAATCACATCTGCAATATTATCACAATCCCTATTTATGGCAATTTTTCCACTGCAAACTTTTGCAGATTACCTAGGAAAAGAAAACAGCTTCAAAGCCTTACATATTTTAACGCTCCTGCCAAAAGAGCCCTCAGAGAAGAATCACTCAATTGATTCTTCTTGAAATCCACTTCCTTTGTTTCAAAGCACTCGAGACACATTATTGCCTTGTCAGCCATCAATTGCATCAGGGCAGTGGAAGAACTCTATTTTACTGAGAATGCTCAGTGTGCTCCAGGAATGCAAATCTGTAAACTGCATGCTAGGGTATTTTGTTAGGTCTGAAGGGCCATGAGAACACACAGTTCCAGGACAGCCATACAGAACAAGAACTACTGATCACTATCAACTCACTGGATCTCACTCAGAAGTACAAAGGTGAGAGTATGATATCATTTTGCTTTGATTTTTGTTCTAGGACAAGAAAATGCCATGCAGCAGCTGTTGTTTTCCATATGGAAGCTTGGAATAAGACCACGTAGTCTGCATTCCAGCAATGTAGTCCAAGAGCCAATGTTGCAGATAACTGTAGCAAGAACTAGATCTTAAATGTTTAAGTATATCAAGGCAAAAAAAAAGAGACGCTTATTCATCCATATAGATTTTGAAGTTGTCAGGTAGGGAATGTAGTGCGTATTTTATAGGATGGGTTCACTGTTCTGACACTGAGCTCAAGCACAAATGGATTCTGTAAAAAATAACTACATACAGGTATGTAAATAAATACCTTACTAGTAGGTACTGCCATTCTTTGCTAAATACCACTGCATCTAAGAGCAGTATAGAGTTTTTCCAGGAAGCCCATTTTAGAAGATTCTGACTTGCAGCTCTAGTCCAGGCAATTCCTGTAGGCAGAGAAAATGATTCCTAGGAGTCTGTATGATAGGGAAAACAGTTCCATGAGTCCTGTGTAGATCGTAGACTGTCCATTTTAGGTACCCTGTAAAGCACCTTCAAATTGCCTATCTCTTGAACAAAAATAGATAACCTCTGCAAGAGAAGTCAGTGAAATTTTGCCTCATTTTTCCCTTTTCATCTTGCATAGATTAAATTTTACCTACTTTCCACTCTAACACAGTGCCAAGCCAGTAAATTTCAAAAAGCAGAAAACTGCTTTATTTTTTGTGGAAGAAGAAATTGAGTTTTAAAATTCTACATTTTCTTTCCTAGTAAGGGTTGTTTTATGTCTAACAGGAAGGGAGAAAGCAAAAAGTCTGAGAAAATCCTGAGAATACATTTCTCTCTGAGAGAATTGTATTGAATCACCACTGTTACATGAAACAGTCAGAGGGAAAAAGTAGGACTGGGGGGAACTGCACATTGTGCTAGAAAAAAACCCCAGCAACACTGTTATGGGCATCAGTTACTGGTCTGTTTTATAAGTTTTCTTGTTTGTTTTTTTAATTTTGTGTAAGATAAAAATATTATTGTACATTTATGATTTATTAATATAATTACATTCTTGTATATATGTCCTTTTCAATACATATGCTGTAAGACACTGAGAAAGTACCTTGCCATAAATATAAATTCAAAAGTTTATAACTATTTAGAATAAAGTGTAAGGTGATATAATAAAAAGAAGAAATCAGCATTTTTTTCTTCTTCTCATGACAAAAATGGAGGAAATTGTAAGTGCAGGCCTATTATTTCCCTGCCCAAAGAACTGGGTAGGTTTGCTATGGCTGATGTCTTTCATTAGGAAGGAAGAAATTAGTTTTGAAAAAACTTCAAATTTACTTCACATAATTGTTTTGATGTTTAATTTCACCAATAATGAGCAGAAATTCTCATAACTTGATATGGAAATCATCCTGGTAATGGACATAAGGATACCTGGGCCATGAATAAGGAACACAGAAAAGAATTAGAGTGACGGTAAGAGTGTGTACCTGTATTAGTGAGCAAAGAGTGTAATAAGGACATTTTCCTTTTAGAGTCTTCAGGATTAACAGCAGAATAAATTAGTTCATGAGAAGTATTTATGAATATAATTAACCTTTAAAACAACATTGTTTTCAAAAACCTGTTTACAATATCTCTTGCAATGATAGACAATTATTATAGATAGAAAAATAAAAGGACTTTTTCCAAACTGTTGTGCACTCTAAAACAATTTCCAGTAAAAATATTATTTTTCTCATGCTGGAAATTATGTTAATTACAATAATGCCTTGTAGACCACTTGGCACTTTAGTCCATTATTTGGCATAGTTTTTTATTCATCTAACAATTTTCACATTGCATTATTTTTCAAGCTTAATTAATGGTGCTTTTGTACTCATGCAGCATCCATGGATAATTTCTTGGGGTTTATTTTGTTCTCTGTCTTGAATGTCAGATTCTATATTCTGCCATCTATCTTCCCTGTTTCATACAACTTCTAAGAATTATTTTCAGAGTTGAAGACTAACTTCAAGAATTATGTTAAATACATACATTTTACTTCTTGGTTAGGGCAAAACTGTTTTTCCTGTACAGCACAATAATAATAGGAAAATAATGAGAGTAGATTCAACTCTCCTCACAGTAATACACAGAGGACAATTAACACCATTAAAAATCAAGCAAGTAATATTTATTGCACATGCAATACCACCACTAATGTAAATTACCCCCAAAATTCAAAATAAATCTGTGTCATAGGAGGGGATTGAATTTTTCTACTGATACTGCACTTAAAACATAAAAGAAATTATTTTGACAACCTGTGATGCACGGGATTAGAACCCCACAGAGGATTATTTAATTATTAGCTTGGAACCAACTCAAGTGTGTGTTTGGCAGGGGGAAGGCCAGGCTATATCCCACATGGCAGGACTCATGGAACCCACATGGCAGGCTCTGCAATAGCACCTGCCAATCAAAAAGGCAGCCTGAGAGCCTGCCCACACCACACCCCTAGGAATCCCTAACAGCCTCTGATTGGCTACACCACCCCTCATTCCAGCCTGGAGGCCCTGACTGATCAGTGAGCCTTAAGTCCCACCTGGCAGGGGTGGCCTCAGGGTTCAAAGCTCATAAATATGGCTGCATATGGTCTGTATTTCTCTCTCCCTCCTGGGACTTGCCTTCATCATGTGAAGATGGACTTCCACAGCACTCCCTGGCAGTAGCTATTTTTTGCTTATTCTTCTCTTAATCTCTTTTCTCTCTCTTTCTTTACTCCTGTTTCTTATCTTAATATCTTTCTTTGCTATTTTAATCTCTTTTCTTAGTTAATATTTTGAGTAACTTAAAACCTGTGGTTTGGATTTTGTTAAGTTATGTGGGTCAGCATGGGCTAAGTTGGTGCTTTGGTGGAATGCTTTGTTTTAGTTGTATATTAGCAGTTTTAAACTTTAGCAAAGCTCTCTTATTTCTCCCTCAAATGAAAAGTATCTCCTGAGAAACATGTGCAGTGCTCTCTCTTTATGCTGTCTCGAGGTATTAACTGAAAGCTCTGCAAAAGTTTGGTGGGAGAACTTCTCAAGCCTTGATATTTTTAAAAGGAATACTCCAAGAGCTTGTGGCTTCAGGACAGGGAGCTTACACAACCAGTGCATAATTTCAGCCTAAAAACTCAAAATACCCTTTTCAAATACCCTTTTCAAACAGTTGAAACATGTCAGTTCATAAAACTATAGAGGTCTGCAAGCCCTCAAGAATTCTTAGGCTCAAATCAGACAACAAAATTAGACTGGTGGCACAAATTTTCTACCTTTGCACCAGCAGAGACAGCTGATATCTGCTACAGGAAGCAATCTTGGTTACATCACTCCCTAGAGTGATCTTTTGTACCTCTGCCCCATAGGTCTTCTGGTCTGTTCACAGAATCACATAAAATGCTGAGCAGGAAGGGACCCATCAGGATCATCAAGTTCAACTCCTGGTGCTGCACAGATGCATCCCCAAGAGACACACCAGGCGCCTGAGAGTATTGTCCAAACTCTCCATGAACTCGTTCAGTCTTGGTGCTGTGACCGCTTCCCTGGCAAGCCTGTTGCAGTGCCCAGCCACCTTCTGGCTGAAGAACCTTTTTCTAATAACCAACCTTAACCTCCCCTGAAACAAATTCAGGCTATTCCCTTGAGTCCTGTCCCTGGTCACCACAGACAAGGGATCAATGCCTGCCCGTCTTCTTCCCTTCTAAGAGGAATTTGTACGCTGCATTGAGGTCTCCCCTCAGTCTCCTCTTCTTGAGGCTCAACAGACCAAGTGACCTCAGTCACTCCTCATACAACTTCCCCTCAAGGCCCGTCACCATTTTCATTGCCCTCCTTTGGACACTCTCCAACAGCTTAATATCTTTCTTATATTGTGGTGCCCAAAACTGCACACAATATTCAAGGTGAGGCTGCCTCAGTGCAGAGCAGAGCGGGACAATCCCCTCCCTGAACTGGCTGGTGCTGCTGTGCCTGATGCCCTCCAAGACATGGTTGGCCCTTGGGGCTGCGAGGGCACTGCTGACTCTATTCAACTTGCCATTGACCAGGACCCTCAGGTCCCTTTCCATGGCACTGCTTTCCAGCATCTCATTCCCTGTCTGTACAGGCATCCAGGGTTACCCAGTCCCAGATGCAGAATTGGGCATTGGACTTCATATGGTTGGTGATTGCCCATTTCTGTAATTTGTCAAAGTCTCTGCAACAGCTCCTCCCAGTTTTGTGTCATCTGCAAACTTGCTTAGTGTCCCTTCTAGTCCTGTGTCCAAGTCATTTATGAAGATGTGAAGAGCACTGGGCCCAAGATGGAACTCTGTGCAACCGCGCTAGTGACAGGTCTCCAGTCTGATGTTACCCCCATTCACTATTACCCTCTGTGCTTGACTTGTGAGCCAATTGCTCACCCACCATGTGATGTGTTTCTCCAGCTGTGTGCTCGATGTTTTGTCCAAAAATATCCTGCGAGGTGGGTTACCTTGTCATAAAAGGAAATCAGGTTTGAGAAGCAGGACTTTCCTCTCATAAAGCCATCGTGACTGTGACTGATGACAGCGTTTTCTTTCAGATGTTCCTCAATACCTTCCAGAATAATCTTCTCCACAACTTTATCAGGCACTGAAATGAGACTGACAGGGTGGTAGTTTCCAGGGTCCATCTTCTTGCCCTTCTTGAAAATCAGGACAACATTCACCAGTTTCCAGTCAGCTGGAACCTCTCTGGATTCCCAAGACCAGTCACAAGATCATTGAGAGAGGTTTTCTAATATCATCAGCCAGCTCTTTGAGGATTCTTGGGTGTATCCCATGAGGCCTCATAGATTTTTAGGGATCCAGCTGGAGCAGCAGATCCCACACATGTTCAGGGTCTACTGAGAGTTGATCATTCAGTCATGATCCTACAGCTCAGGGCACTGAGACCCCCTTGGTCCATCATCCATGTTGCAGACAGAGGTAAAGAAAGCATTAAACACCTCTTCCTTGTTTCTGTCCCTGTTTGTGAGGTGACCATCCCCATTCTGTAACAGGCCAATGATATTTCAATACTACTTATTCCCATTAATGTATTTGAAAAAACTTTTTATTGTCCCCCTGTTGTAGTTTGGAATTATAATGTAAATTCCCTCCCTGCCACTAACTGCCCATGTCATTAGTTAACAAAAGAAGTAGTTAATTGCTACCGGCTCCTTCTTGATCGTTTGGGTGGGGGGCAGACTGTCTCTTTTGGTTTTGGAGACATTCCATTTTTAGCTCGGCTGAACGCAGGAGCTGTGTGTGTGCTGCTGTGGAAGAGAAGCTGTTTCTCCTGCTCCTCACTGCTGCTGCTGATTTTAGCAAGCTGGTTCCTTTTTGTTGCCACATCTGTTCTCCTGGTTCGGCATTGGGGGCCTGGTCGCCGCTCGGGCCTCATCGTCACCTGCAGTGTCACTGCTGCCCACCCCACCGTGGAAGTGACCCGGGAGAGAGAAGTCATAGCTGCTTTTCGGGACACGCTGCGGTTCTCCACTCCCAGTTTTCCTTCTTCGTTTGGGACAAGGGACACAGAGGGAGAGACAGAATTCATCTGAGTGCTCACTGCTCATCTCTGTCTCACTGAAGAGGGACTGGGAGCTCACCTGCAGCCAGCCAGGCTGTGACACTGACACTGCCCGTAAGTATAACTTTCCCCAGGAGGAAACCTGCTGGTTTGGGGGTTGTTGTTTTCTTTTTTTTTCTTGTGGTGTTGGGGAAGCAGCTTGCTCTGGTCTGTTCACAGTTACATCTATACCTACATATATATATATATATATCAGTTAGGAACAGTTATCCTTCTTATATCCATTTTCTGATTGAAGTTCCTTTTCTTAAATTTGATAAAGAGTGATGTGATTACTGTGGAGGAATCCCCTCCTCTGCTTGTGGGTAAAAATTTTGTTTTTTTCCCCTCAAACTAAGACATAAAGCCACTCAGAACTTTATATATTTGAATATTATTTATGTACTATGTTCACACCATAAATCAAACTAACCATTTACAATGACAGGTTTCTCCAGCTTTCTTTAATGGTTAACTTCTAACTTCCAAACCAATCATATCTTGACTTTTGTCCTAAAAATGCAGGTCAGTAGTAAAAGTCAAAGATACATAGCAAAAAACTTAACTTTCTGTAGAAGGAATAACATAATGTAATCACTGTAGGTGTAACCATTACTGTAGTAAATTATTTGAAAAAGTTTAGTGTACCTTTGTATATACTTTGGATCAATATATAGTCAAAGATAGGACTGTTAGCAGCATTTACTATGATTGTGTGAGATTTTAAAGTTTAGCTAGTAATGTGGCAATATTTTATACTGAATTCATGTGTGCTCTTATCTTGCAGCAACAGTTATTAATAGAAAGGATTATGGGTATTAATCAACAGGGAACACAAGTACATGTTTTACAGGAATAATAAAAGCATAATCAACTCCCCAGGTTGTTGGATTTAATGAGAAATCTGAAGGTAATCCCATCTCCATAAATATAGACTTACAGGAGTAACTACTTACCTGCAAACAGAGCTGTTCAATCCATGGAATCGACAGATAAGCTACAGACCTGCACGTGGCACAGAATATCCACCTCCCCAACCCAGCTGCTATTCTTAAGGCACATCCTTAAGTCCTGCAAGTCTTTGGGGATTGCTATCCCACATACTTACATAATCACCCACTGCATTTCCTAACTAAGCCATCAGCTAAATACTAGAATGCAGCTCTGAAAGGGGAAAGCTCTAGAGCCAGTGGGGATAGAATCTCTGCAGGATGAAGAGAGATTCTTCACTTCTAGGCAAGCTCCCGTTTTCTTCCCTTACAATGGGCTTTCAGACCCCTTCAACTTTGGTCAAGCTCATTACCAGATGGTTAGAAAATTTTGCAAAATGGCAGAACATAAATGCAAGATGCTTCTTAGCAAAAAGTCTTACATACAACAAAACGGGGCACTGGTTTCCAAAACTGCAATTTAGCATGTAGGATTTTCATATGTATAAACATTTTGTTTAGAGCTGTGCTATGAACCTTTATTTTAATCTATACTACTCAGACATACAAAAGACATCATTATGGAAGACAAAGATGCCTAAAAAATTAAACCCAAGCAATTCCACTCGTGAAGCCTCAACAGACACCACTTTTGATACCTTTAACAGGAAGCCTGTATCCTCAGAAGTCCTGTTTTATTTCTCTTTCATTTGGTAATTTCCCCACTAAAGATCAGTTGTCCAGCCTGGCAAGCTCTGGTCCCAGTGAATTTGTAGTTTTATCTGGATATGTCAGGCAGTTCCAGCCAAAACCCACTGTACCTCTGCCAGCTTGTTTCTGAATTGAAAATTCTGAACAGGATACTCAAGTAGCCTCAGAAGTGCCTAGAACAATTAGCCCAGACTCATTTAATCAGACAATAAAGCCCCAGGCTATCAGCTTTATATTCCTGAAGTCACAGTCAGGAAGAATTCTAGACTTGGAAAGAGACACTGAATGCTTCCTGCAAAAGTTGATTTTTTTAAATTATTATTTTAAGAGCACGTTCTCTACATTCTGTTTTAGATTAATTGCATAGTGAAAAATATTTTCATAAAGTTTCTCTTGTGTTTTTATATGGAAAATCTAAAACAAATGATAGTGAGAACACAGTATTACAGATAACTTAAAATACTTCAGACCTTATCTGTCATTCTACAACTATGTGAAAGGAGGTTGTAATGAGGTGCGTGCTGGTCTCTTTCCTAAATTAGCAATTGATAAGACATGAGGAAATGGTCTCAAGGCATGCCAAGGGAGGTTTAGATTGGATATTAGGAAAAATTTCTTCACTGAAAGGGTCATCAAGCATCGGAATAGGCTGCCCAGGGAAGCAGTTGAGTCACTATCCCTGGGGATATTTAAAAGATGTGTGGATGTGGCATCTGGGGACACGGTTTAGTGGTGGACTTGGCAGTGCTGGGGGAATGGTTGGACTTGATGATCCTAGAAGTCTTTTCCAACCTAAACAATTTTCTGATTGTATGATAAATACAGAAAGGCAGCCTCCCATCACAGTGATGTGTGATCAGCAAGAAGCAGCAACCATCACATCTTTAACTTTGCCATCACTGCAGCTGCAGTTGCTATGAAGACATGAACCTGCATTTCAATATTCTGGAAATCTGAACGAAAGGAAAACATCTTTGTTGACCTCAGCGGACAAAAAGGCTTTTAAGCTCTTGAAATAAAGATCATGGCAGAGTCTTGTTGTCACCCTAGAAAGAAGTCATATTTGTCATCAAGTTTCTTTGCAGAAGACAGATTAAAGTGTTTCACTGACCACAATAAACAAATATAAAGCATAA
>JAOXXN010000001.1:53427880-53438030 GCA_026770055.1 Myrmophylax atrothorax
CCAGCCCAGCTCAAGTCACCTGACAATTCCAGGCCTAGTCCAAACTTTAGAACCCAAATCCAGGCCTGCCTAGGTGATCCCACAACACTCAGTCAGCTCCCATAGGGCCTGTTCCATAAAGTTGTTATCCAGGATTTTTAGGAATCACATTTGCATAGCTACAGAGTATTGCAAACTGAGTCAAAATTTGGGTAATGGTTTTCTGGTATTTAGAAATACTGTGTTAAGGTTGGTTAATTAATCTCATCTACATACACTGTAACTTTCTGAAGCAAAATATACAGTTAGTCACATGTATTTTTGCATGTTATATCTCTGTCGTTATAATTTCTCAATGAGCCCTGTGACACCTTACTGCAAAAATATGTAGCTGAAAAGAGTGGTTAGAAAAGTGAAGTTAGAATAGTAGAAAAATCATGTAAAGAATTAATCTAAAAATAGAGGCTTGAACTTCTGAATACAATCACACCATTTAAGATCAAAATATAATATTAAAAATATGTTTATATAATAATGAGTATGGGGAAGTAAGAAGCCAGGAATACGATTTTTTTAAATGTCCTAGGAAAAAAATAGTCTGAAGTTGAAAGCATAGCATTTAATATTTTTAGCGAGCCCAGGTTTTCTCAGGTTGTTACACTTAACAGAAGTCATATAAATGAATTGAAAAATGGAGGGGGGTGGGGGTGGGGAGGAAGCTTTAAGATATGAAAGATGGGATTTTTCTCTTACTGGTTAAAATTTTCCTTCTGTTCCAGGTTAAAAGTGTTAGGTGGCTAAATACTCACACATTGCTTACAAATGCATCTTGACATAAAAAACACGCCAATTTCCGTAGCACTCGGATGTTACTTATTTCTGAAAACTATCCTTTGACTCCTTCCCCGCCCTGATTCAGTCCACTTAAACTCTGCTATATTTTAGATGTTCAGTGGAATGGTACTTTTAATGCATATATTTTATATATAGACTGCAGAGAAAGCTAGATAAATTTGAAGATCTTTTTCAGTCAATAGTACCTAAATTATTTGCACAAACATACAGACAGGATTTTTGTTGTCTTTTCAAGGCACTTCCCCCAGAGACCTCTTCATTAAATCTCTATCGTTCTTCTACTCTTCTAGTGATCCCCTGTCAGCAGTGGGACTGTCCAACTGCATGGAATTAGTGTATGGTATAGGTGTACACTGAGGGTTTCTGTGTGACAGCAACATGTGAGCCATATTAATGCCATTGTATTAATATACACTGAGATACCTCAGTTGTTGGCTGACAGCTGGGCCAAAAGGGACAAGATTGTACACTGATTTTGTGATACAAAAGCATATTCAAATGTGTACTGAAGAGGAGGCTGGAAAATCTAAAAATTTCTGCTTCCAGGTAAAAAACACTGAATCTTTGTCTTCATCTGAAAAATTATGTGAATTAATCCCAATTGGCATTCATAGGCCAGTAAAAATGTGAATAAGAAACTAAGAACTGTCAAAATTGTAACAATTGTAATAATTAACCTATAGCAATAATTCATTTGAAGAAATCAGGAAGAAGGACTAATCATTAAAATATCCTACCCTATGTATGATTCTGTTTTTTTACACAGATCTTTTATTATATTCCCATCTAATGCATTGGACATGCTTTTTATGTAATGACACACGTACTTGTAAAGCTTGTCAGATACACCATGTCTTCTCTTCAAACAACAAAACATTTATTTATAGTTTGATGTAATAATTATGTTTGGACTCAATGTCCTTAAAGGTCTTTTCCAACATAAATGATTCAATGATTCTCTAAGTCACACATCCTGCTCTATTGAGATATGTCATCAGACTATGCTAAGAAAAATATTTGGAGCTGCTGATTAAAATTCTACAGCTACAATGAAGCTGGGGAAGGAACACAGGTCACTAGAGTTACCTTGCGGCAGGCCAATACTGCCTTTTCATCCTCATACTTCTCATTTCTAAATCCATGACATCACAGGTATTAATTAAATATCCTTTGGGCAGGAAGGAAGATACTATTATGCTCTTTTTACTGATGGATAAACTGAGATTTGAAGCAGTTAATTCAAAATGATAACATAATAAAGTCAGTACTAGAACCTGCCACAGTTTTGTTTACTACCCTAAATCCTTACTACCCCAAACCACAGTAACAGCTATAAAGTCCTTGTTGATACATATTTTTCCCTATACTTTCAAGACAGTGTAAGGGATAGACAATTCCAAACAATAGTAATCCACAAAAAAGCATCCTTGATATCCTGTTTAGATTTTACATAGCAAGTTCTTCACCTGATAAAGTTACTCCAGTGCAACAGGTTTGGGAGTCTTAGAAGGCTGGGAAGTGTTTGGTTTTAAACTATCTTGGCCATTCAGGTATTCAGTAGCAATGAGACAGTTTAAAATTAGGTAGTGCTATTGATTGACTTTCATACATGACAGACATCATCCTGTAGCACAGAAGGCTGACCTCACACTTTATTGCATGTGGCTGAAGTGGTATCCTGTTTCCCATAGGTTTTCTATTTATTTTTTTAACTGCATTTCTACAAGTTTAGTAATCTGAACTAGCTCAACAAGGAACCAGGTAAGAGCCAGAGCTTTCAAATGAAAAACCAGATGCAAAATGGTGATTTTGAAGTTCCTTTGAAAATAACATTCTTCCTACTTTTCACAGATACATGACATTCTCTAGACTGATACTATTCCAATATAGTTTTTAGATTTTAAATTTTATGCATTCTTTTGTCCATTTTAGTAAACAGATTTTCTCTGATAAAGACTTTCAAGTTGAAATTGGTTCTAGTAGATATAAACACTCTGGTAGGTAAAAATAGATTATAAAAGATAACATTCTGAATGCATTTCCCTTAACTTCCCATTAAAGCAAGTGAATGAAGCAGGCAGCAGACCTTTAGATAATACACTATGTAAATTGAAAAGGATCTGTCCTTATATGAATCAGCTGAGAAACTCACACACTGAAATACAGTTCAGAGAGATTAAAGAGTCACATAGGAAAATCAAATCTCTACTTTTAATGTTTGAATTAAAAAAGGTTTCTTTACGTTCAATTATAGAAAATAAAAGTGAATTTGCAGAAGCAATTGAACTAGGTCTGTTATATAAATACAATGTTTTCTAATTAAACTGATAATTCAGGAAGGCAACCTTGAAATTAAAAGGATTTAGGAACATACAAATGGCAAGTCTGAGGGTTCAATAGCCTTAATGGTCTCTTTGAGATAAGATTTATTTTTAAATTCTGATTTTAGTAGGTCTGATGCCATTAGGAGTGCTGCAATAAAAAAAAAAAAAAAGAAAAAACCAGGAAAAACTAATACCAACTCTGAAAAAGCCTTGAGAAAGCAGAAAAAAGTATGACTTACAGGGGTTAAACAGTCTTTTCAAAGGCATCCCTTGGAAAAGAGATAAAAAAATCTGTGGAGTATATTATGAAAATGTGATGAAGCCTGTAATAGCATGCTGGGTTATCTTTTGAAAATAATCCAAAAATGTTGAAATTATGATTCACTTGTTAGGGACAAAAAAAATCATAAGGAAAAAATTATTTTGAATCTACTTTCCCATTCCAAGATGCTATAATGGTTTAACTTCCTTTCATTATGGGACTATTTCATATCTTATTAAAAGTTTTACAGTGGAGAGTGAAAATGTTCACCCTTTAACCATACAAAGAAATATTGGTGGATCTCTTTTACTTATACAGCAGCAGATATGGCTTAATAGTCCTTCTCAGTTCAGTCCTCCAGACTGAATGAGTGTGGTACATTTAGCCTCACTGCCCAGTCCACCAGAATCCTTAATTATCTTTAAAATGCTTGATTATATCTCATTATCTGGTTGTGTCTCCCTATCTCCACTTTGAGCTCCTTGTTCTTTTACCTACAGGTTGACATCCAATTTAGCTTAACAAGGGTATAGCTTTTCAAAGCCACATATTTCGACTCCTGTATTCCTATAGGTATGTTAATACTGCCGGTAGCAGTTTGGAACACCCTAGTCTTTTTGTTTCTCACATATGTTGCTGTGTGAAATGTCTCTAATTTTTGCCTGTTAGAGTCTATGATCTGTGCTTAAATTATTGTGATGCTAACACCGTTATCATATATTCTGTAGGCCTAGAGAGTACGCACCAAAGCATTCTGTTCTTCTGAGGACATTTTACTGTTTTTATGAGAAATGCTGAAGGTCAGAATTTAGTTTCAAAGGTCACTGATTCACAGATTGCAAAATTGTTAAGTCTAGTAACAGCAGGAAAAGTATGCTGTTGGTGTATGTGTAAATGTCAAGTCAGCTGCTGTTGAGATAAAAAGCATGAACATAATCAAAGATCTGTGCATGGGTATAAAAGAAACCAATTAAATGACATTGTGATTTCTGCACTAAGGAACAAGAATAAGCATGTGTATAGAGTGCTAATTTAAGTTACTAGCCAGTATAATTATCCACCCAGTTCTCTTCAACAACTTTATTAACAATTTGGACACAGGACTGGAAGGGATATAAATTAAGTTTTCCAACAACATTAAATTGGAAGGAGCTGTTAGCTCTCTCAAGGGCAGGGAGGCCCTGCAGAGAGACCTTGACCAATTAGAGAGATGGGCAATCACCAAGTTCAACAAGGGTAAGTGCTGGCTCCTGCACCTGGGACAGGACAACACTGGTAGTGTGCATAGACTAGACCACAAGATGCTGGAGAACAGTGCTTTGGAAAGGGAGACCTGGGGGTCCTGGCTGATGGTAAGTTTAATATGAATGAGCAGTGCCCTGGCAGCCAGGCGGGCCAACTGTGTCCTAGAGGGCATCAGGCAATTCGTCGCCAGCTGGTTGAGGGAAAGGATTGTCCCGCTCTGCTCTACACTGGGGCAGCCTCACCTTAAATATTGAGAGCAGTTTTGGACACCACGACATAAAAAATACACCAAACTATTAGAGAGAGTCTAAAAGAGTGCAACGAAAATGATGAAGGGCCTTGAGGGGAAGCCATATGAGGAGTGGCTGAGATCACTTGGTTTGTTCAGCTTGAAGAGAAGACTGAGGGGGGACCTCATTCCAGTCTTCCAACATCCTCATGAAGGGAAGCAGAGGAGCAGGCAGTGATCTCTTCACTCTTATGATCAGTGACAAGTACACAAGGAAACACCATGAGGCTGAGTGGGAGGAGGTTTATGTTACATATTAGGAAAAAAATTAACACCCAGAAAGTGGTTGGGCACTGGAACAGGCTCTCTAGGGAAGTGGATGCAGCACCAAGCCAGTCTGAGTTCAAGAAGCATTTGGACAACTCTCAGGCACATGGTGTGATGCTTGGGGTGTCCTACATAGGGCCAGGAGTTAGACTTGATGAGCTTAGCATGTTCTACATTTCTATCTTGACCGCTGAAAGTATATTCCTTTGTCTCATCAGATTTTCATCTGTCATTGCTGGTCAGAATTTGTCACTTGTGATATCCTGTAGTAGACACTGAGCAATGATACTTACCACAATTGGATAGTGACCCAACAAAGATGAGTGCCATTTCTCAAAAGAAATTTGGACACACCCACTGTAATCCTAAAAAAATCCTTTCCTTGAAGCAACACGGTCTTATGCCAAGTAATCCTCCCAGATCTTCAAGGGAAAGAAGGCATAATGAAGCAACATATTGCAATGAAGTATTGTGGATTTTCCAGTTCTTTAGCAGCATATTTGTACAGCCACCATCCTTTTATAAAAAAATCATAGTTTTGTATAGCATGTAATTTTCTAGCGAAACACATTTTTTGTAACTGAGCCCATCAATCTCTGTGAAAACATATTTAAGAAAGTGCAAAACATTTGAGCAGGCAGTGACAAGTGAGGAAAAAAAAAAGTGTGAGAAGCAGTTCTATGACACTAAGGTGAGGGAAGTCTACAGTCCCTGGGGACATGCAGGTTGTCCCCCTGCAGTCCTTGTATAGCCATAGTGAAGCAGGTACCTACACTGCTGCCCATGAAGGACTCCATGCCACAGCAGGTGGATGTGCCCTGAAGGAAGCTGCAGCTTGTGGAGAGGACCAGGAAGCCATTCTTGACCTTTAACACACAATGGAATAGTATGTGCAAATGTTGAAAGTCTGCTAACTATAATCTACTCTCTTTACAGTTATTATCATAGGTAAGTAAGTAGACAATATAGAAATTAGAAGCTTAAATATTTAGGGAAAGTTAGCTTGAGGTTCCTGCTCTCGTGCTCTCTAAAAATCTAGTTTTATATGAAATAAAATTCAGTATAAAGATCTTACAGCTTGATGTTCAGGCTTGGTAGAAAATAGGGAGTGCACATAATTCTTTACATGTTTTGTCTTTTCACAGAACAAAAAAATAAAATTACTATCCTCTAAGGAGGTAGGGAGATCAATTGGTAGAGGTGGTGTGAATTAATAGTATAATTAATCTTAAACAAGAATGTAATTTAGATATATCAGCTGTGTGCAAGCTCTTTAGCAGGAAAACTAGACTTTTAAACAGACATGGGACACAATGGTTATCTCTGACAATATTTTACTATGTGTAGTACCTTCATCTTTAAATGGCTCTATCTGTTTTATAGCTATGATTTACATTTTAAATTTTATTTCAAAAGAAATACTTAGGATTTCAAACATTTTGAGTTCTGAAGCATTCCTGGTTTTGACAGTTTTTCCTGTATCCTGAGGGCAGGAAAATAGTCTTTGCACCAACATAGAAATGAAGTACTTGAAAAAAATATTTTTCTTCGCTATTTTCTGTCTATTCTAACAGGCATGGCAGCAACACCACTACTATGAATCTTATGTTGCACTACCACTCAGGGATGACAAACCTCTAGTAGCTGATAGTTTATTTGCACATATTTCTGATGCTGATGCTTAACTGGTGCAGAAGAATCTGAAAACTATTTTCACAGGAGGACACTCCTGAATTGTTTCCCTTGTTTCTGAACCAGAGAGTTAAGATAGCACTGAATTTCTGAGATCTTGCTGAGCTATCCCCCAAACCGCATTTCCTGAAAATGAATTTTACTTTAAACCAAAGCACTTCATTACTTCATAATTCTGTTGTTCTTAATGTTCAGAATATTATTTTATAACCACAATAACATATTCCAGTAAGCAACTATAAAATGACTTCTATCTTTAATAGTATAAAGCACTTGGGTTTAATTCATGGATCTACAAGGAATGTAGTTTACAATAAAAATACAGAGTCAGGTAATGAGCCACGTGTTTGGGATTTTTTCTCAAAGTAATTTTGCTTTGAAATTTACTCTTTCTTATTTCAAGTGTGCCTTTATTAAAGGCAATCAACTATTTATTACCTGTACCACCACAATGAAGAACAATAACCATATCTTGTGGTTGATCACCACACAACTATTCTAATAAAAAGAATGGTTTGAGCCCTGACTAACACAGTGTCTGTAATAAAGCCACTGTTCATCAGGTTTCTTCTCAGCCTGTAAAAGAGCACGGTCTAGGAAGAATTTATAGCAGCCGTCCAGTGTCTGAAGGGAGGCTATGAGAAAGCTGTAGAGGGACTTCATAGAAAGGCACATAGTGATAGGACAAGGGGTAATGGCTTTAAAACTGAAAGAGCTAGGTATAGTTTGGCTATTAGGACAAAATTCGTTACTGTGAGCGTTGTGAGACACTGGAACAGGTTGCCCAGAGAAGCTGTTGATGATCCATCCCTGAAAGTGCTCCAGGCCAGGTTGGATGGGCCTTTGAGCTTAACCTGGTCTAGTCGAAGATGTCCCTGCCCATGCCAAACCATTTGGAACTAGATGACCTTTATGGTCATTCTATTATTCTATGATAATATTTATACTGTGCAGTAGCAATAAGCAATTTTAAGACAGAAATAATAACACAGACTTACACAGAAGAAAAACAGTCAGGGTAGGGAATTTGTATTTATCATAGTGTTATAGGTGTTCCAAAATACTGCTGAATCAAAAATACTTTGAATTAGTATACTGTAATAATGAATTTATGTTTATTGATTTATTATCTAGCAGGAACAGTCTTACCTCAAACAGGAAAATAGATTTGATATCTTAGGCACACCGTATATCGTAGAAGAGATGTTAAAAACTGCGTGATTCAAAGTCAGATGTGATGTAGCAGAACTAAATGATGAAATATCTGTTGCAGAAGACTTCTTGCTTATATTTAAATACATGATAATGTAGCAGTATTTTGAAATTTATTTAAGACTGAAAGCTTTGGATTGGTCTGTATTTTTCAGAAAAATCCAGGTCTAGAACTAGACATTCCTGCTCCCAGGATTTTGAAACAATATTAATGAAATCCAGTTTTGACTCTATCTGTTAATTTTAAGAATAATATTGTCTTGTGGTTAAGATGTCTAGATGTAGTGATGGCGTTCAGTTACTATGTTATGTTATATATGTTATATTATATCTGACTGAGATTTATCTGAGATGTCCAGATGGGGCAAATAATTTTGAACATCTCCCAATCCTTTTGATGAATTAGAAACAGCTCTTGATTTTGTTTTGGGGGTTTATTTGTTTATTTAATCATATCTGTCTATAATTAAAATAGTTCTACTAGAGCTGCATTCACAGCTTATAAAAACAAACAAAATACTCCCTGGCCCCAAAAAATCTATGTTGGTGAAGACTGAGGAATGTGGAAATAAAAGTAAATATATTGATTTTTTGCAAAATGAGACAAGTTTAAGTTAGTTTGGTTTTGGGGTTTGGGTATTTTTGTCCTCTTCCTAGACATACATGATAGGAAATAAAGTTCCAATTGCCCTTTTCTAAATACATACTTTAGAACAACATGGTCCCAAACCTCTCATTCTGAGTCTTTACTGAGTGGAGGAATTCAAAGAATTTCACAAATCTTGGAATTTCCAAGGATTGCATTCAGGGCAGTCAGAGTACTGGTTCTGAGAAACCACAGTCGAAGCAGCTGAACTGTTTTCATTTCATATATATGTTCAAACTAGCATTTTTATTTCTAGTGACAGTCCTGGCACTTAAATATCATATATCCAAGAGTTCTATAATTTTTAAGAGTTTCATTTGTTTCTTTTTTTGTTTGTTTCTTTTTTCTTTATTTCTCTCAACTTCGACAATAATTTGCAAACTGTGAAGTAGTGACAGTTAATGACTCTTCCCTAAATATGACTTTGAAGTAAAAAAATGGATAAATAATAAAATTGTGAAGACAGAGCTTTACACAGTGATTTTAGAGTGAGAATTAGATATTTAAAATTCAGAAATAAAAAATTAAAATTATGGATGGACTGTTTTCATGGGGTTTCTTCATATTTCTGTGTTACAGATTGTGATCTCAATTTTTATGAAACATATTTTCTGAAAATAGGTATTGAAAGTTCTTACTTTAGATAACAAAAATATTTCCAAAATAAGGAAACTTATTTCTGCAGATAATAACACAATATTCTAGTCAGCGTCCAGTACAAAGGATTACCTTTACACATCAGGCTTCATGGAGAATTCTAGTCTCACAGACACACAGCAGGGCTTTTCAACTGACTAGAAAATCTTTTTAAAAAATTATCTTTGAAAAAGAGGTTAATAAAAACCAGAAAAATCATATACATCCACTCTTAATATATGTCAGTTACTAAATATTAGATCAGCTGTATGGATGAGTACACTTTCCACTCACCCACCTATGCCCAGCACTGCTCCCTGCGGACAGTTCGCTGATTTGGGTCTCAAAGCACAGCCTTTGTTTTTCATTCCAATATGTTTTCATTCTCAAAGTCAAGAAGTATTCTTCCTGGATCTCATGTTAAGAAAATATTTGGTAAAACCAATTCAAATTACACCTTCCTGTGAAAAATTTAGTCTGATTTGGGATGCTTATATGATTTTTTAAAATTAATTTAATATGGCAACTAAAAAATATTTATGTCCATGGCAGATCACCTTTTGCAGGAACACATCTATGGCATGTTTAGCACATACTGATGCCATGCATTTTTAATTAAAGTTTTTTTCCTAAGAAATCCCTCTATATTTCATTTTTCCTATAATTCAACTCTGGATTCTTTAAAATAAGTGGAAAAACTCTCATTAAAACCAAGACCTTCCTTTCCAAAGTATCAGCTACCA
>JAOXXN010000001.1:53452922-53486864 GCA_026770055.1 Myrmophylax atrothorax
CTTGCTAAAATTAATATAAAATTTTATGAATGCTCTGGAACTGGAATTTTCACAGAAGTAAAATAAGACTCATGGAAGTAATAACTTTTATTTTAATAAGTCTTTATAAACTTTTCACCAAATACTCATATAAGCTTAAAATGAATATGAATTCTCTTTAACAAAATATTTTTGGTGAAATGTTGGTCAATGCTTTCTACTGTTTTTGAATAGAACTGGCAAAGAGATTTATGTTCTTTCAAATATTAATGCACAGAACTAGAGGGGTGGTTCTTCTACAGCATATGATTAATTAAGTTTGCTATTCTTGATAAATAATGTAGTTACCATGTTTTAATATATAATTACATTTATAAAAATTAAAATTATCTATTTTCTAAGAAAATATCTTAGGTAAGGTACACTGGCTTTATGTCCTATTCTGTTACCACTGAAATCATATGAAAGTTCTGTAAAAGATTATGTAACGCAAAAGGGCTCATAAAATCAAATATTTCAGATATGTAGGACACCAGTAAATTAAAGAAGACATGTAATTTTTCCTTTTTTATGGGTTAGACTGGCATGCCTTTAGCTATGAACTAATGTCAAAATAAATATTAATCAATTTCCCTATAATGCCTCATTTTAAAATACTGCAGTTGGATATGATATGTTAATTATTTTGCATTTTGTTATTCTAATCATAATTTTGAATGCTGTAATGCTGTTTTGAGATGTATTTTGTTCAACATGCATATTGGAGTGAAAAAACTTATAACTTGTTAATATGGTTTATCAGACTTTTTTTTTTGTTTGTTTTATCCTCAACTTTCTATACAGACTGTTCATGAATTTCTAAAGCTGAAGGGACAGAATTGCATACTGAAAACAGGGTTGCTCAAAAAATCCTTTTGTAAATAATAACAGAATTATTGAATCTGTATCTATATGTTTTGTTTTGTTTTGTTTTTATTTATTTTGGGATTTCATACTGTTCTATATGACAGTGATGAAGGTGTTGATAATTGCATACTAGCTGGTAATAAAAAGCCATGGTGTCAATAGAGCTTTGGAATCAAATCTCTGGAATGTCACAGTTTGAGATGACAATGGCAGATACAAAACACTTTAATCTCAGATACATATGGACTTTTACAAATTACACAAAGTTGCTGTTTCATGGGGTGGACCAGGAGGAAGGTCAGATTGGTCAGTGCAGTGGTCTCAGCTGTGTGGTGTGTGATCAGTGAGCTGGGCTGTGGCCTTCTGTGGCTGTCACTGTGGTGCATTCTTCTGTAGCCCCATCAGTCCTGCCTTGGGTTCTCTCCCTTATGCACCCCAGGAATCTATCCTCTCTCACCAATTTCTTCCTGAATGTCTCCAGCAGCATCTTGCACAGCCTCCACATGTGTATCCACAAGTGCCCAGTCCCTCCTGTCTCCCTCCATGTGTCTCCTCAGCTGCCTCTCCTCAACATGTCTCCCATGTATCTCTTCCCCTGGGCCTCCCAAAGTGTTTCTCCCTGATGTGCCTCCTGTGCCTCATAGCTGATCCTTTTTTCCTAAATATACATGAGCCAGAGCACATGGGGCCACCTGCACCCCTGCCTGGTGCAGTTTATAGTGAAATGGGATATTTGTGACAGTGTCAGAGTCAACTGGACCCTCAGGATCTCCTCCATTCAGAACACCCTGCAGTTCCAAGCTACCCAAACCTGCCACTTGAGTCTGATGCATTAACATTGAACATCAGATCTTCCCTTCTTTTTTCCTTCCCTCTTCACTTTTTCAGAGCTCACTCTCACTTTGCTGCTAGGATTTAAGACGTTCTTAGCAGATGATCTTTTTCATTGTCTCTACTATAGGTGAAATACAGACTTTTTCATCACAGTGGTTGGGTTTACTGTTTTTATTGACTTTTAAACTAGTTACTTCCTGATCTGAAAATGAAGCCTTGTTTGTTTTCTTGGTTTTTCTTTTTCTTCAAAACATATAACTTTCCTTAAAGCACCGAGTTTTAACTTTTTGAGACAGTCTAAAAACTGCTTTAGAGCAAAGTATTAGCAGCCAGAGCTAAAGCCTGGACAAGAGGTTGTATACGGTTAAGGTTGCTAGTATCATTAACTATTTTGCAGATACTTCAAAGAGATTTCTTGGCTATTTTTCAGGAGTAAGATTGAGCAGGACAAATTCAGTGCTCGATGACGTTTTTTAATTTTTTTAGGCATATCAGATTGTTTATATATATAGGTAAGATTTATTAAAAAAGAGAAAAGGGAAGATTCTTGTTAGGATTTGATTGAAACATGAAATAACTACGAGATAGATTCTTGGTATAATGTTTCTATCTTAATATAAATAATCACCATATTTATGCACTTCTTGCTCATAATTTTGTGAACAGCAAACTCAGAGAAAATGAAAACAAAACAAGCAGGGTGTACATCTCTCAAAAATGTCCTTTCTTGCTCCTGATGGCTGGTTTTACTCTGTTTCTGTCGTGATTTTCTGATATTGGGCTTACAAAAGCTGTAAATGGCTGAAGGGTGTTTTTACATGTATTTAGATTCCAGATGGGGCTTTATTTATGAATTAGCTCAAAGCCATGATAGGGAACAAATCCATGAAATATAAAATGTTTTCTTATCATTGGGAGCCACCTTATTCAGAGATTATGTATAAAGCCAATTAAACAGTCTACAAATGTTCTACACCTGTCAGAAAGTTTAAGAAATTGTTGCCCTTAGATGCAGAATCATATGCATTGTATAAAGATGTCTGAGTCAATCTATTAAAGAAAAGCTGAATTGTTCTATGTGAAGCAGTTTTACAATGTTTTTCTTTCTGTTTCTTGTCTTTCTCACTTACCTGTTTCCTGGAGGGTCTTAAGACACATGAGCACATGGACTTCCCTTCGTCTTTGTGTAAAACTTATTTATATCATGAAGATTTAAACTGTGGATTGAAGATGTTAACTTTATATTTCCAGAAGCTCAACAGCCCTAAAGAAAAGAGATTTGACAAATCCTCCCTACAGAATGACTGTGACATTCTAGTTCTGAGGTTTTACTCTAAGTGAAAAAGTCAAAAAGACATCTAATTTTTAATTAGTTCTCCCCATTTGGGAGATCATCTGATTTTACTGGCAGAATTAGCAAGTGAAATCACTCAAGAGCTGCCATGTAAATGTCCCCTATCCCTAGGGCCACAGTATATTAAATGAGTACAGTGTTAACCTGGAAACATAATTATTGATTTTAAAACAAAGCGGCTCTGAAATTTGGAGGAAATCATTAAAATAATTATTATGATTCCTTTCTTGGTCAATGATAATGGAAATTAGACATGTAAATATATTTTATGCATGAAGAGGACAATTTCTTCTCCCTCCTGCATTTTTCTAATAAATAATTTAAATTTATTCCAGACATATAGTGTTTTCTGACCAACAAGATGAACAGCTCACAGGGCATATCACAGAACAATACAGGCTGTAAGTCTTTTCCTCCTTGATTTTTATTTTGTAACTTATTTTGCTAATTTATACATAGTATTAGTATTACTTTTACTGAAGCGATGTAGAAATAATATTCTGAGGTTGTGCAGTTAATTTTTCAAGGGCCATTTAATTATTAAATTTCAACCATATTTCTATGGACAATTTTTAATACTCAATTTGATCACAAATAAATACCATTTCTCTTTTATCAATATGGAAGCTCATTTACTGAAAAATTGACAATGCTTATATAAATTCTGAATGACTGCACACTGAAGCCATACAACAGCTTCCACATATTTAAAGCTCATCCCTCCAAAACTTGTTGAATAAGAGCCCCAGCTCCACCAACCTGATCAGTCCTACAGAACTGTCAATTTTATTACCCATCCTTTTACTACTTGAGAACAAACAATGCCTAGAAATCAGCAGAGATTTGAGTACCTATGGTTCTCAGTCTCTATTATATGAATTGTACTGCTAATACAAAAGGGTTACTTAAAAAAAAATAAGCATTTCCAATTAAATATTAAGACTGAAAACTAGTTAGTCTAAGAAGTCACCAGATATAACATGCATTTTTAATGTGTATATATATATATACACAACCATATGCATATGGATTCATACACTCATACACAATCATAGACTCATAGAATCATTTAGGTTGGAAATTGAGATCACTGAGTCTGGCAATCTGTAGCAAGAATATCCGACAGAATCACAAAAAAATACATTCAGGCATAATATAAAAGTATAGTTTTTCCAATTCCCTTCTATCTTGCAAAGAAAAAGCTGACACATGTCATCTTAAAATAATTACACAATCTTACATTTTAAAACATAAATTACTGAAAAAAAGACTAGCAAAAAGAGGCCTTTATTTCACAAACCCACTTGAATTCAATGGGGACTGCATCTTCTAAACTCACATAAGTGGTATGCAAATCTATGACAATAATGGATAATAAATGTATTTTAAAGCAGTCTGAAAGGATAAATAAAATCAGAGGGGGGAAATTAAATACTGAATTTATTATAATAAATGAAAATAAAAGAAATACATCAACTATTCATGAAATTCTTCAGTCTTTAGAAGTATAGAAAACTAGACACTTTCACCAAGGAGAAGCTCACCCAGTTTTGACAGCCCCAGAGGTCTATTCCTTTCTTAGTCACTAATGATTTTTAAAAGTAATGTATAAGAGCAACAAAGTTGAAAAAATATTAATGCAATACAAAGGAAAAAAAAGGCATGTATTTTTATTTAACATAAGTGTTAAGAATACACTTTTCAAAAAACAAATTCAGTTAGAAACTGCATCACTTCTTAGAAAACTTTACTGGATATAGTCCTAGAAAATTTAGGGAATTGTTCCAACTTCGTTGTAATAGATTTTCATTTTCTACTACTAATATATTATTAACACCATTAACATTAATAAAGTAAAACATCTGAGGCAATTCTATCAAGAAAACTTATTATTATTTTCAGTAATGACTGCATCTGCTCTCAATGATCAAAATCAACACTTGTTGTCATATGAAACACTATACCTAAAAATGGAAATCTTCTTATAAGAACTATCAAGAAGGATATGATAACTCATTAAGAGTTGAAAGACTTCTGTTAAACAAAAGCAGAGTACTTGAAAAATCCTTAGAAATCAAGCTAACTAAATGAAGCCTGGAAAAATATATGTCAGACAGAAAGGGATTCAATTCTATAGTGCTCTTGATCACGCAGTCAGTTACAGCTGCAGAATACGAATGTAAATCATTATCATTTTAATATTTCTAAGAAATGTAAGCATGGATGTATACTCAAAACCAAACTCATTGGAATCTGTGTATTTAAACTTTCTTTCTATTATGTCTTTCTATTGATGGAAAACTAAGTACAAAACCAGTTCCTTTATGGCATAACCAGGTACTTTTGGTTTGCAAATCAGGCCGAAAACTGCAATATTTGCATGGCTCACAATAAATATATTTTTTCTGACAACACAGTCTGTTTTGTTGCTTCTCTCATCTCCTTATTTAGGGTTCTGTCACATACAGAGCTTAAAGAAAGAAACCCTTTTAGCAATTACTTTGCCAATAAGCTTCCCTGAATAATAACTTGGTGAATAATATGTTGGAAGATATAAAGAAGTGATATCCGTTTATACATCTATATCTATATGTATATATGTGTGTGTGTGTATATATATATATGTATGTATGTATATATCTCCTGAGAATATTACTTCCAGTAATGAGAGCCAATATCTGTCTGATTCGTAGGCCAGTCAATATGGTTTTATACAGGGAAAGGGAATAGTTAGAAGTAATGACTTTCATTTTCATTCAATTTCAAACATTTCTTGTCTTTTTCTGTTCTGATTTCTCATAAAATTGTATCTTACGACACTAGAAAAGAATACATAAGAAAACATTACCCTAACATAAAGAGATATTCAGCTAGGAAAGAAAAAAAAAAATCCAAATAGTTGGAACTCAACAAGGTATAATCAAAGAAATATCTTGAGCAGAAGCTGTTTCAAACACTTGAAATGTACTGTAGTTTGAAACTGTGTGTTCTCCACTTTGCTGCTACTGGTTCTTTGGCTCTTTTAGGTCACTGATTTTTATTCAGCCACAACAATTTCCAGCAGAATCATGTTTTATGAACCACAGCTATGTTGCAAGACTCAAATTGCTATATGCAGGCATATCGTACCCACTTAAATACAGATTAGCATATGGATAATAACCATATAGTGAATCTTAATTTTAAAGTAGGTAAAAGACTTACAATGCACAAATACTGTGCATAAATCATCTAAACTCACTACGTGCCTCTTTAGCTCTGTAGAAGTACTTTGGTGTGACATCCTTGGGATCTAATCGTAAACTAGCATGTACATCCCACAGGCCTTATAAAAAAAGTATGGTTGCTGTATTATTTCCAAGCCACTGGCAAGACTTGTGACTTTTTGAATTTTGAAGAATTACTGGGAAACAAACTGGTACCTTATTTCTATTTTACATGATTTCCTTACAGTCAAAGGACTGTCGGTCCAGGCTGTGAAAGACCTTTGTATACTCCACACTGTACACCAGCAGGGTAAAAGGAATGTACTGGACATCCCAGGAAAAAAGCTTTAAACATTATATTAAGAGGTGTTGGGTTGGTGCAGACAAATTCTCTTGGTTCCTTCTTTTGAAGCAGTGCTGTTCTACAATAATAAAAATAATATTTAATGTATTAGTAGAGATACCACAAGTGTGAAAATAACTCCTATATCCTCTGAAATTTTATATTCATTTGGTGCCTCTGAAATAGGAGGGATAAATTAATCCTAAATTTTCAATTTCTCTCGCTTTTCAACTACTACAGTATTATTGTGGATTACTGAACTAATACTGTACTCATAAGATTTTTTGAGAGAGTTCTTGTTATTGCAGTTTATAAGGGACAGATATGGTGACCAAGTCTGTTCATCATGGTCTGGAATTTCTTTATGGCCATTCAGAAAATGTGGCAGAGTCACTGGATTTAGTACAGAGGATGAAGTTTAAAGAGATTGATTATGCAAACAGAGCAGAATGAGACTCCCTGCAAGCATGTGTAAACAAAGCACAGTGATACTAGTGACTTAAAAGTCAAAATGGGGTGGACTTAATATATATATTTTTGGCATTACATGCCAAATCCAAATTTTGGGTTTGGGCAAAGCCAAAGTTCCAAATCCCAAATTAAGACTGCAAAGTCTTCCATTAGGTCTTGCCTGTAATCGTATTTCAGGGATAACATTTGCTTGAGATTGGGACTATCAGTTACTTATGCAGTTATTATTTCTTTGAAAAGCCTTCCCTTAAAGCATAGGTACTTTCCAGCCTGGATACATGGATCTGTGTTTCAGCTTGGAATAGTCAAATATGTATGCCAGGAAGCTACCTAAGTGTGCACACTGTAGCTAATTTCCACAGTACATTTTGAGAAAAATAATTGAAAATGTGAATGGATGAGAACATAGCAAGTATCTTACCTCTGCCACTGCAATGCAGAGAAAATATGTCTACTTAATAGAAATGATCTAACGATAATCTGATGTGGACATTTGCTTATAAGAATTAACTTTAATACACAAATGCTGTTTATAGTTACAAGTACACAATTAAGCACAGCACAGTATAAAATTCAAATAACATATGGCATTTGCAAACCAGCAGTGCCACCAGAAAAAACAGACCAGTTGTCATATTTTATTAATCATAGGATAAACTATTGCTGCATTGTAATTAAATGAGCAAGACAGTCAGCCAACATCATTATCTGAGCTTCTGTTTTCTGTGAATCTCTTGTAACTTAGAAGTCCTATTATTTATGAATACTACATTGTTTTACTGAATATGACTTATTATAGGGTTAGGGGGTTGAGTTATTTTCCAGTATTATTATTCGAATTTGGCAATGATTTATGCTAGGTCTTAATTTTGTCATGTTTCATATTGTATCTATTTATATATAGTTCTTGGCAAGAATAACTAGCCCAGTATTCCTTAGGTAATGAGCTATTAAGTTCAACAAGTGAACTTTCAGTGCCCTTAGAAATATAGCATTCACATTTAGCTCATTCATGTCAGAGGTTAATAATTTCACAAGTTAACAACCTCCATCTAACAAAGGTAATCAATATTATTCTGCTTCATAAGTTGGAATGCACATAAAAGTTATCAAGGTAACGTATCCGTAGCATGCAAAATTTGAAAAAAAAATTCTTTTCAGTAACCAATAAACAAGTAAGTTTGTAAGAATTAATATACCACTGAAAAGGAAATGAAAAACTTACACATTGTGAAAAGATAGCCCTAATTATTAATACATAAATTAAGCCTAGAGATACAATCCAACAGCAGATGCAATACCGTAAATGAACTTCATGTTGCAGTGCTGACCACTGTTTGAATAAGTAATGATTAAAATAATGTCAGATTCCTATATTACTGATTCTTCTCAGCAATAACAAAAAATCACGAACCTTACCTCTGTCAGGGTCATGTACTTATCTTGAAACCGCTCATATTGCATCAAGGGGCACCAGATAAAAGCCATTTTGACTCAGATTGTCTTTGATATTTCTATTTAGATAGAGCTAAATAAACTATCAGACTATTTTGATATTAAAAGTCAACAATAGTCAAGCAGACACTAGAATTACTTCACTAAAAAAAAACCCATATTACCTAAAATGTGTTGATTGGTTTAAATAGCAAACATAACAGTTGCTAACCATTTCTGGGAGACCTTGAAGTCAAAAAAAAAAAAAAGAGTAATTATAGGTGAAAAACTGAACATACTGCATCCAAGAAAAAGTTAAGCAGAATTTTAAGGTTATCAAATAGTCCTATGTGTTCTTGTTCTCTGTTAATATATAAATATGGGCCATAGTTATTTTATATAAACCTCTCCATTCAAAAGTTACAATGTCCAATTTGCTTACTAAGTGCTTCAGTATTTTCAAATTACTTAATTTTGAATCAACTGACATAAGAGACCAGTTCTCATAGCAGAATCCTTTCTGGAAAGGGCTCCGTAAAGGATTTGCCTGAAATGGAAAGGATTGTGGGAGAAGCTATGGCACAGTTATAAACAAACAAGTACAAAACATCTCACATAATGAATCACATTAATTTCTTTCAAAAACACATGATATTTGGTCTAAAACTGCATTGACATCTGGACTGCAGAGTTTTCCTGAGTAGACCGAGAAGTACATTTTTATAGCTCTTATACCAAATAAATTAAGATGCTACAAAGGACAGAATTTTTTAATAATAATTAATTGGCATGTGGATACATAAGATCACGCAGTAGCTTATTCATGCTTTTCCCCTTCTATTAAGACAAATAAATATTTTAAATATTGCTATTCAAATTGCAGCTTTATTCCACAATAATCTGTAGACTCGAGGACAGCGCATATGCAAAAAAAAAAAAAAATAAATCCAAAGCCAACAATCAAACAAGCACAAACAAAACAAACAAAAAAAACCAACCAAACAAAACCAACCAAACAAAAAAACAACCCATTACAAAAAGTAGGTTTTAATATTAAAGGAGAGGAAAGAATCTGATTCTACATCTACTATATCCTAATAAACTTCTATGTGCAAGGGAAACAAAACTCTTCTTGCTGTGCTCCGTATCTGAAGAAGGACTGTTAATCATGTGTGAAGAAAACAGCCTCCCTGGGGACCAGTATTGCCTGAAGAGTAATGGCACTGAACAGATACTTCTCACTACTGGCTAACTATTGGCTCATCATTCAGCACTCTAGTCTTGTAGTTAGTCTCAAAGATATCAATTTGTTTAGGCAGCTAATAGTCTACCAAAAATGACTGGGATTTTATCTACAATGGACACATCAGAAAAAATAGACCTAAAAATGAGGTACTGCAACAATATGCTAGAGTGCCTAAATTCCCTTCTAGATTTAATCTCATATTAATTTCACACAACACTTACACTATTTGTTTCTATCTATTAATAGAGTATGTTAATCATACTAGAAACATGTTTATTACAGCAATACTTTATGAATAGTATTTTTTACTGTTTCAAAATGAGCTATTCATAAAGTATATTGAAAGTAATTATGTGAAACAATACTTTTTGGCACTACAATAGAAGCAATTTTGCTTTTAACATAATTGAACTAATTTATGTCATAAAATTGGATTGACATATTTTGGAGTACACAGCCATAATTGTTTCTGCAAAAGTAAATAAACAAACAAACAATCAAACCAAAGAATCAAGCAAAAATAATTCCTAATCTACTCAACCAGTCTGGTGAAAGAGAGAAGACAGACCTAACAAATATGACTTATCTGGATGACAGCAAGGAAAGGGATTTGAACTCTTGGAGAGCTCAGAAGGCAGTCCTGAGTTCTCTAGATTATACAACTCTAGATAAATAATATTTGAGGATCGTAATGAGAAATGTTTGTATGACAGAAAAATATTTATAGTGGATGTTATATTATTAATTCAAATTTCTATACAGCGAAAACATTCAGGCAGTTCAAACAAGAACATAGAAAAAATAGAATTGGATTCTTATGTAATTCTGGGTCATCTTATTAAATAGCAGGCTAATGTATTGCAAACCATTATCCTCTGTTTTTAATGAAAAGGAAATCCTGAAAAATACTTCTGAAACCTTCTGCCTAGATTTTTATAATGTAGGTTAAACCATGCACTTTAAATGAAAATAGAAGGAAGAAAGATTCTGTAAGTTGTCATCAGTGAACTCATGCCCAACTCTAACAGAAGACATACATTTTGTGAAACAGTTTATTCTCTCTCTCTTGTATCTTCAGACCCTTTCATTTCATCCACTTTCTTCCATCACATTACCAGAATACTATTCCTGTATGAATATCAAAAAGAACCTTTAGAACAACAGAAGGAACATAACAATTGCCAAATCAAGTATAGGTTTATTTTGTTGGTTTTATTGGTTTGTTTTTCATTTACCTTCTTAATCATTCTCCATCTCATCACTTATATTACCATTTCTGTAGCATCACTGGCTTTCAGTCTTATAGAACTTTTACTTCTCAATTCCATTTGGCCAAAACTAGTCCACACACAATGCTCTGTGGGGCACATTCCCAAGTTAGATACCCAGATACTTTTCTATCAAGAAGAAATAATATGACAGAGAAGTCTAATAATATTAATCTGTGCTTCAATAATTTCTGTTGGACACTAACTTCATTGAATTTTAAAGTAAGTTTATCGGACTCGATTCAGTTATGAGCTAACATAACATTTAAGAATTTATGTTGTGTAAACACACAAACAGAATGCACAGGCTAATCAGAGACTTCCATAGGATTTGAATACACTATAACAAGAATAAGCTAAAACAGTACATAAAAAATCCCTAAAAAATAGTCACTAGCCAATGAAATAGGTCAAATACATCTATAAAGTCAGCAGTAGAAGACTTCAGGTATCTTGTGCAGCTGTCACTTGAGAAGGACACAGGGACTGTGTTGTACCTGTCATGTCTGTTGTATCATTTTGAATGACAAGGCAACTGGATGGTGCCAAATCTTACCGTTGACTATAATGTAAGGCACAGTTTTAGCTTTCAAAACCACATATAATAGAATGTAAGTGCATTAAATTTTTAGTGTGTGCAGTCTGGAGCTAATTCCCACCTTGTATGACGCCACAGCTACTCTGTTGTATGTTCTTACCAATTTCTTTGTTCTGGCCACGGAACTATCCTTTAAAATGTGCCGTAATACATTTGACAAACATCTGAAAAATGTTTTAGCTATGTTTTCTTTCATAAATAAATAATAAAATGTAACAGCTAAAATAGAGATAATAATTTTAAGTTCTCAAAGTAAAACTCCAGCAACTGGTGGTAATTTTCTTTATAGTTAAAATGAAGAGCACAGAAGGATCAATACCTCTGAAGACAGAATTGACTTTGAGCACACTTTTTTAATTAAGTTCTTAAATCACAGCTTGCTCTTAATAACATTTTAACATAATGAAATCTTTTATTGTGTTTGCAGTGTTCTCAAATGTAGACTTTTTTTTTAATTAGCTAAAATATTTCATTCGCCTACTTGATGACAAATCTTCATATAGAAAACAAAAATACAATGAACCGCAAAATTTAAATGAGCATCATTTAAATCAAATCTGGAATTCTAAAAAAATCTGACAAGAGAATTTAGGTTTTTTTTTTCTAGTAAGAGAGATGTTAAAGTATGCTTTCACAGTGTGGATAATTTTCAGTGAGAAAATGATGTCAAAGTTCATAAAGAAACAAGCAACAAGTAAAACATGGAATATTATGATGATGCACTTGATGCCTTAAGATTTTTTTTTATATATTTGTAGATTTTAATAAAGCTGTATAGTTTCTCTCTCTTAGAGTATCAGTTAAGAGTTTCTAGACCCCTTTCTCACAGTTTGTGCCACACTCTTGAAATTCTGTTTAATGGTCTTTTCAAGGAAAGAGATTTTAGCAAGGACATCCAGTTTGGGACACAGGCACCTGGACTGTAATAATAAGATATATTGTAGTCAAAACAGGATAGAGGGCCCAGAACCCTTGGAGGGGCTCCAATGGGGCAGTTCTGAGGGTGGTACCAGGGGAAAGTGGTTTTCAGGTTGGATGTACCCATTAGATATGATAATTAATTAGTGTTCTAAATTTGTAAGAACCTATATTGGGTGTGTGCTTATATACTCCGTGCACCTGAAAGCTTTCATTAAAGAACTGCTCTCTACCTCATCTATACTAATACTGTTTGCAAAGGGTTTTTTTTCCTCCATTTTAGGCAACACACTAAATATGAACACAGCATAGAAGTAAATTTTTTATTTAGGGCTAGAGTATTTGAGAAAAGGAATCAAAACCAGGAGGTTCTAATACTTATTTGACATCTCTCAAAGCCAAATACTATTAGTGGTGTTACTGAAAAAGTTAGCTGACTACAGGTATGTTAGGTAGAGGGGCACAGGAGTGATGGGCACAAATCACTATTTGTGCTATAATCAACCTTTTATCGTTGGCATTTTGGTCTCCTTAGTTACCTGTGTTAAAAGTATAATAAAAAGTCTGTACTTAAATGTACATAGATAAGAAGATTGTCTTTGAATAGCTGTGAACTTACATAAAAGGTGGAATCTTGTTAGGGCTGCACGACTATGACTATGCTGCTGGCTATACCCTTCCCTGAGGTGAAGTTAACTGAGCAGGACATGGCACGGCATGGAAAATGGCTGGATGTGACACATAACAGTATGTGAAGCTGAAATAAATTATAGATAGCTCCATGAGGCATGGCATGGGTTGCAGAGGTGGTTAAGGCGGAATTATCCAAGAAATGATTAAACTTCACATGTAATTGGAGGGATAACTCAGGACCTTCAGGATGGCAGTATCTTGCAGGCAGTGACAAGCTAACCATACCAGCAATGACCTACAAGGCTGAAGCTACAAAAAGAACAGTCAAAGAAATACCTGATTTGCATAAGGAAGTAGCACAACTAGGATCAATAGGAAAGAATTAATTGAGGTCTGTTAGGAGGCGATTGGGGCATAGAAAGGGAGGTGGTGAAAAGACAGTCAAGATAAAGGAAAAGCAGTAATGAGATGTGTTAATGTTGAAATCGGTGCTGCCTAGGTGTACTTTCTGGGCAGTTCTGCACTTGATCACTGTAGCCTAAATCAGGATTGTAGACAAAGCCTGTTGCTCTAAACATAACACAGCAGTCGGCCCTGCAGGCAAGACACCGTGGGCTCAGTTCTTTCCCTGGCTAACAGGAGCACACCTGGACAAGTAAATCAACAGCATCTCCAGATGAGGTTTTGTTCCTGACAGCATCCACATCTGCCCATCACTTCTAACAAGTATAAAATTTTGAGACAATTTTTTTTGACACATGCAATTTATGCAACTCAGATTTTAGCTTTTAGTGGCAGATGTACTTCTAAATAAGAAAAAGGTATTCACTGGAAAAGTGATATCAACATTTACTGATTGGGAGAGGTCAAAGCAACTTATTTTTTTTTAAATTGCTACTATTCGTTGTTTAGTATTTCTCCAAACACAATTAATAATTTGTACTTCTAATAGTCTCAGAATGATCCTTTCTTTGACTTACAAAGAGATGGAGATGTGAAACAAGCAAAATGTAGACAGCAAGAACTGCACACACATGGGTTAGATTAAACTACTAAAACCATTTTGCCTGAGATAAGAGACATTTGTTTCCTATACCTAAGGAAGAACGTGAATTAATATCTTGAATTTATTGTGATTAAATGGCAGTCAACCTTAATATTTGGTAATGCATGCATACACGTAGACAACACTGCTGGACTGCAACTCTCTTAAATGGTATCAGCAACCAAACTATAATACATAAATACATATAATATACTGTAGTAAGAAGAAAGAAAATTCTGTTCAAAATATTAAGTTCCTTACTCAGTTTGGGTTTTTTGCCATGGACTCTATGATCTACATGGAGAGCTTTCAATATTCCCTGCCTACTTTGAAAAAATACAGAATAAACTGCAAAAAAATGTAATTTATTGAGCTGAGAATCAAGCACTACACATGTTGTAGGATCCATTGCTTCAGGAAGACTATTTATTACCTTCTTTATTATCAAAACATTTCAACAGAGCCCAATTCTGGATTCCTTCTGTTTCCCTCTCTAAATCATATACTTTCTGTGCAAAATGCTTGTGTCATAATTTTTTATTAATCTAAACCATTTTCACCTCATTTACCTGAGATTTATACATCTTGCTCCACAGAAGACATTAAATTTAGGGAGAAACATATGAAGAATTCTGAGAAAGAAGAACATAAACTTTCAGAAGGAAGCAATAGAAGTCTACTCCATTAATGAAAATTTCTTTTTTTATTAGAAACAATTAAATACAGATTTAAGGAAATTAAAGTTCCCATCTCACCTTCTATAGATTCATCCACCATTTGTAATATTGTGAAGTTCAACAGAGATTTGGTCCTACAGCACTTAAGTATATTCAATAAAAAAGTAAATTTATCAAAACACGAAACATGGAGTATTTAAAATTTCATACAGTAGAGGACAGAGGAAAAAAGAGCTACTATGTGACCAAAGTATAGGACAATATTTAATTATTTTAAGATATGAAGAAAGAAGAGTATATATGCAGGCAGTTGAACCAAAAAAAAGGGTGTAATCTAGTATAGTCTCAGTATAATGAATAAGTTTTAAATATGTAGGCAAAGAACTCAGCCTTTTCCAGAGTGGGCATGAGTCATACTCATTGAAATTGTCATATTTCAGCAACTCTGTTATTGAGAGATAGTTTTCAAAAGTATCTTCGAAATAGTTCCTTCTGTTGTTAAGATGCCATGAAAGTTACAGCTTCAATAGCACTCTACAGTCAACAGCTGAAGACGTGGATGAGTTCATGAATGGTGGCAATGACTTTGAAACTCATAAGCAGACCATGCTTCACAAATCAGTTCTTGATCTTGCAGAAGTGCTTTGCTGCAACACTCTAGCCTACATTTCTTGAAAGACAAAAACCTCAGTAATTATGTGAGAAAACCCAGAAATCAATAAAAAAAGACATGGACTTACATGTGGATGACTTTTTATTTTTCCAGCATATTCCATCGAATTTTGAGTTTTGCACTTGTGTTTTTATCAAAAGAAATATCCTAATTAATTATGATCCATTAAAAAAAGTTACACCACAAACTGTACTGTAATTTGGTGAAAATCTCATGACGGGGCTTCCAGTTCTGAAAGTCTTTCATGAAGATGTCAGTTCAGATTTATCTTGATTTACCTCAACTCTTGTAGATAAGACTTTCAGTTAAATACTGGCTTTAGTTGTTATATTTCTATTAGTGTTGTATTTCTATTTAGGTTTTCTGGCTATCAGGATTCTTTATGTGGGCGTGAGTCCTTATTTTCAAGCACATGATACACTTATATATACTTGTAATAAGATGCTAATTTCACCTTAAAACTTACTGAATCTGGATACCTTATATAGCTACAGTACTAAGGTTTTTAAAATTCCTGTGTCTTCACTGCTTTGCTTACCAGTTGTATTGAAATGGAAAACATGAGACCAATACAACATATTATTACTTCCCATACAAATTACGTTAATAAAAATAGAAGCAAAAATTGGATGTTTTCCAAGAATTTTTTACTGCCAAATGTTAATGAATTTAAATTTAATCAGGAGAGTATTTCAAATAAATCCCAATTAAAAGGAATATATTTTTTCTATTGCCAAGAGATAAATGTTCAACAAAGTTTAAAGTGTATCTAAAATTCAAATATGATTTTGATGCACGTTTCACTAAGTAAATATTAGGAGGTACATGGACCAGTTTATTCAAGAATGGCATACAGTCTACCTAACAAAAAAGACTTATTTTATAATTAAATGTTAAGTGCTTTGTGAGAACACCTGTAAGTCCAAATTCCTTGGTGGTAATATCAATGGATAGCTATCTTTAAAGGTACAAAAATAAATATTCACAAAGAAAAAGAAAGTGTATTTAACATTGAAGAATTTATTTCAATTTTTTTCTAGAATACAAGTTATTTCTTTCAGAAATAATACTAATGTTAAGAATCTGAAAACAAATTTAAGATAAATATGGAACATGCAATCCACACATAATCATAGAATTGTTTGGGTTGGAAGGGACCTTAGCTCTAACCCCCTTGCCATGGGCAGGGAACCTTTCACTAGACCAGGTTGCTCAGGGCCCCATTAAGCCTGTCCTTGAACACTTTCAAGGATGGAGCATCCACAACTTCACTAGGCAACCTGTTCCAGTGCCTCACCACCCTCACAGTAAAGAATTTTTTTCTAGTATCTAATAAAAAACCTTGCCCTATTTCAGTTTGAAACCACTTTCTCGTTATCCTATCATTACATGGTCTTGTAAGAAATGTCTTTCCATCTTTCATACAAACTCCCTTCCAGTACTGGAAGACCACAATTAGGTCACCCCAAATCCTTCTCTTTTCCAGGCTCAATGAACCCAATTCTCTCAGTCCTTCATTGCAGGAAAGTTGCTCCATCCCTCTAATCATTTTGGTGGCTTTCTCTGGACTCACTTCAAGGAATCAATGTCTTCCCGTGCTGGGGACCCCAGAGCTGTATGCAGTAGTCCAGATGGGGTCTCACCAGAGTGGAGTAGAGGGGCAGAACCACCTCCTCTGACCTGCTGGTCACACTGCTTTTGGTGCAGCCCAGGACATGTTTGGCTTTCTGGACTACAGGTGCACATTGCTGGGTCATGTCCTGCCTCTCATCCACTAGCACTTCCAAGTCCTTCTCAGCAGGGTTGCTCTCGATCTGTTCATCCTCCAGCTCAGATTGATACCACAGTTCGCCCCAACCCACATGCAGCACTTTGCACTTGGTTTTGTTAAAAGCACAGGAAATTCCCATGGGCCCACTTCTTGTGCTTGTCCAGGTCCCTCTGCATGGCATCCCGTCCTTCAGGTGTGTCAACCACACTCAGTTTGGTGCCATCTGCAAACTTGCAGAGGGTGAACTTGATTTCACTGTCTATGTCTGTGATGGGTTTAATCCAGGCTTCCTTAGTAACCAGTTGCAACTAGGGAAGTGAGCATTACATAAGTATTCCACACGTGTTTTCCACGTAACAGAGGGGGAGGGGAGATAGGAAGTTTAGGTTTTTTTCCTTCTTCCGGCGAGGCTGGGGGAGCAGAGGAAATCGAGATGGTCCCTTTCTTCAGTCAGTTTTCTAGCCCAGGATGTGGTGAGATTGTCTCTTTGCCGGTTTCCCCTCCTTTTTTAAAGTTTTTGATTGTATTTTTCCTCTTTTGTGTTTGGGGGTTTTTTTGGTCCCTCCTCGTTCCCGTCTCCCTTTCCCTTTCCCTTTTTTCCCCTTTTCCCCAGGGGCCCCTAAAGGTGACTACAAGTTGCATGTGTAGTAGTAAATGTTGGAAAATATATGTATGTTTTAATTCAGTTCGGTTTCTTCTGAGTTCTTGCTTTCTTTTCAGTTTTTTTCCCTTTGCTGAGAAGGGTTTAGGAAGGAGGGGCAAAGGACAGTCCAGGCTTGGGTAGGGGAGCTGGGCCAAACACAGATAATGTCAATGATGAAGATATTAAAATAACACTGAAGGTCACCACTTCTCACTGACGTCCATTGGGACTCTGAGCCACTGACCACTTCTGTCTGGATGCAACTGTCTAACCTCATCCCCCCAAGAGTCACCCATCAAATTCATCTCCCTCCATTTTAGAGAGAAGGGTGTTGTGAGGGACTGTGTCAAAGGCTTTAAAGAAGTCCAGATAAACGACATTTGCAGCACTTGCCTTGTCCACTCCCCTGCAGAATGCTGTAACACTCCAGCCCTGGGAGCTGCAAGGAGTTTTAGTTTAAAATATGTATTTAGGGTTCTTTAATACCTTGAGACAGCATTAAGAGAATAAGCCAAAGACTTGTTCCCAAGAGGTATTTTTTATTAATAATTTAGGAAAGAAAATAAGGGAACTTGGCAACAGTTCAAAAGGGCACCACACAAGCTAGACAAAATGTTCCACTGCAATACTGACCCTGCACATACTATTCTACATCACTTAAGTCAAAATCCAATCCCTCCAGCTCCAAGCCACACAAAGTATCAAGAAAGGAGAAAAGAAAGAGGAGTAGAGGGAGCAAGGAAAGTGAAGGAGAAAGAGGGAGAAACAGATCATATAGCACCACTGAACCTTGTGGAAGGTCAGCTCTCACATGTCCAGGTGGCAGGGCCATAACACGTGACATGCCTTTGGTTTTATCTGCTCTGGTCTCTACAGTCAAACTCCCCAGGTGGGACCTCTGACCCCCTGGCCACTCTGGGGTCCCAGGCCAGTGTGAGGAGCCATGTTCACACTGTCCCTGCCCATCCAACCTGGGCCAGGGGCTCCAGGAGCTGTGGAGGGTTATAGTTTTCCCAGGCTGTTTGTGACTGGCAGCTGCTGCAGGGATTCCCCAGCTCTGTGGTGTTCAACCCAACCCTGCCCCTCCACACACACACACACGCACCCTACAAGGTGGTTCTGACCCAATAATCATTGATATGGTGTCTCACAAATGCCACTAGATTGGTTAGGCAGGCCCTGCCCTTGGTAATGCCAAGGGCATGTTTTATTAGGTTTGAATCTGTTGTCTCTAAGTGTTTTAATTACTTTAAGTGCTAATTATTACAATTTTACTAAAATAAAACTGATGCTCCCTATGGAAATGTACACACAACAAATTAGTGTTCACTACTAACCAAGAAGTGAAAGCGTTCACTACTGTAACCCTTGATCAACAGGTTCAGCTGTTGGTAATCCAGAGCGTAGTTTCCTGCAGCACAGCTGTGTGACTGTAGAACCATTCTGCTGAGAAATTTATTTTAAGTGTGAGAAAGTAAGTGGTCTAAAATAATTAAAAAGTGTGGGGGAGAAAGAAGTATTGGTGTTCAGACAGTGACAATCATCAGCAGGTCAGAGATGCAGTAAGAAAAGCACTGACATAGTAAGGTATAAAATGTTCAAACAAAAAATTCAACAACAGCAAGAACAATGAGACCCTTCCCCATCTGACTACTAACTGCCCAGCCAACTGAGACTTGTCAGAGATCAGTATTAGAGATGGTGAGCATATTAATGCTTTGCATGCTAGCTTCTTGGTTGCAGCTATCTATCACATGTATTAGGCAACAAAAAATTGGTTTTCACTCCTAATTTGTTGTTTACTGACAACATTTTCCTTTATAATAAAAGAAGATCAACCGAAGCAACCCACAAAAGGAGGGTTATCCTTGGTACAGTAAGGCCAATCAAGCCTTCACAATAATTATGTTAAGGACAACTGAAAGCAATCTACAAACAAGAATGAAAACTAGCTAGGGTTTTCTAATTGTGGTAATTGCAGCTTAAGATAATTTCAACTATAGAAAACATTGTGATTGAAGCATTATTATAATGTGATTTGGCATTTAAAAGAGTTTTAAGTTCTTGAATATAGGTTAGTGTCATGGTAACAGATTTTAATTTGGAGTAATTTTGAGTGTGCTTCTGTTTTGTTTTAGGTCTGCAAATTTTTTAGATATATTGTAAGGAAAATTAAAATTATTAAAATTAAATTACACTAGTATAATTGATTTTGTTTGAATTGTGGTTTTCTACCTCATTAAACTACATTTCATAAACTTATTTGCTACTATGTTATGAAGAAAAGAGAAACCAAATTTGACTAAAACTAGTATTTTTAAAGGATACCATGTATCTTTTTGCAGCTTTCTTATTTGTAAGGGTAAAAAAATGTTGGGGTTTTTTTTATTCCTTAAATTACTCAGAATGTCTACAGTATACTCAATGTTAGTCACAGTATTGTTAAAATAGGAATATCTGAGTGTGGTTAGTTTTCATTCACTTTCCCTTTTGACATTCATATATGTCAGCATTATGTGTTGACATTGATGTATTGCTAAACTACATACTGATAGCCTAGGCAAAGTTTGCCCAGCAACCCTCTTACCATTTTCCATTTCTCCATGTAAATTCACATGCTCATCTGGTTTAAAAGAAGACTGTCTCTTCAAATAGATAAAATAGAAATTTCTTTGCAGCCAAATCTCTTCATTTTTGCCTGTAGCCCATATCGTTCTTTAAGGACAAAATAGTGGTAAAAGTAATATTGAGAAAAAGAAAAAAAGAGCACCTAGACTTCCAGTATAAATAAATGAGTTATGAACTACCACAATATAAATTCAAAACTTTTTCTTCAAATTTAAAATTTTATTCAGATTTTGTACACTGTAAACATTAAACTCGGAACACTACCTAAAAAAAATACTTACCTGGAACATTATCAAAGACTCATGTTTAGCATTAAACCTAAATGAGAATAATGTGAAGAAAATAATTAAGTTGCTTTCATATTTAGGAAAGCAGCAGAGGAATGTAAATCTTAAAATTAAGAAAAAATATCTTCATTAAAGTTAAAAATAGCAACTCTAAGAAAACAATACCACTATTCACCTGAAAATTGTTCTGTTGTTTTGCAATGAATGCAAAGCAAACAAACCAACCCCCCAAACATGTTTGGCTCTAGCAAAGTCAGCAATACTGTTCAAGTAATCATATTTGTCTGTCCATTTTCAGAATTTTAAGAACAAGTAAAATGGATTATAACTGCTTGTTATTTCTTCTACCCAATTACTTTCAGTGTACAACTGGACAAAAGCATTATCTTTCAATTACATTAAATAAGAACCAAAAAAACCCAACAAACCATAGAGCTGAAACTTTGGATACAATTATTTACCTCTGGCATGTGCCTTTTACTTGTTGCACTAACAGCTCTTCGCCTTTGTCTTATATTACAATTAACAGTGGTAAGTTCCAGGGATTGGTTAATACTACCTCGGAGAAGTGTTTGAGATAACTACAACAAGCTATTGGAGATGCCATCTTCCTCCCACTCATTATGAAGAAAACTCATAGAGATCAGTACAGGTGCAATCAGAATGTAAGCTCTATATTGTAACCAGTTGCATAGCTGAACAATAATACAGAAGAAAAGTATTTTCTTAGGGAAAAGTCAAGGAGCATAATTACACTCATGGATGAAAGAGAACAAGGGAAGAAATTTTAGTCCTGATTGGTTGCAATGCTTAACTGCTAAATTACTACTGGCTCCTTTTTGCAAATCTGTCGCTAATTATCTCCAAGACTAATCTATCACTAAAATGGCTTAAGTTCAAGCAGCCTTTGCCCATTTGGTCACTAGGCTAGTATTAATTTCCTTGCCTTCAGTAAGTTAACAGTAGCCAGGATAGCCATGGCGAGGCACAGGAAAAATCTAACCAGGGAGGAAAACATTCTGTCAGTTTATTGGAAGCAAAAAGGATAGGCAAGAAAGAACCGAGTTATTATTTAAGGGGCACAAAACACTATTGATGCTGGGAAGGATGAAGTGTTTACACTTCTCCTGCTTTAGTCTTCATTAAGTATGTTATGGATTAATAGACATCACACCAAGACAGAATAAGTAAAGAAGTTACTTAGGTTAGATGAAATTTCATCAAGTTGATAAAATTTTCTGCAGAGGACTTTAGTAAAATAGCATAGGAAATCTCATGTTAGCATTACAATTGAGAACAAAAAGAGAATAAATGATCTTCCAGAAGAGTAAAAAAAGGGCAAAAATAATAAAGTTTTTAAAATAGGAACGAAAATGCCACAGTTATCTAGCTCCACTTCATGAAGAATATGTTAGAAAAAAGATCTGCAAAATCAAAAGGTATTTATTTTCAGCCAATAAATTATGCCGTAACAAATTTCATTCGACGAGGTACCTCATCTCATTAGTATGTTTGAAATATTAAGGTATTTCAGATAGTGTCTCGTACTATTTTCCTAAATGGCCTAGAAAATTACAGCGAAATAAAATCTGCTGCAAGGTGAGTATATAAGTGGTTGGAAAACTGTACTTGGCTGCTATTCATTGCACACAGTAGCATGAGAAAAAAATGTTGAGCATGTTAACATATGAATTTGTCTTTACTTCACTACTGTTCAATACATTTATCATTTTATAACAGAAAATAGTGTATACCATTCAATTTGCAGATCATTTCAGACTGGACTAGGCTTTGGAGACCACATGAAAATTCAAACAGTCTTGAGAAACTGAAGTTGTTTATCTTCCAGAAAGACTGCAAACAGAATGATTGCTGACAGTAATGCACTTGTGGCTTAAAAAAGTATGAAAGATTGTTGATACCTTCACTTGAAAACTACATCCTGATAGTCAAATGACTATTAAGGGCAAATAAGAAAATTGCCCAGAAGTTTACCATAATGACTCTATCAATCAGTATTTTCTTTAGTCCCCTCCTCTAGATCATCAGATTCTGTTTTTAGGTTTTGTAGATAGCAGTACCTTGTACTGTTCATATAACTCCTACTGGACAGGTAACACATGTTCTGACCATCACAGCATCCTAATTACTGACCTTCTTTGTTAATTATGCCTCCTTATGAGTTATACACTATAGCAATCCAACTGCCAAACTCAAGTTATACCAAATTAATGAAAATTATTTCAGTCCTTATGTATACACTTGTAGCTACAAACAAAGTATTGTGTCTCAATTTTACTTCTAAATTAATTTATATGTAACTGCTAAAACATACTGGAAGAGATTGGGAAAAATACAGATTTCCCATCACAAGCATTTTTTAAAAGACAAAAAAATATGTCAGTTACAGTTTACTCAACTTTGAGAAGCAAGGTTTAGATTTAAGTTTTTTTAGTCAATATGTATTTTTTTGGTGCTATTGCTAACTATGCAGTGAAATTTATATCTAGGCTTTCCTTAACAAAGTGACTATATCAAAACATGAAGTTGGAACATACTTGCCAAGTCAGAAGTTACAGTCTTATATCACTGAAATATATTCTCTCACTATAAAAAACAGTGACCAAGGGATTAAAAACATTACAATCATTAAAAACATTATATACAATCAGAGAAAACACAGCAGGAAAACAATTCTGCAAACAAAAATAATTGTAAGTATGTGAAACCTCAGATATATAGTAATATAAAACAGTTTTTAAAGTGACCTTAATCACAGAATCAGATTTGTCTGGTTTTGTACTATGTAGTTAAACCCAGGAAATTTCAAGCAATTTGTGATCTTAAATTGTAATGTTAACAGTTTTACTGCAGGGGTCACGACATTTGGATGGAAAATTATCCTCTGAATTTTTTCAAGCAATTACAATATTCTCATCTGAATCACAAACCATTTTTTTGAAGGGAAAATAAAAAAACCCAACAAAACAAAGCCAGTATATGCTCTGGGACACTCAGTTCAGATGACAGTTTGTATAAGCAGATTGAAAAAGCCACTTTTAAATATTTGATTTTTTAATTTGGTCAGACACTGAATGTAAATAAATGAAAGACTGTTTGTACACATAATCATAGAAAAAGCCTCATCTTTTCAAAAGGAAGGACAAGAGAAGAATACAAGAACTTATTCTATTGCCTTATACTGAGTGATGAAGAATTCTTTTATAGAAATAATGTCTTTCTGAAACAAATACTATGACTTGTTGCTGACTTTTTTTTAATGAGTTATCTGATTGTAATACAAAAGAATGAAATGCATTATAAATAAAGATTCCATTGTCATTAACTGCTACTTTAAAATTAAAGTGTCAGTCAGAGATCTCCAACAACATTACTACATGTATATTTTTTTCTTAGGTTTCCCAGAAAGAACATGAAGTCAGAAGGGGCCCAAACATCCACAGTTTCCCGAAAACAAAAGAAACTGTGTCTATGACTCTGCACTATAAAATTTTAAACTAACCTTATTAATGTGATGGCAAGGCACAAGTATCTCAACCGTGACTAGAAAATTTAATTGTCATGGAGATGGAGAAAAACCCAGTAACTTCCTAATCTGGAAGTATACAATTCCTCAGAGGCTGGGAATCTCTCTACTGAGACCAGAAAATATGGGAAGTATACGGCACTAGAATTTTGATGCTAAATAACTCAGGTGAGAGAGTATACTTGTGTGAGGACAGGAGTCTTACATACCATGAGACAGACCTGAAAACTGGGAAATGCTTCTCCTTGAACTGTGTGTATTCATAAAGAATTAAGAGTAGTAGGGACAGGAGGCTATACCCAAAGGACAATGAGACTCTGCGCTGAAGAAAAACTGAGACATCATGATCATCATGTTACTTGTTTTAATACTAAGTATTAGACATTTAAAGAGCAACAAGATTACTGCTTAAGTAATTCTGTGTGAATGAGATGTAGAGAAATATTTAAATTATTTGATTTTATCTTGACAGCCTAATTACAGAATTTTGCTTAATTTTCATTGTCAAAGAAAAAACTATAGGTTCATTTTATCATTAATAGAAGTTAATTGATCTTCTGTACTTCAAAATATTTTACTGTAATTGTAAGCTGTAAAAGGAAAATATTCATTTAGAAATGCATGCAACAATAATCCTGTTGGATGGTAGTATTTTGCTCATCATTTTATTACTGAAATAGCAAAATCTTTAAAATAAAAATTGTATGATGATTACACTTGTTATTACAAATGTTAATCTGAGTAACTACATATATTCATCTGTGTATTCCTCAAACTGTCTATGTATATAATGTAGTAGATATTTATTAGTTTCTACTCATCTATTTTTCTACTCAGATTACAAAGATTGCAATTTAGAAGGTAAGTAATATTATCAGTGAGGTACTTTAAAATCATCCAGTATCCTGTTACTTAGACAAAGCATTTTGATATTTCAAGTTAAATTCTGTAGGGCTATTAAGTTTTCCTATAAAATAAAACAATGAAGAAAATCATAAGTCAAATTTATTAAAAAAATTAAAAGGAAAAATTTCTTTTAAAGCAAAATATCTCAGAGGGACATTACAAAATATCTCATAAAAGGTTTTCAAGGGTGAAATTTCCTAGAAATGCTTTTCTTTTTTTAACTTCAAAAGAACGTATAAGCTGAAATATAAGCATCATAAGGTCATGTCTAGAACAGCAAACAAAATCTCTGCATTCCTGTTCTCTGCTCTGTTCAGCCTCTGGGATTCAGGCCAAATGGCATGGCACAACTTGCCTCCATATGGCTAAATGTTCCTATCCTCTAAAATAATGGCTATATCCAAAGTGCCTATTGAGTATGTTTCCTGACTTATGGTAACTCCTGAATGAGTTTGTGAGACATTAATTTGTACAATCCAAAACCATTTTAAGATACCTTATCGGTATTGACTATCTTATGCCAGTTACATTGGCTCTGTTTAATTTAATTAAGTCTACTATAATTTACTGGTACATGTGTAGTAGTAAAATCCTAGCAATTTCTTTTTTATATAGCCTGTTTTGCAAGCCATCGGTGTCTCTATTACTGTTATTTGTTAATATATAGTATTTGAAAGAATTTTTCAATTCAGATAGAAAAATAAACATTGAATAAAAGATCAGCAGGAAACTGCATATTTTTTGAACAGAACATGAAAGAGAACCAGTTCTAAGAAGATTCTGAGTCACAGAAAAATGACAGCAAGTATTATTAACTTAGCTAAGAAAAAACGCCTTATTTTCTTTGCATCACCAGAATATCAACAGAGACTGATGTCATTCATAGAAGCACCACTAAAAGTGTTAGTTTTAGATCAAAAGAAAAAAAAACATAGTGATTTTAATAAGAAATTCTACCACTTAAAATAGATAGTCACATTGTCTATGTGAATGAGTAACTGGTACAGATGAGTGGCTTTCAAATGCTAAGGTCTAAGGTTATTATGTGGAGTACAGCAGCATAGGAACAGAAAGGTGTATGCTCTGCCAAAGCTGTACTAGATGAGTTCAGCTGTTCCTCTTGATCATACCTTGGGAGAGAAGGAACGGCATTTTTTTTCAAATAAAGGTGATTTAAGGCCAGCTTGACAACTGCAGCTAAAAACTATGTATTTCTCAAGAGAACAGGCAAGTATTACAGAGAAAATTTTTGAAAATAATTATTTCTCTGGTGTCATGTTTCACAGAATCACAGAATATGCAGAGTTGAGTGACCCACAAGGATCATCAAGACCAACTCTCAGCCCTGCACAGGACCATCCCCAAGAGTCACACCATGTGCCTGAGAGCATCATCCAAATGCTTCTTGAACTGTGGCAGGCTTAGTGCTGTGACTTCATTGGGGAGCCTGTTCCAGAACTCAGTCACCCTCTGGGTGAAGAACCTGTTTCTAATATCCAAGCTAAACTTCCCCTGACATAACTTCAGGCCATTCCCTCAGATCCTATCACTGGTCACCACAGAGAAGAGATCAATGCCTGCCCCTCCTCTTCCCGTCACAAGGAAGTTGTAACTGCAATGAGGTCTCCCCTCAGTCTCCTCTGGGCTGAACAGACCAAGTTAGGGGGGTTAACTCAGAGGGTCTGCAGACCCCCTAATGTTTGAGGTGATTGATGAAGGGATTGATATGGAATAGGTCAGAGTGTATTCTTGAATGAAAGCAGTTTGCAGTGTGCCCTTAAAGGGGAAGAAATCACCTGCAGAATGCAGGAGACTTTTTGGCCAATAGAATGCTTCCATGTATGCTTAGCTGAGCTAACTGACCAATTATGGGTTGACACGGTGTGAGAGAAAGTAGATAAAAGTAAAGTTGTAACTAAGAATAAAGTCCTTTGTCCTTGGCGTAAGCTTTCTGATCTAACTGCTGCCTGAGTTTGTCTCTGCCTTCTCTGACCGTCGCAAATCTACTTTACCCTGACAAAAGATTACCCCCACACAAGTGACTGCAGCCACTCCTCATACGTCTTCCCTTCAAGGCCCTTCACCATCTTTGTTGCCCTTCTTTGGACATTCTCTAATAAATTAGTATCTTTTTTATTGTGGTGTCCAAAACTGCACACAATTTTCAAGGTGAGGCCACCCCAGTGCAGAGCAGAGCGGGACAATCCCCTCCCTGAACTGGCTGGTGCTGCTGTGCCTGATGCCCCCCAGGACTCAGTTGGCCCTCCTGGCTGCCAAGGCACTGCTGACTCATATTCAAATGGTCATCGACCAGGACCCGCAGGTCCTTTTCCATGGCACTGCTTTCCAGCATCTCATTCCCCAGCCTGCCTGTACATCTGGGGTTGCCCCATCCCAGGTGCAGAATCTGTCACTTTCCCTCGTTCATCTTCACCTAGTTGGTGATTGTCCATCTCTCTAATTTGTCGAGGTCTCTCTTCAGGGCCTTCCTGCCTTCAAGGGAGTCAACAGCTTCTCTCAGTTTTGTATCATTTGCAAACTTGTTTAGCATTCCTTCCAGTCTTGCATCCAAGTCATTTAGGAAGATGTTAAAAAGCACAGGACCTAAGATGCAGGGAGCCCTGTGGAACCCCACTAGTCACAGGTTACCAGTCTGATATTCCCCCATTCACTATTACCCTCTGTGCTCGGCCTGTGAGCCAATTGCTCACCCATCACATGATGTGTTTATCTAGCTGTGTGCTGGGCATGTTTTCTAACCTTAGCTTACTTGTGAATCTTTATCCATGACAAATCAGGCTGCACTCCTTAAGTGAAATTCTCTGACCGTTTAAAAACTGCTTTAGGGTGTGTTTATATAACTGGTTGTGATCATAAAATGGATTAAAAAATGACTGTCCCTCAAGCTAATATAAGTGACTGTTCTTCTAGGCTGCTGCAATGCAGAGTAAAATGTATGTGTTCAAACCATCTCTAGTGGCAATTCATATATCATTACTTTATCCAGCATTACTAAGGAGGCACTCCACAACAACCATGGAGAAGTAATTTTTGTTACCACCTGGAAATAATGTAGCTGGTTATGTCACTGCATTTTCAGAAACCTAGCCTGTGCTATGCTAACTCAACTTTTAATTTTGAGAAATAGCATCATTTAACCTTTCAACTTACTGAAGGCAAATCATTCTCAAAAGATCAATTTCAGTTGAAAACTCGCTACAAAAAAACATACAGAAGCACTGACAAGTGAATCAGCCCCAATTTACTGTTTGTCTGGTTTTCTCATTCCTTTCTTGCCATTAGAAAACAATCACAGTCAATAAGTGTAGGAATATCTGTAGTATTTAAAATATGTTATTATGGCAACAAAATCAGCCTAAGAAGCTGAAACTCCCTGAGTCACAGCAATGCCACAGCATTATTAATATACATTATAAACAACATAACTGTTAAATTTCTCCCTCCTATCATCTATTCCCAGTGTTTTTTCAGGTTATTTATCCAAACAGACTCAGAATATATCTATGTCATAAAGCTTCTTCAAAGGCTTGTACACACAAAAAGTTTAAAGAATAATTCTAAAGCATTAATTACTTATCATTTAGCACAGATACTCTCTGCACTAGGTTTTTATGTCAACTAGGTTTTTATGTCAATGGATGTCTAGTCCCATCAATTTATTTCTCTATTTACTTTAGCTTGGTTATTCTGTAGTTCTGTTTCACAGCGTTTTTAACACCCTCAGATTCTAGCTTCTGAATGTATAATTAACCACCCACAAAATAAGCATCTTTATAGCTGAAGTGCATGTTCATTCATTCATGTGAGAATTCCTGCATTCAAGTGAGACTTGTTTGAAAGTCCCTTTAAAACCATTCATTCTACTAACCATCCTTATCCAAAGCACAGTGCCCTCTCATTTTTGGTGTGCTTGTTCTCATCTAAATTTAGTGTCTTTTGGATTAAAAACACAACAGGATAAAATTCAGCAACAAAATTACCCCTCATTTTTTTTAATTTGCTGAGAGGTATATCCCATCTAATTAATAACTATTGTTCCACAGTAAACATATAATGCTCATCACCCTCAGACTCACTGTGTATCTTCTGACTTTATGTAATATGTAGACTCACATAGACTAGGACTACTCATAACCCTAAGGGGTTTCTTTGTATGATGGTTCCTCTGTTGCTTTTTTTATCAATCAGTAACTGCAGCTACAACCTAACCTTACTCCTGACACACCAGTTCTCTCTGGGGTACAATACGTAAACAGCTTGATGTAAAACACCTGCCTAAAAATAAACAGTGCTCCCAAGTTTTGCAATGGAAAAAGGGTTAATAAAATCTAGCTTGTTTGGATACATACTTCAAGGTTCTTCTCTTTGGAAGTGCTCTTCACTACTTGGAAGATGTATTAATAGGATATATATCCCCAGGCCATTTTTCCTACAAAACATGAGCATGAGACTTCCTTAGGGACATGACTATGTGAATTTATTTCATTTGAAGAGCATTAGAAAGACAAAAACACAAAGAGAAAGTGTCATGAATCTGACTCATAACAGGGACATGAAAGACTAACAATTTTAATCTGTTTGACTGACTAATAAATGAAGAAAAAAGAGCCACAAATACTTTTGAGCGGTCTGTAAAGTTATTCAAGATTTGAGTGGCAACGAATAATCCCGGAAAACTACATTAGGTAAGGAAGTTTAGAAATATGCTGTTTAATAAACAAAAATACAATGTGATACACAATATGCAATCAACAGACATGAGAAAGTTTACTCATGATTATTACTATTATTTTGGCTATACTTCATGGAACATATAAGGTATGGATGGAAGGCTGTTAGACATCAAAATGTTTCCTTTTGACAACTTAAAAGACACTTGAAATTTCATAGTTCTGTTCATATGTTTGTGTCAACCCATATGAGTAGACTAAGACATTTGACTAGTAAACTAATTATTTTATTGTAATTCCTATGAGTAAGGTCCCTAGACTTCCAGTAGAGAACCATTACTTTTTCTCTTGGATGGCGAAGCAAGTCTAGACAATCTGCACAGTTAATCTTTTTATATACAAGAAGTTTCAACTGAAACTGAAAGACATTTTGTGTTCTTGTCATGTGATAATATGTTCTTTGCCCCACTGGCATATGTCAAAAGCATTCACAGGGAAACATGAAGACAACAAACTGTGAAAGCCTAACTACATCAAACTGTTTAATTATTTTACTTCAAGCTCAGGAAAAGAATTTATTAATTAACTATATATACTGACAATGACTACTTCAGTGTAGCTTTTTTGGGGGTAGCTCTTGTTTACTGCACATTGACAAAATAATTGTGAGTGTGATACGAACTAAGATAATCAAGACAGTTCTCCAGTTTTCATTTTATGGTACTCCAGTGTTCATACATCTTCATGCAGGAAAAATCAGATATACATACCAAATGAATGTATCTCTTAGTCCAAATAGTATTTATGTATTAAAGTATGAAAGAATCAAGTAATGCTAAAATGATGACGGTGCCTATACATATCAAAGAGCTGAGATTTTAATTATTAAAAAAAAAATCCGAGACACTATTTCAGTTACTGACATAATTGAAATAAAAACATATGAATAACAAACAACCTGAAGTATTTTTTACCTTTATTTCACTTAATTACTTGACAATTTGCACTGGTGGAATGGTGATAAAAAACCTGAATCACTTTTCTTGGGTGATACTGATATATATATTCACTGAGTGACCTCTGAAGTATATTTAGAAAATATATTTTGTTGGAATGTACTCTCATTTATATTTATCTATGTAGCTGAAGTAAAGATAGAGCATCTAACCTACCAACTGCTCACATCAAATGATCAGTTTAAATATCAATGCAGATTTTAAAATTACTAAGATTTATAATATGGCAAGAAAATGATGCAATTCTCCTCAAATGAGATTGTGTATCTGAATTGTCCTAATCAGTTAGAAGGTATTAAATGCAGAAGAGATAGCATACTGCTATGTAATCATTGCTTAGAATTGTATGTACATATCCACATCTTTTAAAGCTTGTAACTGTAACTAGACATTAAGTAGCCATATTCACTATAGATGATTTCATATATATCATCAAGAGAGATGCATTTCTAGAGTCTCAAAAATGATGAAAGTTTCATCTGTCTTATCCCAGATGAAGATTTTTAGGCTTTTCTTACTGCTGCTCTCCTAAGCAGCATACACTCACTCAGATCAGTTCCTGGATAAAAATGAGCTGTCTCTTCTGTTTGCTTTATAATGTTTTTTCGTTTGTTTTATTTATTTTTTTTTATCACTGAATACTGAGAGCAAAGTTGAGGCACCAGAGAGTTTTCAGTCCAGCTGTTGTGGCATAAATCAATATTTAAAATGCACAGTAGTGATTTTTCTTCCTTTGAAAGTAGGACTTGGTGCCCTGAATTCTCGTGTATTAAATCCAGAACTTTATTAATGTTAAACACAAACCCTAATATTGGTTTATACTCAGAAGCACTACTTCATGGATAAACTAAACAGTAATATATTTCAGTCATAAAGTAAATATAACAGTAATAAAATTGTTAATTAATGTTTGATTTTTTGTGTTTCTCTGGAGGAATTTTCAAGCTATAGTATTTTATGAATGATGAGTTAAAAAAAATCCAATTTGAGGGAAATAATTCTTTCAACCTTGTTTCTTGATTTCACAGAGTTAGTATAACAAACTTTTGGTAACTCAGGAGTTCCTGTGTGAAGCTGGCCGATGCAAAGATTACTGGAGGAAAATACAATCTTTTTCCTATTTCATCATTTTCCTAGGGATAAATCTTCTTCTAAAATATTACTTCCTGAGGTACAGGTGAATTTCATATATTCTGTGTATCATCTTATTGCAGCCACTTTTTCATACATGGGGATTTGTGATCTAGCAGGTATGTAGTTTTCCCCCCATATCCCTCTCCTACGTTTCACCATAAAGCTTTTAATTCTGTAATTATGTCCCAGATGCAGTGTACTCTGTGACACCTCTCCCAAGTGGGCAGATGTTACTAAGCAGATCTCTTCTGTTGTGACGGGTACCTCCCTTGGGTTTAGCACTGTCAGACTGCATTAGGAGCAGATATAAAAGGTAAGAAGCAGATGTGTAGTGCTATTTCTGTTTGACACACTGTCCCTCTAGCCAATGTTTTCTACTGGTACAGTAGCACTGAGCCCACAGGCTAATGAATGGAGCCTGCAGAATGAATCGTTAACCTGTAACCTCATCCAGTCTGCATGCAGTCTATTTACTCTGTACTCCTACGATTCCCATTTTTGTGTTTACTGCTGCTGATGCATTTGTTGTTTCACTTTATTTTGCTCCCACTGACACACAGTGCTCTCAGAACCAAAATACCAAGGTGAGGAGACCTGCACAGGCGAGAGTGTGAAGAGGCTGTGGGGGATAGTTCGTGACCTGTCGACTTACTTGCACAAGGAAGCATGAAGCATCTCCTCTTCCCTCTGTCTCTTCACACTGACGGCCCCAGAGCACATCTGCGTCACATGCAGGGGAGGGGGCGGTTCCGTGAAAGGCGTCGAGATAGACAGAAAATTGTATACTGAGGACCTTGACAGCCTCACGGGCGGGATTTTTTTTCTTCCCTCCTACGTACAGTGTATATAAGGAGCCCCGGTTTCTCTCTGTGCCAGCTCTCAGGCTTTGCCATCCCAGATACCGGCAGGCATGGCACTCCCCGGAAAAATGGGATGGGAAGGTGAGAGGTGAAGAGAGGCTTTCCAGTGACTTTCTCCTTTCTGGCTGCACTCAGTCACGGAGCTGTAAGAGAACGAGGAGGTGCCAGCTGCCTCCCGCTGTTGCTGCCGCCGCCGCTCCTCTCCGGGCTGTAGCTCGCTCCCCCGTTTATCAGACTAGAGCGCTGTCGCAGCCTCCCTCACCCGTACTTCCCTCGCAAGTGCCCGTCTCCCCTGAGAGGTGTCTCTCATTTCTGCCTCTCTCTCCTCCCCTTTCCACTGATCACCGTACAATTGTCGTCAGCTCCGGACATCTCTCCCTCTCTTTCTCCCTTCTCATCTGGGTATCTCTATACTCTGTGCATCTCTCCATCTATCCATCCTCCCTCTCTCTGCACTGGTGTGTGCGCTCATCTCTCTCCTCCCGGCGGCTGCCACCCCTCGCCCTACCAGCGCAGCGCTGCCCGGAGGAGCCGCCGCCGCTGCCGCCGCCTGGCGCTGCCTGGCCGCCGAGTCCCGCCTCAGCCCGCGCCCGTCCCCCGCCCGCCGCGGCACCATGTCCGGCTCCGGCAGGAAAGATTTCGACGTGAAGCACATCCTGCGTCTCCGCTGGAAACTGTTCAGCCACCCCTCGCCCGCGGGCGGCGGCTGCCTGCCGCCCGACAGCAGTTTCGAGCACTGGGGACCGAGCCAGAGCCGCCTGCTGAAGAGCCAGGAGAGAGGCAGCGGCGTCTTCTGGAAGAAATCCGCCTCCTCCGCCTCCTCCTCGGCGGCCACCACAGCCAGCCCGCCCAACGGGACGCTGCTGCCCGTCGG
>JAOXXN010000001.1:53500610-53514860 GCA_026770055.1 Myrmophylax atrothorax
AGTACAGCACCAATTATATAGGAGAGAACTGTACCTAATGGTCCTGCTTGTTGCAAAGTATAACCGGAACTTAAAAATAATCCTGTACCAATTACGCCACCAAAACTAAGTAACATTAAATGTCGTTGTTTCATGGTGCGTTTAAAACTATCGTGTTGTTGCATAACAGTGCTCCTCACATCGTAACTTAATTAAAAAACGCAATTTTAAATATAATCATCAATTGTATTGTTTTCTGAAAATTTAGTCAATCGCTTTTTGAAAATATTTTTTAAGAAAATAGTGGGAAGGAGTGATTCCGCTGCTACCATTTATTGGTATTAATAATTAGGATTTTCAAAAGTACTGAAGCATTCTCCGTGGCATATGAACAAAAATCGTACAGTCTCATTAAAAACAAGTGTTTGTTTCATAGATCATAATGACATCATTAAAAGCCTGAAGAATGTTACAAAATCTAGTACTAAATGATTCAAATGAATGGGTTGAATTGAGCTGATCAGGACTTTTTATTTAGTAATTTTTAAACTCTGGTTCATGAAGTTATCAAAGTTCTGACAGCATTGTTAGAACTTTGGAAAATTATTAATCTCAAAATCCCATCAAAAGATTTGATGGTTGCAAGTTTAGTGGAAGAAGGAAAATGTATTTTATTATTAATTCGAAGATCACAGATCTTGTTTTGGGGAATTTGGCCACCACATGAATGTTTTTAAATCGTGTACTTTTTTTGTGCACGTAAGTCCTTCCTCGTGTATAGTTATCTCACTTCTGTAGTCTTTTGTTTTTTAGAGTCTCCAATGTTTATACATGTTATTTGAATGAAAAAAGACAAGGATTTCAATAACAATGATAAGTTTTAGGTGGATGAATTTTAGATTATTCCATGCCTTTTGAAGAAATATGCTCAATTAGTCTTACATTAAAGCTTATAATTTACTATCAACATAGTATTTCAATCTTATTTTCCATTACTGATGATTACTCAGTAAGATATAGTGTCAAAAGGAAATGAGCCGCAGCAATCTTACATAAGAAATAATGTTTTTGTTAAAAGCTTAATAGGGGCAAACAGTCAGTATTTGAATAGGAAACACTTGCTTTTAGAATGCATCACTGCAGTTCAGCAGTATGGCCAGACTTCGCGAACGCAGATTTGGGCAGGGCTCTCCCTGTGTGGGTGTGCCCTTCCAGCCTGCGCAGTGGATTTTTTAGGTGAGGCACAATGTGTGCAGAACTGGCCCCACTGTTTAAGTCCTAAGGTCCATTTGCCACAGCCAAGCGAGCTTGGACGGTGACAGTGAAGTCCTCGGGACTGTCTCCAGCACCCGGTACTAACTGGGGCTGACCCTGCTGAGCATCCGAGATGAGACGGGATGGGATGGCAGGGAGGCATTGAACTGCCAGGGGATGGTCCCCACTGAGACTCAAACTCATGACCTTGGGATTCAGAGTCCAGAGTGCTCTCCATTACACCACGGGACCGCCCTCAAGTTCAGCAGTAGAATTAAATAGAATCACTCTGGTCTGGTATTCCTAATTCACAAGACCCCAGCTGGAGTGGTGTGTCCAGAGAAGGGCCATAAGGATAATCAGAGGGCTGGAGCACCTCTTCTCTGAAGGCAGGCTGAAAGAGTGGGGATTGTTCAGTCTAGAGAAGAAAAGGCTCTGGGGAGACCTTACAGCACCTTGCAGGCACCTGAAGGGAGCCTGCAAGAAACTGCAGAGGGATTTTTTCTGATAGGACAAAGGGTAGTGGCTTTATACTGAAAGCAGGAAGATTCAGATTGGATACCAGGAAGAAATTGTGTACTCAAGGATGGTAAGGCACTGGAACATACTGCCCAGAGAAGTTATGGATGCCCCATCCTGGAAGTGTTAAGGCCAGGCTGGATGGGGCTCTGAGCAACTTGATCTAGTGGAAGATGTAGCTGTTTGTTGCAGGGGGTTGGACTAGATGACCTTGAAAGGTCCCTTCCAACCCAACTCTTATGATCAAATCTTGCTAGTACGATTCTTATTCTGGTAAACATTTTTTCACATGCTGTGTATTGTTCCTGCTCTGTGACCTTCTAAAAAGGCATTTCATAATTTTTCAAACTATTGCTTTTGTGTATTGTATTATCAGGTCTAAAACAATTCATCAACTTTTCCTAATTTTCTTTGCTAAAATTGTGGGCAGTCAACTTTGGTGAAGCTCTTTTAGCCTTGTTTTTTCCAGTGCTATGTTTACTAACAGAAGTTTCTCCAATTTAATTTTATGCATCCAAAAGGAAGACAATAGTCATCTAGCCAACATAATATATTCAATATTCAAATATAGCTTATCTGAACAAAGATACAGTATATACTACACCAGATGAGACTTCTATTTGTGTGCTGAAAGTACGTGCATTAGCTAAATAAGTGAAAGCAGAAATACTTTATACAGGCCAAAATAGCTTCAAATGTCTATGCAAGTCTCAATCGTTCAACAAGTTGGATGAATCTTGGTCACCAGTGCTCTAACAGTACCACTGTTAACTTGCCATAGATGCACCACAGAATTAAATGTGGCAAGATAATTTTATGAATTAACAGTATATGAGCAGAACATTTGTGTGTGTGTGTGTTTTGATTTCCCCTCAGATCAGATTTTATAGTATATCTGTGTAATTTTGTGTTGTACCTCTTGCATCCCAAACATTTCTGATTATCACATCTTTGTTGGTTCTGGCTGAGGTAGAACTAATTGTCTTCAACAGTGGCTAGTAGTGGCTAGTGTTTTGGATTTGTGCTGAACACAAGAGTTGATAATACAGAGATGTTTTTATTATTGCTGAGTAGCGCTTATGTAGAGCCAAGGCCTTTTCTGCTCCTCATACTGCCACCATGGCAGAGAAGTTGGGAGTGCATGGGAGAGTGGGAGGAGACACACCCAGGACAGGTGACCCAAACTGATCAAGGCGGTATTCCATACCATATGACTTCATGCTCTTTACATAAAGTGGGGGCAAGAAAGGAAGAAGGGGTGGTGGCATTTGGAGTGATGATGTTTGTCTTCCCAAGTCACTGTTACGCATGATGGGTCCCTGCTCTCCTGGAATTGGCTGAACACCTGCCTGCCTGTGGGACGCAGTGAATTAATTCCTTGTCTTGCTTTGCTTGTGTGTGCAACTTTTGCTTTCCCAATTGAACTGTGTTTATCTCAACCTATGGGTTTTCTAGGTTTTACCCTTCTGATTCTCTCCCTGATCCTGCTGCTGGAGTGGCTGTGTGGGGCTTGGTTGGTGACTGGGGTTAAACCGTGATAATATCAGGAAAGAAAATATTTATTAGGATAAGTATCAAAAACAATTATGATCATGCAAGTTTTGTAAAACACTATCATTTGAAAATGGCAGCCTATATACGCCCATTAAGGTAATTCATGAAAGGATAACATATGTCTCTGAAGAGATAACAGAATATCTTTTTCTAATTCAACCCAAAGAATAAAAATGCATAAGGACTCAAGCCTCACTAGTTCTGGTACCCATGGAATTACTTATTTGATTTTATTATCTTTTTTTTTTCTGTATATAGCAGAATTTAAACTTCTAATTAAAATGTTGACAGTCAAGTAACGCTTAAAAACAAACTTCCTGCTGGTGATTGCTAGAACTCTTAATAGTTTAATTTGTGATAGACTATAAATTTCTCTGTAATGTATTTAACTGAAAGAATAGATCTGAGGAAGTATAAAACAAAACAAATGAAAAAGATAGCTGTGACAAGAATGTGAACTGCTACAGTCATCATGGCAGTTTAATTCATTTTACTTTATAGCTACATGAGTTTAGGAGCATTTGCAGGGACAGTTATTGTATGTCAGCTGAGAAACAGTAATATCTTAAGACAGATCAACTTGCTAACTTGCTGCCACGTCCAAAGACTGAAAGTAGTAAATCTTCAGGGTTTCACTTTGTTCAATAAAAAAGAAGAATGAAAAATGTTATTTGTCTTATATTATCCAATAGTCTTGATTTACATCTAGGTTAGAATCCACAGACCTGAAAAGTTATTTTAAAGCAGCTGTGCTTGGAAGGGATTCACTTTGTTCCATAACTTGGAACTCTGAATAAAACCTGAATTGTCTACAGATGTTTACTATTTTATTGCTTTGATGACTTTCACGTATGAAGCAGAATATTCATTTTGGTAAAAGAAACTGAAACTTCAGTACTGTGTTTGGAAAAGGCATTTTTATGTTCTTCTATTCCAAGGCAAGCAGGATTACAATTTGTTAGTGAGATCACCATTGAGGTAGAGTATCTCAATTCTTTTTAGCCCTTTACATTTAGATTACCTATTTTGGTATGTCCTTCTATGCCCTATAGTCAATGGAGAGAAATATGTTCTTTAAGCTGACATATATCAGAGGTCTACAGTAATATGGATTGGATTGTGCTTAGGAAGTGCTTAGATTTCTGTACTGCCCGTTCTGTGTTTCCATATTCTCTGTGAGTAGGATAATAGAGACTAGACTGGAGCAAGGCAGATTCTGAATTTTACCCTTCTATTGTGCTTTCATTGCTGGGAGGGCAGCCCAAGCCTCATCATCTTAACCTAAAATGATAGAAAGAATGAATTAGAGTAAATATTCTTTTAAAGATGGAAGTAAAAAATAATTTTTAGCTGCTGTCTTTCATCTATAGGTGGAGTTACTTCAAATTACAACTGCTACTACATAAAAGAACAGATTAGGATAAAAATATAACTCAGAAAGTTCTAAGCACAAGATGATAGAAAACAAGAATTGCACAGTACAGATAAGAAAATTATATAAGCTGCTTTATAGTGAAAATTGTACAAACTAAAAAAATCTTATACTAAATGAAAACTTCAGAAGGTAAATACAATTGTTAAAGCTACTCTTGCAATTCAAAGTGTTATTTGCAGTCCAGTGCACATATTTTACCTATGGATAAGTAAAAAAAACCCCAAACGGTTTAACATTGCTGAAACATCTGCATTCATCTATTTGAATGATTTTTAAATGTGCTTAGGAGTTGCATAAAAGAATTTTGTATGGAGATCCTGTTCAGAGATATTAGATGAAAATACCGGAAATCAAACAGAGTGTATTCAGATTGAGGCCCAGCCTTGGAGACCCCCATAGCTATTGATAATTCTCCCAATATTGACTAAAATACATTTCCTCTCTAGTCACCAGTAGTGCCTGATCAAATTTTGAGATTGGCCAAGTCTAACAATTTGAAAGTTTTGAAAGAAAGGTTGTAACAATTTTATTTCACTGGAACTCAAAAGCTATTTTCTTTTTTTTTTTTTTTTTTGGTCTTATTCATTTACTTTACTGAAAATAAATTTAGCATGGAGAAAAAAAATATCGAAAAGCATCTTTATAAAGCACTAATGCAATAAAATATGTATTTCTTTTCTTTCCGGCAGATATGCTTCGTCTCTTTTAAATAGAACTTATCACGATCTCAATTCTTGTCTTAATATTTTATAACCTTAGACCTTATAAAACTTTAACTCTGATATAAAAGTTTAAACATAGCAGAAGATAGTTGCTGAATAAGAATGTTTTGAAAGGGGTTCTTTAGCACAAAGAAAAAGGCACTGAAGTAATTTGTGAATATTTCATGTTTTAAGAACCAGCTTCAATGTCAACCTTCATTTTTTTGACAAAAAAATACCATCAAAAGGTTAGTTACAATCTTTGGAAAAGGTTACTTTAGTAACACCAAGCAGGGAAGCATATGAAACGTTTGCAAGCCTTTGTTTTTTTAGTATGCATGCTTCTGATGTCAACTAAAAATATCATCACTCAGGGATAAATGCATTTTGGAATAAGCATTGTTAAATGCTACGCCCTCCAGGAAGTATTTTAACATTGAAAACAAATAAGGGGGAAATGATTGATATGTATTTCAGACTGAAGTCTGCAAACCCCATTTTTTTTTTTTGTGGAAATTAAAGGGTAGCAGTTGAACCAGTTTTCCTTTCATTCTGACTGACTATACCATTTTACTTGCCTTCAGTGATCTCACTAAAAATAAAAACAAAGTTGTGATGACAACTCCAAAGTTTTAGAAAGTCCACTTAGAGAATCCTGTCTGAGACCAAAAGTATTTGATCACAGCTAGGTGGAGTAGTCCATTTAATGCCAAGTTCTGCCAGCTGCAAATAGATTGCTTAAAACTAGACTTGGTGGTCCTATATTAAAAATTTCTATCTATCCAATGTTTTTTGTGTCCAATCCTCAACTCAGAAATAGTTTCAAGGACTGAAATGTGGGACATTTTGTTTTGATCTGTCATTTCTCTGCTTCCTCTCCATGCCCCAGTTGCTCCGTAGTTTACAGCACTGTCAAATGCAGGTCACCTTATCACTGACTACACAAGTCGTGGCAAGCATAAATGTAAAGCAGACGTGTATTCAGAATAAAGGAAACAGCTTCCCAAATGATCTTCCCTTCTACCTTCCTTTTTTTCACCCTTTTTGCTCCTTCTTTTCTTCTCATTCCACAGCATTGAGCTGCATTGCTGTCATAGCCTAGTGAAAATGCTACTTTATAAACTGCAAGTATAATAAACTTTCAGGTCATGATGAATGGCTCAAGTCAGTCTTTCCTATTAAGTCCATGTAATGGCTGTGGTATGTACTGTGCTGTACTGAGGAGTAAAAGGTAGAGCTGCAGGAACTATACTACCAATTTTTTCCGCGAGTAAATCAGACAAAGATGAATTGTCTCCTTTCTTGTGCTTTTTCTGTGGAGGCAGAAGTTGTCTAGATTGCTGTAACTTTGTACAGGTTCTGTGTGGTAGTTTTTTGTTTATCAAGGTCTGTTTCTAATTTCATTGCATACAGATTTTCATGGGGACTTTGAGAAGGTTTGATTCAATAAAATCATATAAAATTGACTCAATATTTTACATGTATAAAGTGTGGTGTTGAAAGATATTGCCAATAACTGACTTTCTTAAGGAATTTACAATACAGGATAGACAGAAGGAGGGATAAGATGCTCACCAAGGTGTCTACTCTGAGTCATCTTAAATCTCTGGCATGTGGTTCAAAAGATGATTAGAAGAAATTTTTCTTTTAAATAAATCAGTGTGGCGGTATGTTATGCATTCTAGAATACACAGACACATATACAAGGAGATGAATTTTCCATTCTCACAGAATAAAGATACTGAAAAACTCTTAGAAAGAAACTGTACCTGCATTGTAAATTTTTAAGAAAAGACTGGACTTTGTTTGAGAATGATAAAATAAAGACGATTAAAATTAAATTACTATCATATTACCTTTCTTGAGAAGTTAAAGACAAAAACTCACTGACTGATCAAAGGTCCCAACATCTGACTTAGAAAGTGGCTACTTACGTATATTAAAATAAGGAAAGAATATCAACTGTATTTATTCTGAAAATGAAGTTATCCACAATGAATCTAGAGTTTTCTTCTAAATGGTGTAATAGCCAAATTTTAGACAAGTTAGAGCGTATTGTTTGCCATACTTGGTGATTCTTCCCTAGTCTCCTTGATTCTGCAGTTATCAACACTGAATTTGATCTACTTTTCTTAAGATTCAAATGTATTATTCCATCATTCAGAAGCATGAGATCCTTCTTATACCTTTATGACCAGGTTAGATTTTTTTATCATTAATAATTTAAGTTAAATATTTTACATACTCATTTTGGCTGGGTAAATAATTAACAACAAACCGAGCACACAGATTGTTCAGGGATGCATCTGCAGAGTTCTCTTCATTATGAAAAATGACCATTCATTTCAATCTGTTTCCATTCCAATCTTTTAGCTGATTATTAATTCATTGAAGATCTTCCTCTTCCCTTAAAATGGGATTGGTTCTTTAAGAGGCTCTGAGGGGAGAACTTAACAAAAGTTTTTCTGAAAACAATACACATTGCTCATGTCATATTCACATGGTTCCTGATCCCTTTACATACCTAAAACTTCTAAGCTCAGGATTTTTCTTCCATGGAAGCCAGTGTGAGACTTCCAAATCTAACTTATTTATTCATGTTCATATTTTATTTTTATACCAATTTTCATTTAACAGAGATAAGACAATGACTAGACTGCTTTTTAATGTTGGTGCCACACCAACACCTTCTGTCCATTTTTCTGATACCAAAGATGATTTAAGTAACAGCTTAAACCAAATTTCATAGAAAATTAGCGGATGAATAGAAAATCATCCCGGCAACTTATTGTTTTCTATTTCAAAAATTTATTCCAGAATCTTTTCTGTTAGCAATTTGATTTTGTGACTACTTGTCAGATTTTGTTTCCAGTAAAAAGAAGACATCTGGTCAGAGAACCTACATGTGTCTCTGTGACTGAACTCTCTTGTAAATAGAAAATGAGATAGGATAGGTGAAAAAACAAAACAACACAAAATTCAATGAAATATGGAATGTTTCTGTATTTTTAAAACCTTGATAAATGCATATTTTTATGCTGTTTCTTTCCAGATATGATTCATTCTTTCAGACTGTGATACTACAATATTTTTGCTATCGATTTCTTGTTCTTTGCTAGAACTATCATGTGTATTTCAGCAGTCTCAAAAAAACCAAAAAAACCAAAAACCAGAAAGAAAAGGGACAGGCATCAAAGCACAGAAAACTAAAAGATTGTTCTTTTTCAGAACCTTCATTCTGTAAAGCTTTTTAAACATGCATCAAAAAATACCAGTTCATAATAATAATAATAATGGAGGAATATAATGGGAAGGAAGATTCTTTTTCCCCAGTTTTTGCTATCACAGTCACTATACGAGTCAAAGCGAGAGACACAAAAAAGACAAAAACTTAATTTTTAGTAAGTGAATCCAAAGTTTCATTTTTTTATGGAAATAGGTAATTATGGAATGATTTATATTTACTTTCTGTTATCAGATGGTTAGTAATGACTGTTAAAAGCTCAACAAATAGCCTTCAGCCTTTGTTAGTACATGGAGATAGTGTGACATCTCACATATACATCATTTGATGCTCAGTGAAGCTCCTTTGAGCTACTGAAGTTTTACCATTTATTTAGAAAAAGGAAGGATTATCCTCTTCATGATTTTACATTACTCATACATAACAAAGCATCTTTTAGGAAGAAAGAGCAGAAGGAAGGAAAACAGGAGTAATTTAAATGCCATTTAAGTATTCTCAGTATTTGGTTATCCTCCATGTAAAAGGTCCACTGAAGCATACTGTCTCCTAAGATAAAGGCCAAAATTCAGGAGATGGTCCAAGCCCAGGACATCCATCAGAATATAAATATGCCTGTTACTGACTAGGCTGGGTCTCTAAACTCTCTGAGTTTGGGGATTTTTGTTCGGTTGTTTTTTATTTATTTAATTTGTAAGTTACTTACCAGAAGGAAATCTGCTTTAATACCAGAATTCTTATAAATGCTGCTATTTAACTATATTGCCTCTTGAGTACTCTGGAAGCTTCTAATTGTTCTTAAAAATCCAGAAAAATAGCATTGCAGTAGTTTGTTTATTAATTTTTCGATGTCTATGTCTGTACAATATTGTAATTGCAGAATTACAAGAACTTTCAGCATGATGGTGGGTTAAACTGGTAATGAATTCTGTGCCCAAGATTTTCTTTGGATAATTTTAGCCAAATTGAACTTAAAAGTGAATCTTCAGTAAAAAGGAATTGCCTACATTGGTATTTTATTTCTTATTTTAGCAAAGTTTGAATTACTGAATTACTTGTGAAAGATTGTCTTTATTCTTGAAAGGGGTTTTTTAATATTATTTGTGCTGACTAAAGGATTATAAAGGTCTTCATAAACATAATAGAGTAGATTAAAAGCATGTATATATAATAAAAGCAATTATATAATCACACCTCATTTCCTGCTCACTTCTAAATGCACCTACTAGGAAGAATTCAGAGTAACTTAAAGCAGACAGCTAACACGAATCACAGGCAGTCTCATTATTATAACAGTTTTTAGGTTAGTTATATGTATGTATGTACGTATCTCTCTATATACACATACATATGTGTACGTACGGTCAAGTTATACATTTTTGTTATGTGGAAACTCTGTATGGGAAATAGGCCTGGATGGTTTTACAGTTAACATTCACTTCTGTCCACCAGTGGTCATCTCTCCACTGGATTAGAAGGCTGGAAGATGGCTGAAGAGGATATTGAATAACCCAATCCAGTCAAGCACATCCCATGACCCATAGCTTGAAAATAAATGAATCAGTTACAGTAAAAAAAATAGTTTTGAAAACTATGTGATGCAATAATACTGTTCTATAATTGAGAAAAGACTGCTTCATTCAATGCAAAAGGTCCCACAAACCTTGTGAAGTTTTTAATTGAGAATTCATCTTTAGAAAGCCTTATTTCAAAATAGAACATATGTGATTTCTCAGCTTGCTCACTGTTTCTTAGTTTAAAAGCGTGTGAATTGGTAATAGCAACTTAACAACATTAATATCTGCACTGCATTGTTCTGCACTGCATAAGCAAACACACTTCGGATTGCTGAAGTAGATCTAATTGGATTTTGTTTCTTAACTCCAACTTTTTTTTAAAAAAACAGTAATTTTTCTAATTGTCTGTAGTCAGTAAATATTCTTGTGTTTTGGACGGGCTGAGAAGCTGCAAGTAAAACCCACATTTCCTCTCTCTACTAAAGAATATTTGCTGGTTATTATTATTAACTATTAACTATATATACCTTTCAAACCCATCACTGAAAGTAAATCAGAAACCAGAAAAGTGTTGTGTTTGCCTCTTTCTGAAGTTTGTGTCTTCATTTATGAAACCTACTAGAAAATTTAATGCTTAAGTCCCACCAATCTAAATAAGAATATATTTGCTTTCCTTAATTAAAGCTTACATTAATAGTATCTTCATTTTAGTTTCTCTTCAGTACATAGAAAAAACCCTAACACCTATTTATGACTCCTTCAAAATGTGATTTTTACAAAACAGTAGTAATGTTTTCATTTTTGCAACTAAAGTAGAAAGTAAAATTTTACTTGCAACTTCTGACTACTGAACCAAACAACTGAAAAAGCTAGTCCTCTTCCTTCATGAAATCTCTGCAGAACAGTAGTGTTAAAAAAGAGAACAAATAATTGATAGTTTAACTTTATTTTAATAGGTACTAATCTTCAGAATGCTCTGTAAACAAAACCAAATTAAGGATTCACCAAAGGGGCCTCATGAATATACAGGCCAGAGTCCTCATTCTAAAAAGGACTAAGAGCTGTTAAAAGTTACTAGTAGTTTTCAGTGTTGTCAATAAATAAGATAAAATGTATATGTGAGTTTGAGGACCAAAAGCAGTGTTGGTGTTCCTTATTCTGCTGAACAGGGAAGTGAGGGCAAAAGGTATTTTCCTCCTATGTGTCTCCCCACTCTCACAGAAGAGCCCATAGATGGCTCTTAGCTTTGACTAAGCACACACCTAGCTTTAGGTGTGTAGTTGAGGAATAAAAGTGAGGAATACAAAAACTTCATATAATGATAGTAGAAAAACCCAAAAGTATTTCCAGGTAACCTAGCACATTTTAAGTCCATTACATACAGCTAGCTCAGTGTGATAAGTTGAACCTTTCCTCGTTAGCACCTTCAGCTTTGTGACTACTTCAAAAAAAGGCGAGAGAAAAGTAGGGGAACATATTGTAAAAGGTACAGAATCAGCCTTCATTTATGGAAGTCAGGGAAGACTGTAAAGTTGCTCCCAGCAGACACTTCCTGCTCTGTTTACTCTAAGCAATGGCTCTAAGATCAGTATTAGGCCATGAGATGTGGAGTTCTTCAAGGAAACATACTTGTGTACTTCCATGAGTCTAAGATTGATCTAGAAAATTAGATTTTCTGTGGTAGTATCTTGTAGGCTTCTTTTGTGATCTTTCCTTTGTTCTACCTTAAGATGAACCTATGACATGAACATTAAAGGAATGTGCAAGTAGAATTCAATACCAGGCAGATTAAATGATATTTGGAAACAGGTTTATTTTTATTACAACCAAAAATCAAAATAGCCATAGATTTTTATGTTCCAATTTAAGAACATAAATCTTCTGACCTTTAATGAAACTGTTACTGTAACCGTTGGGATGTCAAAAACCCTTTTGAAAAATATGTGAGGTTTTAGAAACTTGGGAAAAATCATGTATTTTTTCTATTAATTAAACTGAACAAATCTGGTGTGTCAGCCATGTTCAACTGTGTGTTCTCACACATGAGCTTTCATAAAGTGTTCCAAGGAGTGACACTCTGAAAAGGCAGTCTTTGGGTATGTACTGAAGTGTTGCAATGGTTATTTCTTGTATAAACATGAACTGGCAAAAAAAAAGGTCTTTTTAAACCAAAGAGTAAGTCTGTGGAAGCTTAAATATTACTGAGTTAATAAATTGAGATAAAGTAAATTTAAACTGCCACATATTGTAAATCCTTGAATAAGGGCTATCCATTAATGTCTTAAAATTTCCTATTCGTGGATTGAGGCAAATAAACTATCCCTTCCCTTCTACTGTTTTTTTTTGCCTTAAGGATTCTTGATTGATTTATCAATCCACAAGTATTGCAGATACCTCCTTAGAATGAAATTTGTAAGTGAGCTTGTTATCCTTCAGCATTAAGTGAGAATTGCACAGTGTTGTACTTAGCCTGCTAAATGTCAACATGATTCGGCAGTCAGGCATTGATCCATCTAAGTCTATTCAAACATTTCTACTAAGAGACTTTAAAAGTAGCATCACTAATATTTCATTCAACAGAATAATAAACTTTTATTGCTATTCTTTTCTTTCATGTGACTTTTTTAAGCAAGGAAATCCACTTTGCCTTTCTGATGCAGAGATTATACTTCAGAAATACTCATTTATGTATCACTCCCATGAAGTGATGCAGGGGAAATCATAATATTGTCATGTGCTTGTTATATGAGACAGCTGATGGTTTGTGTGCCACCGTCTACCAACTATATATGAATAACTGCTGAGGATGACAGTTGTGGTACTCCCACCTAGCAGCTTTGGTGGGACCCTCTCAGCTTCAGCAGAATGTCTTAAACATTTGTGAGATATGAGCAGTTAAGAGAATATTTATGCATTGACTACCCTATATATATATGGCTCTTTGAACCCTATACTCAGCAGTTTCCTTAGCTGATGAAATGGGGAATTCCTTTTTTTTCAAGCTTTACATAAATCCAAATTTCAGAGCTTATATTTCATTATTTATAATTCCTATTGCATAGCTGGATGGATGTACTGATTCACTTCATATCTGCTGGGTTTTATTAATTAAGAGTGGGCTGTAGCAATATAACTGTTTAACTCAAAAAATATAAAAAAGCCTCCGACTTTTTTTTACTTCTAATGGTCCAAACAATATCTGCTCCAGTTCCTTTTTTTATATCTTTCTACTGGCTTTTCAGGAGCAGACTTTAAGTGAGATTAATTTTGCTTTACTTCAGTTCCTGTAGTGTCGACATTTTAATGTGGCTGAGCAATTGAAGCACACGTTATTAGAAGAAAAACTAAATGAAGCATCCAGAGAGCTAATCATCTCATTGCTAAAGCAAATGCCTGTAAATGTCCAGATGAATACCTTTGTAGGCTCCAATAACAGCTTACTACCACGCATAGATATCTAGTGTCATTTGACATGCCCTAAGAAGTCTAAGATATATGCCATGGGGTTGGCAGATATTACACTTGGTCTAGAGGAGGCCATCTGAAGACCAAACAAGGTATGTGAGAGCATCTTAAATTGTAGCTGGGCAGCTGAACTGATACAGCATGAAGAATGCCAGAAAGTGACACCTTTATGTTCAAGGCGTAAAGAATTTTGTCAGTGAGGACTAATTTTAAATGTACAGATATATCTTACGTTTACTTGGCAAACAGGAACTATACTGTAATTTGGTTTTGACTATGGAAGTTCTTTTTTGGAAAAAACTCCAGTTATGGGCCATGTGACTTATGTTCACATAGCTCAACTATAGTAATGGAAATCCGTGCTAGTTACCAGATTTAGGTTACAGTGTGTCTTGGGTTGAGCTGGCAAAACGCCAACTGCCCAAGAACAGAGAAAAAGTGTTCCTCTCCCCCCCAACCAGCCGAGAGAAAAGGAAGGAGAGAGAGAGAGGAGGAAAAAAACCCTCCAAAACCAGGTTTATGCTGAAACTAACTATATATTTATACAGGAAAGAGAAAACTAAAAGAAAACTACAATATAACACA
>JAOXXN010000001.1:53530523-53541751 GCA_026770055.1 Myrmophylax atrothorax
CTCGTAGGGAGCAAAGCTCCATACCAGAGAATATCAATGCCCAGTATAGAAACCAGGAGTTGGCTGGGAGTGGCCAGTCACTACGTGGGGATGGACTGGGCATCTGTCAGCAGGTGGTGAGCCAATGTTTGTGTTACATGGCTATATTGTGTTTTATGACTATATTATTATTATTGATAGTAATAATTTAATTGCAGTTATTAAAGTGTTCTTATCTCAACCCACATGTTTTACCTTTTTCTGATCTTCATCCCCATCCCACTGGGGAGCAGGGTGGGCTTGGGAGTGGCCAAGCTCAAGGTGACATGGTTTATTTATAAGCACTGATTGAACCCTGTATTCCCTTACTCTTTTACAGTATTCTAAGAAAAGCATGATGTATTTTCACACTTTTATAATTAAAAAATCACTATGTGTGAGTCTGTTTTACTATTATTTGTTGTACTAATAATTAGTACTTTTAGCAGCAATATTAAAAATAAGCTTGCTAATATTTTGTGAACTTTTCAATAAATATCGTAAGTATAGTGGTGTATCAGTTTGAACTCTTTTTAATAAACTCAGTATGTATTGACAGAATTCTGATTTTATCTGTTTGCTAAGACCCCATTACAACATAATCAAAACATTTTTCCAAATTTGTTAGCAGCAATCTAATCTTCCAAAAAGTTTTGAATGTGACTGCCATCATCTTACATTTAGTCATCTGCCTCTTGTGAGCAAATAAGCTTTGGCTGATATAGATTACTGTCAAGATTTTGTTGTTCTGAAAGGTAAATTTTTTGTTAAAATATTTTTAAACTTTGATATTTCTCCTAACAGGATTTGTTTGTTTACAACTTGGTGATTCATGGAATCATAGAATGGCTGGGATTGGAAAGGTCTGAAGATCATCTAGTCCAGCCAGCTGGTAAAGCAGGTTCACTTACAGCAAGTTGCATAGGATCACAGTCAGGCAGTTTTTGAATCTCTCTCTGGGAAACCTGTTCCAGTGCTCTGTCACACTCTCAGTAAAGAAGTTTTTCTAGTTTGTGCCTGTTGCCCTTGTCCTATCACTGGGCACCACTGAGAACTGTCTGGTCCCATCCTCTTGACACCTACCCTTAAAATATCTGCATGCATTGGTAAGATTCCCTCTGAGTCACCTCTCAACAGGCCCAGCTCCCTCTGCTTTTTCCTTATAAGAGACATTTTTCAGTCCCCTAATCATCTTCATAGCCTTCTGCTGGACCCTTTGTAGTAGTTCCTTGTCTTTCTTGAGCTAGGGAGCCCAGAACTGGACACACCACTCTGGGTGAGGCCTCACCAGGGCAGAGTAGGTGGCAAGAACAGCTCCCTCAACCTGCTGGCAATGCTTTCCCTATTGCACTCCAGGATACCACTGGCCTTCTTGGCCATAAGGGCAAGTTTCACAGTTAAAGTGATGAAATAATATACTAGTCTCCTGTGCAATATCCCATATGAATCTTAGGGTTAAAAATTTATATTTTGCCCTTCCTTCAAATAAAAATATGCCGACCTGCTTTCTATATTTGTATTCTGTGTGGTAGGAATTTCCATTACAACCAAAGTTGTATCCTAAATGTAACAACACAGCATTAGAATTGACAAGCACTTAACTGGAAGCATTTAATATCAAGGTAAATTTTGATGTGCAATTTGTAACAGAAGAACATGGAATAGTCACAGATTTGAGGTTATTGTTTAGTTGAAACTTAATCTGCATTTCAGCCACAATGAAGAATTTTGCCACAGAATTAAGGGTTGTGTCATGTATAAGGATGAGTTCTTGCTAAATAGTGTATTAATTGATTTCCTGTTTATTTTTATAGTCTGAGATGCTTGTGAAATTACATACTAAATTGACTTTTTAAAATTTCTATTATAAGTCATCAGAAAAGGTACTTTCAGGGAAAAAAGAACAAATAAAAAACCCAAAACAAATACCCTTTTAGTCCCTTTTATTGTAAACAAAATGATACTGTGCATGAAATTTTTTCAGTTATATAATTGTGCATAGCATACACATATAGCAAGGAAAGTGATAATGAAAGGTCATTTTAAGAAAATGAAATTTGTTACAGAGACAGCATATAATGGGAAGTATAACAACTTAAAGTTAGGCTTTCTCAGTGTTTAGGTGTTTGGGTGGTGTTTTAAGAATAAGATAGTTCCAGACATGCACAAGTAGAATTAACTTGAATAAGCCCAAAAGTGCAAGAAGCTAAGACTCACAGGGTTGTTTTTGTTGTTCTGTGGTTTGTTTTGTTTTTTCCCCCCATCATAGCATGTAACTTTGCAATAACCTCAGTTAATGCCTTGTCAGTGGTGGTGTTTTAAATAGGAAAGGTGTGTCCAGAAAGAATAACTAGTATTTTACAATCTGTCACAATTATATGCTATGATTGAGAGATTTCATATCATAAATGAAAAATTAATCACTCTTTTTGACAGTGAGAAAAAAGATTATGTCAAGTATAGTGGAAAAGCTTCAGTGAAATATGAATCTTGGAAATCTGTGCCTGTCAATAGCATGATACATACTTGACAGATGCCCAAATACAACTGCTGAGAAACTGAAAATTAGCATGCATGCACATATCAACATTTTAAATTGAATACTCCATCATAGCAAAGCCTGGCAGAAATCAAAATCATTAGCAGGTGTAGTTCACTAATAAAAGTCAGTCTCATAGATAACTGTACCTAATTTCATGACATGTAGTATGCAGGGATCCATTTAGTATGCAGATATCCATTTATTGATAACTGATTTAATATGATCACACACAGTTTACAGAGAAGATACACAAGTTTGTTACCCTGTTTACTAGTAACTCTTGTTTTAGTTTCTAGCTACTAAAATGTAATGATAAATAATTTTTAGGATTGTCAAAATAATTTGGAAACAGACATTGTACTCCACCGTAACATAAATCATAAAGTATAGGTGTGCTGCTTAAATCTCTCATTAGTTAGAAGTTAAAGGTCTTCATCTCCTACAAAAAAAAAAAAGGGTCTAGTTTGGAATTTACCAATGTCAGGTAAAGTTTCTTGACTTTTAATTGAAAGTGCTAGTGTTTTATTCATAAGCCCTGAAAGAAATGCATAATCAACTAACTATCATTAACTGCTTCTTGTTGAAAGAAAATACTGCGTGGTGTAAAGTGGTAGACAATTTACCTTGCCTTTAGAATAAGATTGACGGAAACCTTTGTGTTTGTTTTGCAGCACTGCTAATGAAAGCTGGGGTTTGCTTACAGGGATTGACTTATCTGCTAAGCTTGTTATGCAAGTTGCTCAGGTATAGGAAGAAAGCTGACAAAAAACTCTCATAGCCTAGAAACATCTCTGGCCAAGAGACTTAGCTATAACATTGCCTAATTGTCACATTATGCCCTTAAGCATGTATAGGATAGTTTGATGTATTCCACTTGTAAAACCTTTTTATATAAGTTGGATTTTTAAGTGACAACTAAATGAAATTAATTTCACAATTAGGGCTCTAACTCTGTGTTGTGTAAAATACTCTTCTCAGTCAGGAATTTCAATAGTGAAAAATCGTTGCATTTATATAATTCTTTGAGGTAGGCTACTAATTATGGCATTAATGCCTTAACTTTTTACAGCTGCCAAAATATGGAAACAGTCAGTCACAACTGGGAATGGCTTTTCAGCAAAATTATCTCAACCAAATAAATGTATATGACAGTGGATAATGCTTGCAATTGCTAATGACTATTAGCCGTTGAATTGAATAAATAATACATGTAGCAGGGCAGTTCACAGGACTGGAAAGGCATCTATATAAGTCATAGAGATACTTAAATTGTTTCAAATCAGAGCAGTTACCTACAGTTGGAGTTGGGTTTTTTTAATATTCTGGTTTTCACCTGTTTGGGGTTTTTTTGTATTTTTTAAACTAATGGCAGGATTATCTGCTAGTTTACTTCTCCCCTCTCCCTCAAATTTCTGCTACAGAGGAGTACTCTGATAGTAAAAATGGTGACACATAGCAACAAACCCTGAGGAGATAAACTTGCCATGTCACTTTTACTGACATGAGATTGCCCTAGTGCTATTCATATTTGAGGCCAGAAATGAACAGTCCCAATGGCTTTAAAGATTGAAAGATTTCTCAGAGATACCCTATGCTAGCACACTCATTTGGGTTCTATATGAAACATGATCAGGCCAGACATGAAATATGACTGGCTTTGGTTCACCAATGTGAATTCATTGTATTAAATTCATTTTTATAGTACTACTATGAAGCTTCACTGGTATTAAAGTGATTTAAGAAAAATCTTAATTGAGCCTCTATATTGCTGTTCTATACATTACTGCTGGTGAAGCCAGCACATATATACATAACTTTTATTTAAACTGATGTAGTAAAAAAAAATTCTAAATATAAATGCAAAAGACTGTAGTACCTACTTCATTATGTTTGTCATGATTTTTGGCTGTTTAAGCCCATAAGAATGTTTGCAGTAGCTTGCTCGAGGTTGAGCTATAGAAGGCCACTCTTTGCATTAGGCAGTATTTTCTATGCCTTCTGATTCATGTGAAGCAACAGCAACATTCTTAGAACTTTACTTGTCTAAGTAAGATTACTTTCATCTAAATAGGCTTTAAAATGTCATTAACAGTGGAATTTGGGTAATATCTGCATTCTTTTTAAAAAAGAATTTAAATTGTATTTAATACTTTTTATTTTTGTATTTATTTTAAGGCACTCAGATGTTTGCTGTTGTATTTGCATTTCATCCAAAGAATGACAAAGAAATCGTTGAAAATCTTTCTTAGTTTTTAATCTGTGGTGCAGGTTTTACAGATATTTTTAAAGCAGATTGATTAAAAGTACGTTTCTAGTCTCTATATTAATCTTCCTATATTCATTGAATATTAGATTGATCAAGAAAGACTAAGTTATAATATTCAAATGCACTGCTACATTTTGTAACATTATTAGAATATGATTAATATAATATATTTTGGTATCTGGTATTGTGATGAAGATAACATTCATGACTTACAATTCTGTAAGATATTATTGAAAATTTTCAGATATTTTTCTTTCAATAAGTTGTATAAGAGAAATAAGTGACGATATATTCTACAGTCAGTGGTGATTTTTAGGTATCTTTCCAGATAGAATGGGTGTGATATATATCATGTTATTTATGTTGAATGAATAACCTATGATAAAACTATTTAATTGATTCCTGAGTGATCTAAAAAGTTTGAGAAATTGTTTAGCATTTCTGTTTGGTAATCATACCTTGATGCTATTTGACAGATGTGTAAAGGTTGCAGGGGTTGTTAAAGATGTAATATTTTTAATCCACTTCTTAAATGACTGATATGAACTTTAAACTTTTTTGTCTTTTCAAGTATAGTTGAACTAGAATTTTATTTTTATCCAAAAGTTAAAGACGTAAGTAAGTATAGAAAAATCTACCCATCACAGGTCTTAACTACCATTTGAATAGTAGTATAATTAACAGCTGCACTGTTCGGCGTACACTTAGTTTGATTCAGATAGTCAGGGAATATTCCCCATTCCCTTACCTACTTTGGAGGTCTGCAGACTAGGCTGTGAAGGAGAGAAAGTGTTTCACCTACTTCAGCTTTCAAGGAAAATTAAAAAAAAAAGGCAGAGGGATACAAAGAAATAACTTTCTTTTAATGGAAAAAACCAAATGAATTCCAGGTTTTGTTTTTATGTTTGTGTCCCACTTTGGATAAAAAAATGTAAAAAATCTTTAAGTCACAAACAGTAACATGGAAAAAGTAGATAGAATAGATAGTAGATGGTGGGAGGTTTTTCCTGTTCTGTAATGTAAGCATTAATTATGCCACGGGCTGTCCTATAGCTTTCTGTAACTGTACGTAATATTGAGGCTTTGACTGGAGGTTCCATATCTACAAGTTTCTAAATTAAGGGCAGTATTTATTTTGGATGTGTGTGTACCTACCTTTGTATTTAATTTGGTCTAGCATATCACTCTTACTGCCTGATTTCAACCTCTATAGATAGTAATTTTACAAATACTGTAGTAGACAAAAGCAGTATCAGTGGCTAGAGTTTTGTGCTGCCATGCATGTATATGAAAAAATAATTAGACCTTTTTCATATTGATCATGGAATGAAAAGCACAGCTTGGGTATGTGTGCAGTTAATGAGTGGTAGCTATTATGGAACATGGAGTCCTTAATTGCTTGCAAGTTAAGTTCCTAGGTTGTAGTGATCCTGCAATGTAGAAGCTGAAACCATCAAATTCATCTTAGACAGGATTCACCAAATTGTCAATTTTAATTGCTGTTTCTGGGATTAGCAAAAAATGAATTGTCACTTTAAAACAGCAGGGCAAAATAGCCTACAATTTATTTTCGTATTTCAGCGATATCTTTCTCACTGATTTGCAGATGCAGACAGGCATGTCACGGCAGTGGAATTCATGAGCATCACCAAAAGATGTATGACACTCAATAGATCTGTAACAAATAGCAGGAAGGGATTGTATGCTGCTTGCCACTAAATGCTGTGCAAGCTCTCTAAAAGATTGTCTTGCAACAGGACATGGATTGAATCATTCATCCAGTTTACTGATGGGTAGGCATGCAGGCATGTGTTTTGTGATCTCCCACCTTACCAAGTGTAGTACTCAACCAGAAGTTTAAGCTGAGAATTTTAAAATGTTCAGCTTACTGTGGTCTTTGGCATGACTTCTATTGCAGTCATAATGTGTTTCAAACTCTGACATGCTACCTATGCTGTGAAATATCAGCAAGTAATTCAGTAGCACAATGGAATTTTATTGAAATGCATACTAAACACAATATTCATAAAATACTTACGTGCCCTTTTTTGAATGTCATTGCATCACTCACATGCATGATTTCTGTTTACATGAAGTCCCTGTATCATAAATTGAATGCTGGAAGGAAATATAACAAAAGAGAGGTCTGCATCCATGTATGTATTTGTGCACACACTCTGAATGAGTAAATGTGTCAGGTGATTTACTTAGTTAATCCATATAGATATGGCCATTTGTAATGAAAAGATAGTTAACACATGACACAGGCATCTCTCTTAGGTGTAATTCAAGCCATCCATTCAGAAAATAGATCACTGTTACAGAAGGAAACGAAAATATCTATGATCAGCTGCTGCTGGGATGGAAAAGCCTTTGTCCTGTCACACAATATGAAGCATGACCTGTACCTTTTCTCTTTCCTCTTTTTCTCTTTTTCTTTTTTTTTTTTGATCTTTCTCTCTCTTAGGCATCCCACTAGTAAATCCAGCACTGCTCTTTTATAATGTTGCCTTAAAAGTCTGTAAAAAAACCTCCAAGCCAAGTTTTTAGCAGGAGATAAGATAAACGGTAGTTACTTTAATGAGCAGTCTGGCTCATCCAGGAATACATAGACAAGCGTGTGTGCAAACTTTAATTTCCAAGCTTTTATAATATAATCTATCCAATCACTACTTTACACATGTCCAGTTCAACCTCTGTCCCCTCCCAGTCCCCATCCCCTGTTGAATTGAGGCTGGGAGTGATGAGACCCCCAGCTTCATCCACCTCCTCTTATTAAATGTGCAAAGGGCTTTTGGACGCTTTCCATTGCTCTGGGTCACTCTGCTCCATGCCTGTGTTTCCCTCTGATAGCCCCCAATCTTGTACCTTGAGAAAGAGACTAAACAGCTAGAGAATCTTGCTGCTTATTCTGGGGCAGGGGTAGAGACAGAAAGGCATTAAACTTAAACTGTTAGAAATTTTAACCCACTTAAATCTACTGTGCTACATCTACTTGTATTCTTAAAATCTACAAAATATGAAAATCGAAAAATCAAAAACTCCTTTGGCATCAATAATCCAAAGTTGCATTATTCCTAGAGTAGGATGGCACTCAGGCAGAAGAGATCTCCTATGTCAGTGGCACTGGCACTGGTTTAGTGGACTTTACAAAGTGACATTTGTTGGAGAGTTACACACTACTGATAGCAGCAGCTAAAGGAATTACAGTCAGAGCTGCATGAAAGATATGTGAGTTTTCTCCCCATGGTATATTAGAACTCTCCTGTGTGGTGTTGGCTTCATTAGTTTCTGAATGTACAGTCTTTACTGTCTGTATTTGTAAAAATCTCATTTTGTGTGGAAGTATATGCCTAAATGATGGGTGGTGATAAAACCATAAGTTATTTTATGGGCATCACTTCTGAATTAAAATGCTATTGGATCTGTATTGATAGATCTGTCAACTCTCTGCTGTACCTGAGTCTGAAACCATCCCCTTTAATTTTCTGCCTAAGTTGAAGTGAGTTCAGAGTTCTACTGTTCTATGTTTTTATTGTGTATCCATATAGTATAGGAAGTAAAATATTTAACATTATTTTAATGATAGAGGAAATCAAGTCAATACACTTATCATAATAATTTTAAAATTTGAAAAAATAAAACAATCAGGGATTGTTATTTGCATGTCTGTTAAATGCTGTTAAGGCCCTATTATGAAAGAAAGCTAGTGTCTTTTAATTTTATGCCTTTTACCTTTATGTTCTTTCATTTCTATCTACTTGCTTGACTTACAGAATCACAGAATAGTTATGGTTGGAAGGGACCTCTGGAGTTCATCTAGTCCAACTCACTTGCCAAGGTAGAGTTGCCTAGAGTGAGTTATGCAGGAAGGTGTCCAGACAGGTTTTGAATGTCTCCAGAGGGACACTCCACGACGTCCCTGGGCAGCCTGTTCCCATGCTCTGTCACCCTCAATGTAAAGAAGTTCTTCCTCATGTTGAGGTAAAACTTCTTGTGTTTTAGTTTATGTCGATTGCTTCTTGTCCTGTTGCTGGGTACCACTGAAAAAAGTCTTGCACCATTGTCTTGCCCTCTGCTTTTAAGATATTTATATGCATTAATGAGGTCCTGTAACAGGGTGGGTTCTACAGTTGCTGGAAAAGTGAGGCTGAGCACTATAGAGAGTTCAGAAAACAGTATGTTTATTAACAGGAGTAACCGAATGGCAGAAACCCAAAGAGAAGGAAGAGAGAACAGCAGGCATCCCTGCTGTCTTTCTGGGGAGAGAACCACCAACACCAAGAGCACAAGCCGTCTCACCTTTTAGTGACCCTGCTGGAGATGTCTGGCTGGGAAGGTGAGGCCACCACGCTCCAGGAAGAGGTCGCAGACCCTGCTACTCACTCCCTCTCTCTTCCTTCTCTCTCTTTTCCCCCTCAGCTCTCCTCCCAAGGCTGTCAAACCAATAGGAGAGACTCAGGTAACTTTAGTTAATGCAAAGTCTGTCTTCAAGGACAAAGCCTTCACTCTATCAGCTTTTGTTCCCTAGAACTTGGCAGGAAAAGGATAAGTCTTTTCACAGATGGCATTGGCAAAAACACAGACCAAAATGTCAACAGTTTTAATTCCTGACACAGGTCCCCTTTCAGTCTTCTCTAGACTAAATAGGCTCAGCTCCTTCAGGGTCTCCTCATAAGAGAGATGCATCAGACCCATAATCATCTTTGCGCCCCTCCACTGGACCTTTCCAGTAGCTACTTGTCTTGTGCTGAGTAGGCCAGAACTGGACACAGACCTAAAGTCACACTTAGTGAAACTCTGAATATTATCTATAAGTGTGTGAATTTTGAAAAAATAAAAAAAAAAATCCATGAATAAAGATTATATTAAAAGAATTATTCTGAAATGCTCAGCAGAATTCTTCATTTAGAAAATAAAATAAGCCAATTCCCATTAATTTTAGTACTGCTGGGATTTTTTTCCACTGTGAAATAGTGTTAATCATCCATCAAAATATCCATTTCTAAAAACACATACTTTCAATTGTAACCATCCTCACCAGAACTTTATTTGTGAGACGCACACCTGATCCAGGCACATGATTGAATCTCTTTGTAGATCTGGAAGCATAATATTTCTGGCTGCTCACATTTTTCCACCTCTACAAGGGGTACAAAGACAGATTATACATCACAGTCTTCATTTGCAACCATCTTCAGGCTCAAACTCAGTCCATTATTTTATAACTGAGTTGTAAGATTCCAACATGGTGTTTGCCACCTGGTAAAAGATGGCACTGGAGAATAAGGAAATTATTTAAATTATACAGAAAAAACTATTTTTGTATATTATGTTTGACCACTTAAGTAATTCACAAAGGCTCAGTGCAGTTCATCATCTGGAATAAGGTGTTCTAACAACTGGACATCAAGGAGGCTGAAAGTCTGTGCCTCGTATGAATGTGAAGTCTCTGTCTGCCAGCACCACTTAGTGCACAGTGGTATGCAATACACTGTCATAAATTTATCAAGCTGTTAAGAAAGGAAAAGGAGTAATTTCTGTATTTCCACTATGGCATTTACTTCTTGGTGTTCTTCCCGTACTTGTCTGCTGGTGGCTGCTTCTCAGCCAGAGGAATGAGTAGTCATCATGAGCTCTTTACGTTGGCCAGAAGACAGGGAAATACATCCCCAACCTGTTCCGTTTAGCTACTGAGGCCAGTAATACTATCCTACTGTACAACAGTCTTTGTCTCAGACTTCCCAGATGATAATTTCTGCTGTAAATGTCACAGCAGACTCAAAGGTCTTTTTCATCCAGCTTAAACCTTGCTAGTAGCTTGTCTGCCTTGAACAGCTACCTCATGAACTTTTGTTATTTGCCTACATTCATTAAAGGATAGGATCAAAGTGGAAAATCTATTTTAAAGGAATTCATGGGAATTATTATTATGAAACAAATAAAATTAAACTACAGAAAATGGCATGTATGTAATCAACAATGCAGAAAGAATATTATTTTGGTGTTACATTTTAGAAATGGAAGGACGTTAACTTTTGTAGGGAAGTTAAGGTTAGATTAAATGTGGTTTTTAATTTCTGAGTCATAATAATCTTTTTCTAACAACTTCTAGATGGTAAAAATGTGGGGTCCTAATATGCCAGAAAATATTTAACCAGAGTATTAAAAATTTTTATGATGTCAATTTGTCTTCATAATGGAGAGGGTGTATCTCCACAGCATTGCCAACGGGGTAATTAAAGTATGAATGTACTGTGAGTGCATTATGAATGCTTGATGACGGTGATGTATGCAGGACACTTGCCTGTTTTATGTATTTCTTTGCCATAAGAGCCTTAAAAGGCTTGGAAGGAAAGAAATATCTTTTTTTTTTTTTAATAAGGAGAAGCAAGCAGTGTC
>JAOXXN010000001.1:53541851-53552878 GCA_026770055.1 Myrmophylax atrothorax
ATCGAATAAAGTTGAGCACAGAAGAAGGGAGTCATGGGGCGAAGGTATTTTTAAGTTATGTGTTTTATTGCTCTTTATCCTCCTCTGACTTGATTGGTAATAAATTAATTTCACCAAGGTGAGTCTGTTTTGCCTGTGACAGTAATTGTTGAGTGATCTCTCTAGTCATCTCCTTATACATTAGGTGTCTCAAGAGCTGTTAAAATGAAATCTGACACTCTGAATTAAAAAAAAAACAACAAACAAATCCCCAAAAAACCCAACAACCAAATCTGAAAGAAAAAAAAGCAAACAAAACCCTCTCTAAAACACAAAACTAAGCTTAAAAGACCAAATTTAATAAATTATCACATGTAAGACTAAATTAAGTCAGTTCTACAAACTTGCTTTTTACTAAAAGCATGCTTTGGGAAATTTTGCATAACTTGAGCAAAAGAGTTGTTAACAAACTTTTTGACTGGAAGGAGTATATAAAATGGATATTTTATCAGAACGGCACCATTTCTGTCTGGACTACCTTTCATTTTACCTCTCAGAATACATAAATTAGAAAGCAAATGTCCTCATTAGTAGCACAGACCTGTAACTTTTCAATTGGAAACTTCTATATCAGAATACTTCTATGTATTACATCTTCACAAAAATACAAAATTTCTCATAAGTGAATATAATTGAAAAAAGCTTTCCTTAAGAGATAAGTATATTGGTATGGCTTTTAAGACAGTTTATAGCTGTAATGTAAAACAATATCAAAATGAAATTTTCTAACCTTGTCAAATAAAAGCATTACATTATGGCATTATCCTGTCTATTGGGGGAAAAAGCCCCACCATCTCAACCCCCCAACCTTTGACTTAATTAAAAACCAGAGTGGACAAACTTCAAACTTTACATGTATTTAAATTTTCTGCAAGTAATAGATCATGATTGTTTTTTCAAAGTTTAAAATCAGTCTATTGGTATTTGTTGTTGCTCAATCTCAGTCTTTATTTAGAAATTCCATTTTTTTGACTATCAGTCAAGGCTGTGTTGGACTGCTGAGCCCATTTACTTGTTCATCTGTGGAAGAGCATCTGAATTGCTGAGGGCTCTAAGTATCGGAAAGAAAAACTGAAAGTAAAATTAACGGAAGGTAGAGCACAGTATTGGTAGGAGTACTAGTTTTTGAGTCTAAACACTGGACTGTGGATAAAGAGGAGAAGAAATGTGAAAAGTCTGAAGTAGTTTAGAAATGGTAGAGGATAAAAAGTGAGAAAGTGAGCAGAGATAAAGGATCAATTGAACACTTAAAGAACCAACCAACCAAACATCCTAACATTTTAAGTGGTTCCTAGAGCACAGGACATAGAAAAAAACTGATGTCATTAATAACAGTAATAAATTTTTTAAAAAATGGAGAAGACTGAGGGAAGAGAAAGCATTGGTCATGAATGTAACTGAATTCTGTCTGTAAGTAGTTGCTTTCAGAATAATGAGATTTTTTAGTAACTGTTCATTATTTGAACTTTAACAATTTATTTCTATAACAAAAAAGGCAAAAATAAGACTTAAAAAGAAATGAAGTATAAAAAACATAAGTATTTCAGGAGGCTATGGAATCTTTATGTGTGTTGGTTTATCACCACTGACAATAAAAATGTTGATGCTTGGAGTTTAGGTTAGGTCATTATCTGGTGAAGGGTCATAGATAAGAAAAAATCCAACTGTGGGTATTTTGAACTGAAACAAAATACGTGCCTTGATTTGTATATTTTATTAGTAACCTGGAAAAATCATACTGCAAACAAACTCTTCCTTCTCTAACTACTGCCTTTTTGTTTAGCTGCCTTGTTAAGCCTTTTTTTCCCTGTCAGCTACTTAACAAACACATCTTTCTTCTCTATAGAAGCAGTTTGGTGTAGTGCAGTTGTCCCTTCTCATTGTCCTTTCTGTGTTTCTGAAGGGCTGCTTGAAGAATTTGACTGAGATCACACTATAAACTGGTATCTATTATTTTGTTTCTTGGGGCTGGTAATATTCTTAAGATGTACAGAAACACAGAAGAACAGAGAAGTCTTGGGTATTTTTGCTAGGCATACAGATGGCCTAGTGACTAAATTTTGCCTGATGGTGTCCAAAGAATAAGTTACATTAAAATTATCTTGATCCACAAATTGCCTTTAGGAGGAAACACCATTTTAATGTATACATTATGCAGATTTATCTGTAGAACAAGAGCAACAAGTTTATAATTTGCACTGGACTCCATTTATTTTTTTCTTTTACATGGAAAAAGAATCTCCAGGACAGCTGCAATGCATCTGTGAGCTAACCTGGTATAACTAAAATGTCCAGTTTGGTCTTCTGATTAATTTTTTATCTGGCCCTTCTGCCTGCTGTAACTCTGGGCAGAGTCTGTAGTTGCAGATTTCATTGCAGGTAGCAGAGTGAAAAGCATAGCTTTTGTTCACAAACAGAATTTTAGCCTTGATGCTGCTGTAAGAAAACTTTTTTTTTTTTTTTGCAAGTGAGTGCTAATGAGAGTCATGACTTTTGACAGTTCATCTTAGTTTGGTAATTGCAATTCCACAGGCTATTGATTTCTAAGCATTCAATAAAGCAATTTTTAGAGAAAGAATTGTGTGAAGGTTTTTTTCACTCATATATGGAATATTTCTTCTGGTTTTGCAAGTTATAAATAGCAAAGCAATGATTTTTTCACTGGAGAACTGGATATGTTTCATTTCTTGACTATGTAGTCTGGATATGTACCCAGTAATATATACTAAATTACATTGAGGAGGTTTTGAATAAGTTTGGATGATCAATCTTGCATAAGTGAAAACTGGAAAAAAAAAAAGTTAAATTTAGCAGGATTTGATATTCCAGTAACAATGAAATGCTATGACATTTTCTGATTAAAAAAGAGCCTTCAGTGGAATGCAGGTTAAATGTGTTCTAATTGAGTATTTAAAATATCTAAGTGCTCTGTAAAGTACTTGGGTATGTGAATCTGTTTTTTTCTGCACTTCTATGAATATAGGACACATTTCTAAATCTAAACCTCTGGTTTTTCAGAGAAATGTGGTATACTTTCAAGTCATATTTCAAAGTACTTTTTTTTTTAATTTATTCAGGATATTGCGTAACTACCGGTGTTTTGCTGTTGCTGTTTTCAAATGTTTGCAGCTTAAGAATGACAGCTTTGCTAATTACTTAACAAGAAAGATACAGGCAGCTAAATCTATATGTGAGGTCCCTAGTTTTCCTGACATTTTGACTCCTCAACAGGGTTAGTGTAAGATAAAAGTTTTCGTTTCTCTATTCTTGTTCAAATCAATGTACTTTTTCTTGTAAAAGAGGAGCACTGTGGAGTCAGATGTTGTAGGTTCTTCAAGATAAGTTTTTATTTCTATTTACACTATTTTAAGATCTGTAAAGGCTCAAAGACTGGATTTTCTCAACACTCTTGGGCTCTTCTTTAAACATCTCTTTTTTGAGGGCAGAATGTTGTTCTTAACACTGAAAATTAGTCTGTACAAACTTGCTAAGGTGCATTTTTTCCTTTCTTTGATTATGCGATATGTATGCACTCTGGTTTGCCATTTCATAAGGAAACATTTGAGATGACTGATTATTTGCAATGTTGATAATTTTTGTGGACCTTTTAATTTTCCCATGCTGTAGTATCACCCTTCAGTATCACTGCTGTAATCTTGTGGAAGGTTTTGTTTCCGTATTTCTCTACTGTTAAGTAATTTAAAGATAAAGTGTTCTAGTCTGAACAAACCCTAAATGTTTGAAATGCCCACACTAAGTTCAGGTTTTTCAGTTGCCAACTGAGAAATACTATGCAAAAAGTCCATTTGGAGTCTGTTAGGTTCACTGATTACAGGATTTTGAGGTACACAAATGCTAAAAAGGGTTTTGAAAGACTTGGAGTTTTCAGTCACATTTGTGTTGGAGTTGCCGCTGAATGCAATCAACAAGCATCTCACTGCATGTGTGGTCCGGTTTTCCTGCACCTAAACAAAAACAATATATACAAAGAGAAAATGTGATTTTGTATCGCTAATTGGCCCTTGTTACCAATTGCTACCTTGCTACATGCTTTTCACAAACTGTTAGAAAGAATGGTATTTGCTTAAACTAATTCCTACTTGAACACGCTGCTATCTGAATTTAAAGCACTGATTACGCAGGCAGAGCTTTTGTAATGAAACAGAGGTTGATCCTTAATAGGAAAAACAGCAGACTTTTTATCTGGGCTTTCTTAGAAAATAAATAAAATACTAACTTATTGTCTTCCATTAAGCTTATTGCTTGCTATTTTTCAGGATAATAATTTAAAATATGCTGGGCCTTTGGGGGCTTGCTTTTGAGCAGTCATTTAGCAACTTGCTTAGTGACGGATATACTGAGTTAGACAGTAGAAAGTGTCTATAAGTGGTGACGAGGAATTAGGGCAAAATTCGTGGCAAACTGTCAAGCAATTGAAGAGCAAAATAGTCTAAGCTCATTGCAGCCCAGTCTTACTTCATAAGACTAACATAAATTCAGTTATGGTACTTCTCTTTTTCTGACCTGGAAAAAATAGCATTTTGAATAGCCAAAACCAGTCAGGACTAGCATCCTATCTGTTCAAATGTAAACTGACTTGGACCTACCTTCTAGATTAACAAACGATATGAACTCATTAAGATCTGCTCATTCCTGTTATTTCCCTTTCTCAGAATTGCTGTTTTTGTGACTTCTATAAAACCCAGGGGAGAAGAAGAAATGTCTGTTTAACCCTACCAACCTCATTTAGTAGGTGTAGATTTATTTCTTGTAAATTACTTGTCATTCTAATTCTCCAGCAATAAAACTAAAGAAGTCTGTGTAGGCTACAATCAAAGTGAAGTGAAAAAAGGAAAAAAAAAAGGAAATAAAAAAGCTGAAATATCTACCCACTACCCATTCTAATGAGCTTAGCCCTATCATTAGAGTTTTGTGGGAAAACATTTGTTGAAAATAAACTTGGATTTCTGATCAACGTTTGGCAGTCCAGATTACATAGGAACACATGTTTATTTCACTCACAGAATGAATATGTTTGTTTTGTCCATTAGGAAGAGACACCTGACACAAAGTACTTGACAGTATAACAAGATTAACTATGATGGAATTAAGGAAATGTTTCTTTCTAAATCACCACTTTGTAACTGTTTCTGTTGAGGGATCATGTTTAATAACAGTTTGCTAGTTCAATTTCCTATAGACAGGCTCACACATACTGTAACATTTCCAGCAAAAAGAGCAATATCAAATAATTTAAACCAATTGATGACTTTTCTGGATGTAACTTAATTTTATGAAGTGAATTTACTTTTTTAAATGAACTTAATATAAAGTTAAGTTACTTAGTTTTAGAGGATAACTCATTCTCTTAAATTAATGCCTGTATATGGCACCTAGTAGATGGTGGGAGGAGATACAAAAGTAACTGTGTTGGTTCCCTGTGAAATTATCTGCATGACGTCTTCAATTATGCAGCCTTACAGCTACTTGAAAGAAATGCACTGAAGGCTCGTGATTACTGTGACAGAAAGATGGACCAGCCTTTCCTCCTTAAACCTGTTAAGTCTCATACAATAACTGTAGGAGACTAATGTTCAACATGTTTGGACAAAAGTAATTTAAAAGTAAATAACAAACGTATCTCAAAGGTTGTTTGTTTTTTGGTTTGGGTTTTTCTGTTTTCTTGGTTGTTTTTTTTTTTTTTGTTTGGTTGGTTTGGGGGTTTTATAACTGCATTTAATTTTAATGGGTGATCTTTAAAAATTATCTTTATGAACATTCTAATTTCTTCCCAGCGCCAGGCGTGTAGACTGCATTTTCTTATAGGTCTTTCAATATCATTCTTTGAATGTAGTACTTACTGAATTCAAACCTTATGTAGTGATACTGTTGTATTATTACTGTAAATATTCAACATTCCTTATGTGCTCAATATTTATCTTTCAATAGAATATATTTGAGATTGGTTTGCATTAATTTATATTATTTAATATGCTGGACTAAAATATGTCTTCTCTTGCTCTTCTATTGATTATGTAAACTGTTTTGTATATATCTAGCTGAAGAAAAAAATAATCACCTCCATCTGTGAAATCCTTCATTTTCAGCACTACATAGTATATGTAATCTTATGGCTTTCATTTGAAACCATCCCATCATTTATTTTTAAAAGAAGAGGGTATCGTCTGTGTTGTGAATAATTTGGAAACTCTAGCATTAGTTTCCTCAAGGGCTAGTGCTTCCTGATGCTTTTTCTTATTTTCCACTGCAACACTTTGAGCTAGGAATGGATGGCTATATAATGAAAAAAAATATTCTCCTATTTCTAATTTTTTAAAAATATAGATATCATTAACTTTGCAGGCTAAATTTACTTTGTGTTAATGAGCCTTTTGGTTAAAAAAGTAGTTATGTAATTTGGGGTTTTTTTCAAAATAATCACAATTAATTACAAATTAAGTAAATTAGAATTTTATTTTTCTTTCCCATGTGTTGTAAGATGCATGTGAATTTGAGGAAATGAACTAGAGTAGGCATTCTTAAAATCAGTGGAAAGATAGGATTGCTTATTCCATTTCTCTCCCAATGCAGTAAGATTTTCCTATTTGTACTCCCAGCAATGAGAACAGGGAAAGGATTAATTGATTACTTGTATTAGATTCTAGAAGCCTGTGAGGAAGCCTAGACACCTGGTCACATCTTATCAACATGGAGTTTCTCTTGTGGTTTATAGGGTGTCAGGAGCCAGCCACCCCTTGCCACCCCACTGTGACATGGATTCGTGTAGCTCTGAGGAATTCTACCAGGCTGTTCACCATGCGGAGCAAACCTTCAGAAAGATGGAGAGCTACCTGAAGCAACAGCAGCTCTGTGACGTTATCCTGATTGCTGGGGATCGCAAGATACCTGCACACAGGTAGGAAATAAGCATGAAATATTTAAATTACAAAAGTAAATGTTTGGGGTATGTGTGTTTCTTAGAACAGTGTTTTCTGTTGTCCCTTGTGCCTGCTTCCCTCTTGCTTTAAACACAAGTGTCTGCAAAAGGTGTATTTGAAGGTTGAGGCTTTGAAGGTGAAGTTTTTTTGTACATATTTCAAAAAGTTCAAGTAGCACTCAACTAGCAGACTGATTGTGAGTATGACAAACAATTCTCCCTGCTGTGATGCTGTTCATACGTGATGAGAATGGAAATTTCTGATATGAGAAGCTGTATAGCTACACTGAACACAGCATATTTTCTAGCTTAAGGTCCTGATACTCTTGACAAGTCTGTTGTAGTCTCTCACACACTCATAGTAGAATGCTGAATGCTTTCTTCCCATGACCTGTACTTTTCAATGAGCTGAAAAATATTGTATTTACTTATGTAGTTATTGATGTCAAAATTGTAATTACATTATAATTTATAAAATTCTTTAAGATTATGTAGTATTAAAGTAGCCAGTATATATGAAGCTGTGCTTGGTTTTGGATAACAATTAGACCTTAAAATGCTTATTCTTCCTTGAGGTTTTGGTCTTAGCAATAGGCTTGGATTTAATGAATGCAAATAAAAATAAAATCCTAGAGTTTAGATTAAAATACAGAGAATAATTCGGAATTTTCAGGTGAGCAAGTACTTTTGCTTCTGAACTCTGCATAAGGCTGCAGACCAAGGGTGATCTATTCCCTCCTTGTGTCCTGATTTCTCCACTGAGATACTATATTCAGAGCAGGACTATGGTTCCCCAGAAGAAAATCAGGAAAACAGCCAATGGATTTCTGAACTCATAAATAACTTTCTGGTGTAGAGGAATACTATAAGGTCGTCTTGACAATTTGGACCTTACAAAGTTACATGTGCCCTAAGAGAACACAGACACAGAAACTATTCCTGTTTAACAAAACAGGTCAGATATTCTGTAGGTCCATAACAATAAGTAAAAAAAAAAAAAAAAAAAAAAAAAAAAGCTGAAAAGTAAAACCAGACAGAAACTTTCATTACAATATGAAAATCCCCCCCAAAATTTTAATAAATGGAAACATAACTTCACTTAACAAGCAGTAACCGATTTATCTAGGTAGTTTGAAGCACGCTAGGAATAGTCCACTTGTTTTTAGATTAGTAACTGTACTAGTTGTAGAAATGTTTCTCTTTTTTCAGCAGTTTTCATTTTTAAGACTTTGTTTCTCCTTTTCCAAGAGCTGCCATTTTTCCCGTTCCTCGCTTTCCTGTTCCTCCCTTGCCTTCATATATTCAGGTTTCTAGTAGGTCCTCAGTAATTTCTACCCATGGCCTTGGCAACTGATACAGCTTCTGTGTTCCAGGCTTTTTGCCACTGTTAAATGTATTATGCATCTAGCACTTTCTGCACCCCTGGTAGTTGTGATCTGATGCTATTTTTATCTAAATTGCCAAGATCTTTCCTTTATGGGAATATCAAGTACCGATGTAATAACATTAAACTTCAGTCCTTCTATCCGTCTGTGTTTATATTGTTCCAGAGCTACAAGATTTGCTTTAAGGTGCCTCTCATCACAAAGAAAACTTTAGGGATAATAACATAAGGCTGTCTAATCTGTGTCCAGTTTTACATTCCAGTATATTACTGAGCTGATTAGTTTCTTTATTTTCCAGAAATAATAAGAATTTTGTCATTCTTTCTTAGTGGTTACTTGACCAATTTTTTCTTTTCACATTTTTCAACTCATGTAAGGTGAAAAAATAAAACAAAATCCATGACTGAATCTACATTCTTAAACTGACAGAAAAATATTTACTAGATATATAGAGATATTCTACAATTGATATCATTTGCCCTGTCTAATATGGATGGCACAAAATATACATTTTTTACCAGTATACCTTTTGCGTATTTTGAATGTTTTGGTAAACTGCATAGTCTGTAGAGTAGGAGACAGAGGGAAATGTAAGTTGTTTGGTTTTTTTAGTTAGTTTAGTTTAGTTCAGTTTCCCCACTATTTTTATTACAGCTGTTCATATTTGTATGCCTACCTTTCAGTAGTAAATTTAATTTCACATTTGTCATTTCAATTCTACTGTATAAGTAAATCCTTCTTGAGCTGGAAAAATACCCTGATAAGAGGACTGACTATGAAATAGTATCCTGAGTCTTATTTAGATTTTCTAATAAAACTTCAGACACCTTTACATTTGATTTTCTACCTCTCTATGGTCTGAAGCCAAATGTCCAAACCTCAAAGAACTGGAAAAATCAACTATTGAATTTTGTAGAGTTGCAAAGACAAGATAAAATGAAGTGAAGGATGTTCTGAATTTTCTTTTTTTTTTTTTTACTAGTGTTCATGTTGCTTTAGACAGATATGGCTGGACAAACACAGAGAGCTGCCCATTAAAATCCTAGAAATTATGGATTCAACTCTCCCTGCTCAAAACAGGATCAACTACAGGGTTAGATTAGACCATTGAGGTCATACCCAGTTAGTTTTTAATACCATCACTCGTGGAAGTTCTTCTCTTGTTAGCTTGTTCCAGCTTTTTGTTATCCTCACCGTTTTAATGATCCAGCACGTAGCTTATAGGCACATTTGCTCCATGATCTTGGTGAGGCAAACTAATCTATAGCTGCCTACATCTTTCTTCTTGAGGATGGACATGGAAATTGACTTTTCCAGTCAATTCCAAACCTGCAATTATCATGATCCATTAAAGGTACGAGAAAGCGGCCTTTCAATTGCATTGTAGATCTTCCTCTAGCATTGTACCTTGAACTTGTCCTCTCCGCTCCCAAGGACTTGTGTATGTCCAATTCACTCAGCTGCAGCCTAAGTACATCTTCCTTTACTGTGAATGATACTCTCCACAGAACCTGCCACTTGGAGGTTTGACTTTTTTTATCTTCCGTGTGCTCCCTTTTTGCACTTGACTTTCATCAGGAGTCACTTCTGAAGTCCAGGCTTTTAATTTGCTGTTTGTTTTACTAACTTCTCTCAGGATCTACTGTCTTAAATTTCATTGCTTCATGGTTACTTCAGTCAAGTTTGCCAACATATTTCACAGGTCCCCTTTTTCCCCCCACAGATCTGTGTGGAGCAGAGCCAGTAAAGTGCCTCCTTTAATTACAGTTTTTTGCAATTTAGGCTAGATAGTATATACTTTGCATTCCTAAGAACATACAAAAAAACCTGCTTGCAGAGGACAATGCATGATCAGTATTTGTGGAGATTTTAAATGTGGTACTTCATGACGGTTAGGAGCTCGATAGATCATCTGTATAAGTTTATAAAATCATACCCTAGATAAAATGAATCCTCATTTTAAAATCTGATTAAAACATATTACAAGCCATAGCTTATACTGAATATGTAACCAATTAAGAAGTACAAAATACTCAAAATTGTTGCCAAAAAATAATGGTACTCACATATTTTCTGTACTTTTTAACAGAATAAGTTTAGAAAATGCTATAGATTTAATATACTATAATATAGTACAATAAGAATTGCTTTAAGAAAACCAGATCCGAACTTTCTACATCTTTCAATAGCAAGTATTAAAGTGATGTTTTTCTTAATTTATCTCTGTTTAGAACAAATCAAAACAAAATAATGGTGTGAAAACCAAACACAGAAAAATGTTTTATGTAGTCTTAAAGCATCTATTTTAAAGTACAAATTCAGTACATTGCATCAAATGAAGTAAAGGACACCAAAAATACTTATACTGCCTTTGGTTCTTGTGCATTTCTTCAGACTCCACAACAGTTCCTAATATCTGTGTCATTTCTGGTTTCATTCCTGATACTACTTAGTGGTTTTGCTCCTTCTCCAGTCTTCATTATGCTATTTGACTATTTGAGGAGAAGCTATTGCTGAGCCATAAGATTTCTAAAACCTGATACTTTTATAGGAAGAATTTCAGGTGAGATTTCACCTGAATGCTCCCAAATTAATTTTTGTTGTTAGTGTTTAGGGTTTTCTGGTTTTTTTGGTTTGATTTGGTTGGGTTTTTTTTTTTGGGGGGG
>JAOXXN010000001.1:53566478-53582666 GCA_026770055.1 Myrmophylax atrothorax
CTCTATATGTAATACTAGGCTTAAAATTTCCAAATACAATGTCTGTATAGTAGTTGAATTATTGGTAGCATAATTACTAATACTAATAATAATTACTTTTCCCCCAACTAGGAGATGAAAAAATAACACATCATGGATTATTTTGGCTAATATAATTTTCTGATATTTAGCCAGACATTTGCAAGAAGTTTCCTGCTCAGGTGGGATTTTAATTTGTTAATAGCATTTCCTTATCACTCTGCAATGTTGTAAATTTCCATGCCTTTTAAATTCAGTGGACTTTGGCAGTACTGACAAATGATGATGTGAATAGGCTAGGTTACTCTGCTTACTCAAAAATACAGCATGATTAGGGTGTAAATAATTGCATGGTATTTTAAAAGAGTGAATCTATTTATTTTAGAATAATTTTCATATTGCTGTGAAGGAAGATTTTCCATTCTTGGCAAGCTGCATATTTTTATGGGTCTGGAATAATTTATTAAATTGTTTTATACATAACAATACTTAAATATAAATTTCCTATAAAAGTTGCATTTTAAATGACAAATTTCATAATTTTGAATCATGCTTGGTAATGAAGAATAAAAAACTAGCATTTTAGGTAGCAATGCAATCGACCATTTAGTCAAAATTGAAAGTTATATATCTGAATCTGAATACTTTTATGATTTACTTTAAATGTTTTTTAGAGATTATTTCATAGAGATGTAAATTGCAATTACTTTAAAAAAATATTTTAGGTCCCCTGTGTGAGGAGGAGATAAAATAATTAATCCTTTTCAAGAGTTGAATTTTATCCCCAAGGATTAAAAAACATGTTGAATGCTCAGAAAGTTGATCTGTTCCAATCTGAGCACTCAATTAACTTTAGGAGTGAGGGGGATTGAAGTTGTTCAGGAAAGAAAAAATTTTCTAGTATGGAAAAATAAAATCCCTAGTCATACGGTATAACTTCTTATTTCCTTCTCTTTCTTTCTTGTTTTCTCTATCTTTTTCTCTCTTTCTCTCTTTCTTTTGATACCGAAATGGCTGCCAAAACTCATGTGATTCATCAGTACCGTCAAGTAAACACATTTTAGGATCATGCATGCATTTGGGGTTAACTTCTATTTGGTTTAGGTTTCGGCTGTTAATATGTAAGATTAATAGTTTGATAATAGGAAATGGGCAGATCCTAAGTTTTTTTTGTTTTCCTCAAATTCAGTGTCATTATCTGTTTGTGTAGGAGCCTACTCCCTGTTGGGATAGTACATATTTGTTTATTTGAATATTTACATCAAAAAGGGAACTGCCATTCTGAATTTCCACTGATGCCAAAGTGGACTTCTGTAAGCCTTTGAAACAGTCCCCCACAGCATCCTTCTCTCTAAGTTGTAGGAATTGATTGGATAGTCACATCCAGGGCACAGTGGCCAATGACTCAGAGTCACGATGACAAGTGATGTCCCTTAGGGGCCCTTACTGGGACCAGTGCTATTTAATATCTTCATTAATGACATAGACAAAGGGATTGAGTGCATCATCAAGTTTTCAGACAACATCAAGCTGAGTGGTGGGGTTGACACATCTGAAGGATAGGATGCCACCAGAGGGACCCAGACAAACTTAAGACCGGGCACATGAGAATCTCATTCATTTTAACAACACCAAATGTAGGGTGCTGCACCTGGACTGGGGCAAGCCCTGGTATCAATATGGGCTGGGAGATGAACAGATGGGGAGCAGCCCTGCCAAGAAGGATTTGGAGGTGCTGGTGGATGAGAAGCTGGACATGAGCTGACAATGTGCACTTGCACCCGAGAAAGGCAATTGTATTCTGGGCTGCACCAAAAGCAGCCTGGCCAGGAGGTTGAGGGAGATGTTTCTGCTGCTCTGCTCTGCTCTGGTGAGACCCTACCTGGAGTGCTGCATCCAGCTCTGGGGCCCCCAGCACAGTAAAGACATTGACTTGTCCAAAGAAAGGTCACCAAGATGGTTAGAGGGATGGAGCAGCTCTCCTATGAAGAAAGGCTGAGTGAGCTGAGGTTGTTCAGCCTGGAGAAGAGACGGCTCAGAGCTGACCTAACTGGAACCTTCCAGTACATGAAAGGAGCCTACAAGAAACTGAAGGAGACTTGGTTTAGATTAGATAATAGAAGAAAGTCTTTCCTATGGGGGTCCTGAAGCACTGGATCAAGTTGACCCATCCCTGGAAGTGTTTAAGACTGGGTTGGGTGGAGCCCTGAGCAACCTGGTCTAGTGAAAGGTGTCCCTGTGCATGGGGCAGGAGTGTTGGAACTAGATGATCTGCAATGTCACTTCCAACCCAGACCATACTATGATTCTCAGTAAACATAATCAGCTATATAATGCCTGTCTTCTTCACTTGAAACTGATCAGTGTGATCTGCAGCAAATAATTAATAGAAAATTAAAATGTTTGATTGGGATAAACCTCTTCAAAGTGAATATATTGTGTCCTGTTTTCTTTTCTGAAAACAACTTACCTTGATGAAAAGTATGGAGATGATAGAATGTTGAATTTGTCTTTTAAGACAGAAGTCAAGATTAAAACCGTACCATTGTTTTAGAAATCAGCTGGAGGCTAAGAAATGTTCTGCTACAGGGAAAATACTTTTTACAGCATTCTTCATTGACTGATAATCATGGATAGACATAAGAGGTGATTTTACATGCTATGTCATTACCAGAACTTGACAGTAACAGAGAGAACTGATCATCAGAACCCAAAAAGAGTGTTTCATCACCTGAAACCTGAGAATTCTCATAATTTGAGTACTGTGTTTGGGAGCAGATGCACTGAATTCATATCAACAAATAAAAATGTCAGCAGTGTCTCAGTAAGTCAAATGGAGGTGCTCTTTTTGTAGCTGAAGACAAGAAATAGACGTTCAGAGAGTGGTTCATCTTATCACAAGTACATGACTACAACAGGGCAGGTGAAAACTGCTCTAATGCCTCCTATTTCTCTCTCTGGACTGTAAAAGGAGATTTTGGATGATTAGTTCATTTGGCTACCTGGCAAGTGCCTAAGATTTGGAAATATTAATGATAAGCAATAGCAAAAAGCATTTATAGCAATTGGAAGTGTAGTACCTTTTTATAAGGTTTTTCGAGTCTTCTCAAAAAAAGCAATTTCTTGTAGTCATAATTGTAAGCATTTCATCTGCTATGCAAAATCTGAAAATATTATCTTGATACCTTTTACTGCCTCTATTTTTTTAAAAATGAGACTTAATAGAGAAGCTGCATTCCTACAGCTGGTTAGCCTATGGAAATAATTCCATTCAACAACACTTCAAAACTGCAGCACAACTGGTCAAGACACATGAAATAGAAATGTTAAAATGTTATAACCTGATTACAAAGAATCACTTGTAGCCTTTGTTTATAATTCCTTGGCACTTCCCATGACTTCACCAGAACACCCTTACTCGCAGCTATCTTAGTAATGTTGAAGAATCTTGGAGTGAATAGATAAGTGTGTAATTATGGAAGAGAAAAAAAATACTGTGCACCTGACGTAAACTGGTATTATAATGTGTTACAAATCTGAGTTAAAATTTGTTGATTATGCGCAGAGCAAATGAGCACCTACTGAGTGGTCCCACTGCAAGTCCTATCTAGTGGACAATAGCTGTGAGAGTCTGATTTCTGTGATACACACTGACATTAACATCATCCAAGGGTGGTCAAATATGCAGTGATTCCCTGTAAATAAAAGTAGTTCTAAAATGTAGTAAATTGTGTAGAAGATAGAATAAAAGTAAAATAAAAGATTAAAAAATAAGAACAAAACTGTTCCTGAACTTGGAAAAAGGTTTAACAAAAGAATAAGAATGTCAGGGAATTTTTATATATTATCTCTGCTTCACATTTGGTAATGAGGTAATAAAATTAATTCATTCATTATGAGAATGCATGGTAAAGATGGGCATTTTAATTTCTGGGTAAGGAATGCACATAAAATTTGTCACAAATTAAGCTATAATTACAAATAACAATTAGAATACATAAAAGTTATTTTGATTGGGTTTTCCTCCTTTTTTCATCATCATTTAATACAAAAAAAGATTTAAAACTTTGGTTAATTTGTTTTTCTTAGACTGAAGCACTTGTGCGAGCATCTTATTGCATAAAAATATAAGGGGAAGGTGAACTGAAGAAGCAATAGTATTAATGCCCTCTTGAATATCCTATCAAACTTTTTAAAATAGATGCTTGATCTTCTAATTGCCAATATGAAACTGTCTGAAGATTGTATATACAGACCATCTTAATAGCTTTCTTTTTTAAACTCTGACCATGATAAACACTTGATATCCAAGAAGAATTTGCATAAAAATGTCATAGCATGCTTCTGAGAAAGTGAATACAGCCCTTGTGGACAAATTTATGAAGGTGTCTTGATGTTTAAAACAAAGATAAAAGACTTGGAAAATATTTAGATGGATTAAAAATTTATCTATAATTGAAGCTGAAAGAATGAAGAACAATGAACTCTTTAACTCATACCAAGTGTACTTTTCTAGCTCTTATTATAGATATATTAAGTAGTAAATTAGTATTTCTGATTTTTCTAAAAATAAGCTGAGCTATAATTGTCCATATCCTCAGATATGCCAGAAGCCATTGAATATTTGCATCCTCTATTAATGTGTACAGCAGAAATGTGTTCACACTCTTCCATAAAAAATGAAGAAATACATAATTTATAGACAAGATAATAGTTTTTATTGGTTTAATCCTACTATTTCCCAACTAGTACCCTACCAGGACTAGTCTATCTTAAAGTTAACAGAAAATATCTTCAGTTGGAAAACAAATAGATTGATGTGGCTTCAACTGTTTCCTTTGGGCTCTTCTCCTATGGGTAGCTACATTCAAGTGATAAAAAACCAAACTATGATACTGTCACCTTTTTCCAAAATGTTGGTGTTTCTTTCAGTGGTTACATCACTTTGCAAATGATAGCTGGATCCGTTTTATAGGGCCAGACACATTTTTGAGCTCATTATAGAAAAATAAATAGCACTAAAGGAGATTTAGAATATAATTTTTAAAATTTTGTATACATTTCTCAGTCTATCTACTTTTCACAGGTGTTTCGCACATTTTTAATTTTATTCATTCTGGTACTGGAATGGTCAATTTTAACCTGAAAACAACTATCTTTTGATTGCTCCCACTTGACACACTGAAACTATCTTCCAGATAGTAGATTGTGTGTTCAGCTGGTCATTACCTGCAAGCATGCAGCAAATGTGGGATTGTCACTGATAAGTATATGGGTCACCTAAGAATCTGCTGCTGAGTCTGATTTCCAACCACATTGCATAAAGATGAGGTGGACAGAAATTTTGAGCAACTGTCAAATAACATTAAGAGAAACTCATGTGACCTTAATAGAAGCATAAAAATAAGCAGAGGAAACCCACTGAAATTAGGCTGTGCACTTGATCTGATGCTCTTAACTTTTGCAAAAGGATGCATTATAACTACATCTAGTAAACTATGACTTTAGTTTCCATCTTATATTAAAAGCTCCAATAAAATGAAAGTAGAAAATATCAATGTGCAGTGTTAATGTTACTGTATTTTGGGTTTGGTATTACAATATAAAGCAGCTTTTCATTTAAATGGCATACTGCTGTGAAATTGACTGGTTTAGAACTCCTTAGTTACACACTGCAACTATTAAAATATGTTTGGGGTGTTTGTGTGACAACAAATGCAAAGTTTGTGTGGGAAAAATTTGCGTTTATCTAACTGTTGAACTATATCACTCTGAAGAGAAAGATCAATATAACCTTAATCCTGTTGTAGTTTGAGATGACTTTTCCAAGCACAGCAAAATAAAATCAGAAGGGTTTTTTGCTATTTATATTATGTTTATATTATATTTACACTTTTTATTTTCCTATTTTTTTTCCCACTTTTATAAGACATTCTTGTAATCTTTAATTTATAGGTTTTTTAAGTTATTAATGTAAGAGATTTATAAGATACTAATGAAAAAAAACTAATAAATTTTGTTTGGAGGGAGCATTATTTAAAGAATTCCATATTCCTCACTGAAATAAAAAAATTAAAGTTTATTTTATTCTATTCTACCTTTTATTAATTAAAAAGTGCATTAGTCTGCAAGGGAAAGATATTTGCTTGAGAAACTACAGAATTAAATAAATTTATAAGTATTAATGGAAGATTAGTACTGTGCATGCATATATGTACTTTTCACTAATATAAATTATTTTGGAAGAACTATATTCTGTGGGAAGCCTGTGTCTTGGTTTAAGCTGGCAAAATGCCAACAGCTCAGTACTAAGTCAGAGCCTCTCTCCCCTCACCGAGTAAAGGGAGAAAGGGAAAAAAAAACTCTCAAACTACGTTTATGCTTAAACTAGCTATATATATTTATGCAGAAAAGAGAAGAGTAAAACTACAATATGACATACACTTACACAAGCTAGGAATAACAAAAAATAGCTTCCCCACTCCCCAGTGAAAACAGATTCTGTCACTGTAGTTTTATAAGCACCCCAAAAGACACCCAGCAAAGAACAGAAAGAGTAACAATAAAATGCTTCTACTTCCCTGAACTCAAACAAAATGTAAGTAGTGGCAGCAAGAGCAGCAGGGCCTACTACAACAAAACAGGATCTGCACCACGTCCAGCTTGTACTCTGGCCATGATGGAACTGACTAAGCCACGCCCACAGACTGGCTTTTACCGCTTTTGAGATGATGTTGTAATATGGTATGGAATACAATACTATTGACTAGAAGAAGTCAGCTGATAGCTAGCCCAGTCCCGCTCAAGTCAGCTGAACAACTCCAGGCCTAGTCTAAACTTTAAAACTTAAATTTAGGCCCACTTGGCTAAACCCATAACAGCCTGCTATATTTTACTTATATAAAATTAATTCCCAAGTCATTGCACAAATAAGCAACACAAAGTTGGAAGATGGTAAGCCTTATTTTGAAGGTATGTGATCACAGCACCAAGCCTGCCAGAGTTCAAGAAGCATTTGGATGATACTGTCAGGCACATGGTGTGACTCTTGGGGATGGTCCTGTGCAGGGCTTAGAGTTGAACTCAATGGTCCTTGTAGGTCCCTTCAAACTCAGCATATTCTGTGATTCTGTGATTTGTGGATTTATTCATACTATACAAGGCAGTTATTTCTTTTCTGGAAAGTAAATGGTTGTGAGGTTTAATCTGTTCCAGTGAAGATAGTGCAGGTTTGGTTTTTTGGTTTTTTGAGGTTTTTTTAAAAAAAAAGAAAAATAAATCCCCCAAAACCCCATCCACAGTCTGGTTGATATTCCTAAGTCTTCTCTTCCTTTCTACACTGTACAGTCTCTTTGTATGCCTGTTATATAGTTGAATTAATAGTAGTTTAAAAAGAAATGTTTTTAATACTGTGATGTTCAGGTCTCTGAGGTGTTCAGTCAGGTAGACTGATCTTCCTTTTCTTCACTTTTCTGTAGAGCTATTTATATAGAGCTGTGGTTATTTATTAAAATATGTTTTGATACTGCATATTTTGTCAATACCAAATAAATAAGTTTGCATGTGTTACCGCTCTGGTTTTTTTTAGGGTGCCTAGAATTGAAAGAAGACACCATTGAAAATCTTCTAGCAGCTGCCTGCCTCCTCCAGCTCCCACAAGTAGTAGAGGTTTGCTGCCATTTTCTAATGAAGCTTTTGCACCCATCCAACTGTTTGGGAATACGATCATTTGCTGATGCACAAGGATGCACAGAGCTTATGAAGGTGGCTCACAACTACACCATGGTAAGGCATTTTTGGAGTATCTAAATTATAATATTCTGAATCCTATATATCCTCTATAAGTAAAAATACCTTGTTTGGTTTTGGTTTTAAATTATTCTGTAGTTCCATGGAACTTTATTCGTAAGTGTTCCTTTTTAATCCATAGAAGTGGTGATTCTTATTAACTTCAGTGAAGTGATAAGAATTAGCCTTCTATGATGGATGTACTGTCTGCTGGGTCACAATAGTGTATGTCTTATTTAGATTCATGATCACATACAGGTGATAATAGTAAAAGTGTAAATCATTAGAATACTTTTTGATCATTTTCTTTTAGTTTAGCTTTAGGGATGCTTTGTAATTGTTGTTGTGCATGGGAACAATATCAAGAGAAGTTTTGATGGTTTGTGAGGGTGTTCTCTCAAGAATTACCCCTCCTTTTTGTCATCTGTGAAACAGATTAACATAGAGAGTTCTAGAAATAAAAAAAAATTATCTGGCAATATTTAATTTTTTTCTAGTTACATCTGACAGAACAGGTATGGCACTATATTTAAAATCAATCGGAATCAATGAAGCAAAAATATGCTACTTGTTCAGAAATTACATCGTATTGGTAGCCATTTGATTCTACATATTTTGACAAAATTAAAAACATCTGGCACATGAAATTAAACTTGCATAAAAAGTTGATTATATATCATTTATGTGAAACAATGGTCCCTTAAGGTCTATTCTGAAACCATTATTGAAGTAATAGAGGATATTTCAATTAATCTGCTTCGCTTGTTCAGCAGTTATGTGCTTCTTTTATTTATTTTTTTTCAGTAGCTAATAACATGTTGTAATTCACAGGTTTAACTGTGTTTTTGTTACCACCACACTTCAGTTAGCTATACCCATTTTACATTCCTGGAGCTAGTTCTGTGGTTTCTCTGTATTTAGTCATTAAAATTGTAGTTTTCCAAGTCCAAGCTAGTCAGTTTAACCTTCATCTGCCACTGGACAGAAATAAGCTTTCAGAGGAGCATTCATCTGATCTAATTTAGAATAAGATTGCATTGAAATTAAACAGATATGTTTTGAAAGAATTCAACCTTTTTATCAGTATTTTTTTCTGTATTTTTATATTACTTTCATATTTTCAGTTTTAGTATGGGTTTTTTGTAAGTGAAAAGCAGTATAATGAAAAATGAAAAAAAAAGAAAAACATTGATTTAAAAAAACCTCTTGCTATTCTTTAGAACAACTTATTGAAATATTTTTTGGTGAATGAAATTACTTATTATAATACATTTGAAGACTTGGGACTAATACATACCTGATGTATCACAAAGCCCACAAAGGTTTGTGCCCATTTCTAAAATATTAGGTATATAGTCTATTACTCTTTTTAATGCTCAGATCTATAATCTGAATTATGTGTAATGGAAAAATCACCAACAAAAGATGGCAGATCAAAAATGAAGTCAGTTGTAATTAATACTCAAGCTCTGATTTAACTGCAGTGACATTTGCAAGCATGCACAGTAGCCACACTTTCTCCTTGCTTGAAAAACAAATACAGCTACTCATTAATGAAATAAAAATATTTTCTCTGACCCAGTGAAAACATAACTTTAACATATAAACTTCATAGCACATGATATTTTCATAGGCATTGTGTTACTTCATTTAGGTGTGAGTCAGCTCATATCTATTTGACTTACTGTTTTGTGTTCAGGTATGTGGAAGACGAGTTGGGTTTGGGAGAAGAATGCCTTATCGCCTGTCTTGAGTACAGCACTCCCAGTCGGGGAAATCTAGATAAGAGAAAAGTGATTAATTTTTCTACATGGATACATAGCTAGGATAAACTTCTACAGTGCAGGGAAGATACCCTGGAGAATGTGATAGAGGAACAGCAAACAGAGACCTTGCAAGGGGAAGAAAGGATAGGAAAGTGACAAGCACAGGCAAAGAGCAGCTGCATAGTCTCTGAGGTGACAGAAAGCATTATTTGTTTCCTTCAGGTCCCAGGAAATTGGTATGAACTGTGATGAGAGTACACATAAAGTAGGGCAAGAAGGAGTTTGTTAAAAAACTCCTCCTTACTTATGCAGAGGATTCGAGGGGAAGCCCTCTTTAAAAACAGGATGCCAAAATCACATTTCTTTTAAAAAAAAGTTCTCATGCCTTCGAAAGAACTTCAAGGTCTTTTATTTAAAGCTTTTCAGGGTTCTTTCTTTAAGAGTTGCAAGTGATGTATCTCAAATTTTGGCTCTGTTAATCCTCCTTCAAGGTGTCATTGCAAAAGCTTGTTGTGAATAGGAAGCAATAGTACTCCCTTAACTCTGGCATATTGTGCAATTGTTTGCTTGTAAAAAATAATCATTCTTTGAAAGATATAGAAAATAAACAGCTTAAGAAGTTTATGATATGCAAGCATGATATGCATTCATATTCATGAATGCAGCTTTCAAAGTTTCAGGGTTTCAGCTTTCTAAAGAAAAAATAATTTTTGTCTTTGAAAATATGAAATGTGAAACAAGTGAATTCATTTTTCCTTAGCTTATTGTCTGAAATATTTACTTAAATTATGCATCATATTTATAGTGGAATTTGTAGGAAATTAACATCTCTGATGTATAAAAAACACTTACTGGGAGAAAACTTGGGTGGAGGGGAAACTGACAGCATTTGAGAGAACTCTAATGGCTTTTGAACAGTGAAATAATATGATTTCTTTTTGCACTTTTCCAAATCATTGGGAAGATTGAGTTAATTTCAGGATATTTATCACTATACTGCCAAAGTATTTTAGTAATATATCAGTTCAGTTAAGAGGGATTTATGGCTGACTGAATAGCCAGTTCTAGAGTGCTAATCATCGTAACTTTTTTTTAATAGAATACGAATAAAAAAGGTAAATGGAGTAAATAGATGTGTCCCCAAAGTAAAGAAAAATTTGGACAATGACTTTAATTATCTAGCGTTCATCTTGTTCTTTGCATCTACAAATATATATACATTAAGCACAAGGAATTCCTTTTGACCCCATTGTATATCTCTTCAGCCAAGAGCTGCCAAAACTAAAAATAATACTCTTTATTCTACTAACCATAACGTATTTCAATACACATAGGCCTAATCAGAAATAAAAGTGCTGTACCATAAAATTTTTTGAGATAAAAATACTTAAAGAAACAATAGTTCTACACTGATAGGAAATGGAGAGAAAGACAAAGTTTTTCAAATAGTCTTGCAAAAATGGATTTGTAGATGTGGCTTATGTGATGGAACGTAATAATTTTAATATGTGAATCAAGTTAAATCTCATTTTTAATAATTTTGCCTCATAGTTAATTACGTAGTGGAAATTAAATATTCATTGATTCATTAAAATAAAAAAGCAATAAAATAATAGCTTTCTTCCAGCATTGTACCTGGCAAATGTCTTAAAGCTTTTCTCCACCAATTACTTTTAAGTAGAAAGTCATCCACAGTTTTTTATATTTTCATGGAAAGGATTTGCTTCATTGAATCTCCATAAATGTTTTAATTGTCATTTTTCAAAAGAAATTTCCTTGCCTAGTGTCCAGTTTTAAATTACTCTGTTGTTCATTAAACAGAAAAAAGAATTATAGATATATATAGTCAACTTGCTTTGTGCTTCCGCATAGCTTGTTATGAGGGCAAGACATTTGAGCTTGGAAATTTCCTTATGTTGAGGAAATGCTCCTAAAGAGCAGACCACTAAATTTAAGAATCATGTTGACTTCAGGATACATATCGTTTCCAACACATTTTCTGTCATGTTCAATAGCTTCTATTTCCCTCAACCATGAAATCTGTGGAAGAGATATGTCAAGACTAATTCAAATGTGACAAGCTTTTTTCAAATGTAGTGATGCTCAGTATGGAGAAAGAACCTAATAGAAGTAGAATTCATTAACTGTACACTCATATATCCCTTTCCATGAGCACAGTTATAATATCCCTGGTATTTACTGAGTCCTCAGTATCAAATATCAAATTATTATTTTGAAAGGCAAAATCTAATTGAGGAACAGAAAATACCTTTTAGAAATGGAACTTGGACAGTAAGATTTTAAGTGAAAGTCTTAGGAGGAAGAAGTTAATAGTAAGCACAAAAATGTAAATTTTCATTGGTTTCTTTTATAGGCACGTCAGATTTATTGTGGTTTGTTTTATTTGTGAGGTATTAAATCACCATGCCAGTGTTTTATTGTGTGATTTTTAATTTTCATTTTTCTTTTATTTTTAATGAAACTGCTAATTCAAATGGAAGCACAAATATCCATGTCTCTTGATACAAGACTTCTGTACTTCTTAATTACAATCTGGGTTGTTACCAGCTTGACAATTTCTGAAAACTTTCAATCTGCGGCTCCATATGTCTGATAAGTTTAATTTTCTAATTTATTGCCAGAATTGCATGATAGTAGAGTAAAATGCATGTGTGATGTCTTTAAAAAAAAACAGAGCAGCAAAATGAAACATATCAATAAGTTCAAGCAAATTATTTCTTCTGGAAAGTGTTTTAAGTGACGGTTCTTTATTTTTCTAGTTAGAATAGGGTTCATATGTAAGTAAGCTAAAGTCACAATTTATCGGCTTGGCATGCTTGTCTGGAATAAAAGTCATACTATATGGACATACCTGTCTCTAGAAAACATAATAAAGTCTAATTTAAATTGTGATGGTCACCTTGTTGGAATGGAACTATTTTTAGAGTACATAATTTTTTAAAAGTTCCTCTGTTTTGAACCATTGTATGTTTATTGGTGAAAGTTTGTAATAAACCATGCTAGATTAATGGGCTCTGTGACCTTACAGTACCGTTAGCCCTTCTCATAAAAACTGCTTTTCTACTTTGGTAAGTACTGAGAGACGAAAAGTAAGTAATATTTTTCCTTAAGATAACTGCAGCTTGGTTTTAAAGCATAGAGTATTATAAAAAAAAATCATATTTTGTATGGTTTGGAATACAAATGTAATTTGTTTTCTCTCTCCCAGTAAGGACCATGATTCTGCTTTGTGCTACAATGTATAGATAATGTTTAGAAATTGAGAGTGTTACATTCCAAGATAGGGTACCAGTTTCTTCATCTCATTATCATGCCATTTAGCTGAAGACTGATTGCCTCAAAAAGAAACTTGAAATACCTCACAGATATAAGTATTTCATCTGTCAGTGCTTCACCTCTCAGGAAACTTCACTTAAACCTCAGTGATCATGTTGCATCTTGAAACTGCAGTTTGAGAGTTGAAATGATAGAGCTTGTTCCACATTTTTATTTCATCATATTTCAAGATGAACTACTAAACATAAACTTGGAAAATCTTCAGATTACTTTGATGCACTGAGCAGAAGAATGATCATAAGTAAAATTTCCTTGACCTGAAGAACATAACTGAATAAAGTAACTGATGTGTCTGTAACCCAGTCATAATGTTAGCAATGTAAAGGACATTAACATACGTTACAGTTACAAGCCTGGGAGATGCAGAATGTTTGCAAGTGCCTTTCAGTGAAGTGTTCGAAGGTGTTTAGCTTCTCAGAAATGCAGTTCTGTGCTTTTCAGTGCAAGGGTCATTAGTCCCAGCACAGCAAAACATTATTCAAACTTCATTGCAAGAAAGTAAATAATCTCAGAGACATGACTCTATATGGACTCTCTTACGTACTGAGAATTCTGATTGTATTGCAGATGGAGCAACCATTTCATTTATGTGAAGTATTTGCCTTATGCAAATTTTTTAATTGTTTTTCATGGTGAAGAGCTTCAGTGATCATGTTATTGGTTATGTTTATTATCTAAGTTACAAAATTTCTCAGTTAAAGCTTGGTGGGATGCAGTGGGTAAGGAGTGCTATATAAAACCTTTACTATCCTGTTCCATTTAGAACAGCTCATCCTGAAGATTACTGAAATACTGTAACATTACTCCATATTCATATTAAGGGAAATATCATTGAGATACTGATGGATGGTGATAACAGTCATTAATGAGTTGTGGTTGCACATTCAGACATCAGGGATTTATTTCAGTGTTAATATGGCATTAACTAAGGTTAGATAAAAACCGAGGCAAGAAACTTCCTAGTACTGTAATTTAGCAGTTCTTCAATGTTGTGGTAAGAATGGTATTCCCCTATTTAGTGTTCCCACTAAATCACTCCAAACCATGTCTTGCTCGCTCACTTCTCTTTCCCCTCCCCCTCCCTCTACAGTGAGAGGAAAGAGAAAAGGAGAGGTGGTTGGAGAGGAGAATTGGAAGCACAAAAGGTAAAGATCATGGGTTAAGAATAATTTACTGGAAACAGCAATGGAATAAGAAAATAAACAGTAACAACAACAATACTAATGACAAAGTGTACAAGAAAGAAGTGAAAAATTCACACACACCACAGTGAAAACCCCCAACACCACCTGACTGCTCTCTCTGTCACACTGCCCCACGCACAAGGCAACTCTTCCGAAGTCTCCAGAAAATGACCTGAGGTAGTATAGAATACCCTTGGAGTCCTAGCCATGCTCTCTTCTGACTACTGCAAAAATTAACTCTGTCCTGGCCAGAACCAGGACATTTAGCACATGCTGCTTAACTTATGTACAAGGTCATCAGTTGACTCTCTACTATTTAACATAGCTGACCAGATGGCACTCAATAGATATGGATCGGATAACAGTTTTCTTAACTTCATATTGTACTTTGTTTTGACCACTTTGACCTCCTCATCACCACATTAGTGACATATGAGCAAATAGATAATGAGATGAAGTGAAGGCTAACTGGACAGACAGGCTCAGAAGCTTGTAATCTGTAGTAAAAAGCCCAGCTGGTGACCAGTAAATAGTGATTTCCCTCAGAGATTATTTCTGAGTCCAGTACTGTCTAGCAACATTTTTAATTATCTGGATGGAATTCTCAGCAAGTTTGCAGATGTCATGAAATTGATAGGGAGAGATGATCCATATGTCTGAAGACAAGGCTGCTATTCAGTGGGCACACTGGAACAATAGGCTGAAATCGTAGAATTAGAGAATCATTACGGTTGGAAATACCCTCCAAGATCAAGTCCAGCCTTCGACTGAATGCCACCATATCCACTAAACTATTTAACAAAGTGACACTTCACTTCTTTTTTGAAGACTTCCAGGGATAGTGACTCCACCAGTTCACTGGGGAACCCATTCCAATGCTTAACCACTCTTTCAGTGAGTATTTTTTTCCCAATATCCAACCTGAACCTCCCTTGGTGCAACTTGAGGCTGTTTTCTTCCCCTTCCCTTCTCACTAGCTGGCTGGGAAAAGAGGTCAAACCCGATCTCAACACAAGCCCCTTTCAGGAAATTGCGGAGAGCAATAAGGTCTCCCCTGAGCCTTCTTTTCACCAGGCTAAACCACCACAGTTACTTCAGTCACCCCTCACAGGATTTTAGTTACCCTTCACCAGCTTTGTTGCTTTCCAGCCACTCATCCCCAAGACTGCATGTGGTTGTTGTGATGCAAGTGCAGGACCTGGCTCTTTGTTTTGTTGAACCTCATACCACTGGCCTTAGCCCATTGATCAAGCCTTTCTAGATCCCTCAAGCAGAGCTTTCCTACCCTGCAGCAGATAGACACTCCTGCCCAACTTTTTGTTGCCTGCAGACTGACTGGGCATACACTCAATCATCCACATCACCAGTAAAGGTAATTAAACAGAACTGGTTCCAAAACTGAGAAACACCATGAAGTTCACCAAAGGGAGATGTAAAATCCTGCAGTCTGACAACAAATAACCTCATGCAATGGTAGAAGCTGGGGAGCAACTGTCTAGGAAGCAGTTCTGCAGAAGAGGACACCAAGTTGAATGTAAGCCAGCAACGTACCCTGGCAGCCTTATTCTATAAGGCTATTAAATATATTTCCTGTTCATATTCAGTGGTCTCAGATATGTACTGTGTATCCAGGGATCACATGAAGCAAGTCAGATATTTTTTAAATTTTTTTTTAACTTTACATTTCAAGCAATGTGAAACAGATGGGTTTACCAGAGCTAGCATTTAATTGACTTTTATCAGCAATAAGTTATTGGTAGCATGTTAGCAACAAGCTAACAGTAACACATTGATATTTTAAAACATTCTGCAATTTTCTTATGCTCCTAGTAGTAGCTTGGAACAAAAAGTTTAATTACATCTCTATTTAAAATGCCTCCTAGATCTACATAGAATGCTAAATCAAAAAAAAAAAAAAAAAACCAAAACAGATCCCTTCACTTGACAATTTAAATTTTGATTTTTAAAGTTTTTATTTTGACACTTCAACTGTTCAGTTTGGTGGGTTTTTTTGTAAGATCCTTTCTCTCTCTAGTATCCCTTGGACAAGTCAAATTAAGTTGAAAGTATTTCAG
>JAOXXN010000001.1:53595277-53611332 GCA_026770055.1 Myrmophylax atrothorax
AAATTGTAACTCTGACTCATAATCTCTTTTGTGTGGAGTTCCTTTCTCCTGCTGGTTTACCTCTAAACCAGTACACAGTGGTAACGACTGTTCAGTATAGCCTAGTGCAAAGTCTTAAATAGGTCTAGACCTGTCAGATTTTTTTATTTTTGTAAGAGCAATGTTTTGTGCTTAACAACAATATAATTTTTCAGAAGGTGAAGTGCTGTGCATTGTTAGCATGAATAAAAGAAACATTCCTCCTTTCAAGCCCTTTCAGCAGATATGTCTAGCCAGTGTAGCTGCTGTTTGCAGTATTGTTAAAGAAGTATAGTAAAGCCTTCTGATGCTGCTATCACAGCCAGGCAGGTAAGGAAATTGTTTTTTCCTAAAATATAAAGGTTAATGATAATTAACAGTTTCACTTTTGTTTCATTAAAGATTTTCCTACAGGTAGTATAGTCTAATTCCCTGCTTCTGTATCCTACACAGAATTAGCTTTTTAAGGCTTTTAGTTCAAAGTTCAAAACTGTTGTTCAGACAATAATTATATCCATTTATTTTTCTTAAATTTTCAGTATCTATCAAGAAGGTGCTGATAACTCATCCCCCCCATATATTTAATTTATACAGAAGGCCTCGTAGTTGCCATGCAGTAATAGTGTAGTTTGCCATGAACAAATTCAAGCTGGGTCAAAGCTGTTTTCTTTTTTATATCTCAGGTGGTTTATGTTGTTTATTGTGTTTCGTGTAGTTTTTTTAGGGGAGAGTTGTTTTCTTTTTTTCTTTCACCTAGGGTGCTCTGAATTTTCTGGAATGCTTCCAAAGTTTAATCAGTGTTCCTGTTTCACATGTTGACAAAATATATCAGTTTTGCTTTAACAAAATTATACTATACAGGTCTTTATGTTGGCAAATGAAGAGTAACACAAAGGCTACAGACCATCTGAATGACATGCAGCACAAGTCAAAATTCTCAGTTTTTATCTGTGTAGGCTCACTACTGAAATTATTAAAATACTTCCTTCTGATGAAGTTTTGTGCTGCATCTGTATAAAGACTAACCACATACTAAGTTGCAAGCCAGCAGATTGAAAGAAATTATTATCCCATTCTACCCAGGACTCACGATGCCTTAACTGTAATGCATGTTCCAGTTGGTGTCATTTCAATTGATGAGCAAATTGAACCAGCTATGAAGCCGAAACAGGAAGCGCACAATATATGAAGATAACCTGGGGGGGCATTCATGAAGAAAAGAAAGCTATGGGAGGCAGTATTTTCAGTGACCTGTAAGGGGTTGTGGAAAGATAAGATCATTCTTTTCTTTAACATGCACGGTGAGAGGACCAGTCCCAAGTTGCAGTTTCCAAGTGAAAGACATTTCTTCACAGGGCGAGTAGTACTCATTGTTGCAGTTTTCTCTGAGGGTTTGTGGAATTTTTGTGCTTGGAAATATTACAAGCTACATTCAACAAGGCTGTGAGCATCCTTTTTCATCAGTCAACCTGATGCATTGAATCTAAATTTGGTACATTCCATTGCTGTTCAATCAAGGACAATTGTAATATTCACATAACATTCAGATGTAATTCTTTGTGACCTTCTGCAATTTTCAATTTTCAGTAGAATTTTCATGATATTAGAGCTATAATTCAGATCAGATTCAAAACCCTATGATGGAATGTCTTCAGTATGGGTATATGAGTGTATATACATGCACATATACACATCCACTTGTGTATATCTATATACATTTGTGGAATTACTGACCAAGTTCCAATTACCAAAACCACCATTTAATCAATAATATCCATAATTTTGGACTTGTATTTTGTGCCATGGAAATGAAGATAATTTAAAAGAAATGCGGAAATTCTTGTATATGACTAAAGAGTAGCCTCTAGACAGGTGGCTTTATAAACTAAGCACATTCTGCAGATGAACTTATGTTCAGAGTAATAAAAAAGGAAGTTTTATTTTATATCTATGGCTCAAAAAGCCAAAACTCACAACCTAGGAGTGTGACTGTAAATTCTGTTGCATTACTATGGTACAGTTCTGTAATGGACTTACTGTGGAGTTAATGAGTAGCATTTCACATGGAAATTAAACTACATATTTGGAAGTTAACAGCTCATACATGCAATCTCTCCACATAAGGGAAAACTGTCAGAACTGTGGAAAACACTAGCCTATGAAACATCTGCTTCTACTTGGAATTGAACCACTGACAAGTTCGTATCCAAACACAATCAATTTTCCATAACTCTATTGCTTTTCGTAAACACTGAACACACTTAACTATTTTGATTCTAAACATGTGAGCCTTGTACTGACACAAAGAGCAAGAATTAAAAGTATTGCTAAACTCTGCTACTGTTCTGAGGATCAGTATTTTAGGGACATATGAACTTTTCCTTCAATGCAGTTTAATTCAGCTGTAAAAAGTTCATTCTGAGGATTGTTAAGCTGCTTTGCTTAGGTGTAGAAAAATCTGAGATAGAGTTGTGAAATTCCTAGAGGAGGTTAAAACTTTATGTTAATTAGAATTTTATTATAATTTTTGAAAGATATGATCTAAGAATTTATTCAGAAGTACACCTGACAGTTTTCCTCTCTGTAGTGAGTCTTCAAAATGTATTGCCATGACTTTCTCATGAAAGTTTTAACCACAATGTGCATCCACAGACAGGATTTTGCAAGCTTCTTTTTAAACACTAGTGTTTTTCTTATTATGAATTTCATACATATCAGCATAGATTAATGAATTCTGTAGTATAAATTCCTGAATTAAAATCCACTACTTCTTTTTTTTTTCTTTTTTCTTTTTTTTTACTTTTGGTGGCTAAATTGCATTTCAGTTACATATGTTTTAAACATGTGTTTGTAACAGTTTTAACACGCTTCGTCTTTTCCATACATCAAGACCTGCTGAGATGTATTGCAACTGACCTATTTATTGTCCACTTGGTAAATACCTCTTCCTTTTAAAAAGTGATATCTGAGAATGTATTTTGGAAATTCATTACATAATTCAGTATCTCTTAAAGATTTCTGTCAACTACCTGCTGGAGAAAGGAATTATATGAAAATATTGATACTTTGTTTTTTTTTTCATTCAGCATGTTACTGTACATGAAATGCAGTGAAGTAGACGTGAAGAATAATATCTACTGCTGTCTGGTTTTATGTTTAATTAAAATTGAGAAGAGACAATAGTAGTAAAATTCAATGTTAGCTGAAAATTTGCTTATTTTAAATAAGGTTGTATTTGTTATGTACTATGTTTCTTAGTAAGAAGAATTAAAAAAATTTGCTTGGGAGAAAACAGCAGGTGTGAAATATCAATGTTTAGTTTACCTTTATCCTATTCTTGCTCCTGTTTCTAATCTTCCTGTATTTCTTTTGTAAAAAGGAGCACTATATGGAACATTGTATGTTGTGCTAGACGTTTCTTCAAAGTCTGAGACTTGCATCTTGGCTCAGAGATATTTTTTGCTTGGTATTGCTCACAGGACAAAAATGTGCTCTTACATGTGTGCATCCTGTGTTCATGTGCTGAGATAAATGAGCAAATTTAGTTGAAATGCAAATACTCCAAAGTTTTTTGGAGAAGTGATTGCTCTGTGATGCAAAGATGGGAAAGCACAGAACTCAAAAGCATGTAACACAAGTGCATCACATTTAGTTCACTGAGTAGACTTTGTTTAGTCTTAATTACTACTCTGTTCTGCATGTGTTATACCACTGTTTTCTGTCCATACAGAAGCTGCTAAACCCTTTTTGAGCCTTTTTTGGTGTTTTTTTGGTTTGTTGGGGTTTTTTTGTCCACTGACTTCATAGGGCTGCCATTAATAAGGGTTCTAAATCCAATGACAATACATGATTTAAGATTTGAAAATTAATATCCCATTGATTATCTTGATGGAATAGTAAGTCCAATATCTATGGCAAAAATATTGATGAACAAAAATATGTTCACAGATATACTACTGGTGCTTGTAGCTTGTCTTCCACAGAAGATTTGTAGTCCAGAATCTGAGTATCTGTGCTGATTTTTGGCTGGAGTAGAGTTAATTTTCCTCTCAGTAGCTGGTATGTGTCTGTGTTTTGGCTTTCTGCTGAACATAGTTTCTATCATACAGAGATGTTTTCTGTTATTGCTGAGCAGTGCTTCCAAAGAGCCAAGGCCTTTTCTGATTTTTGTTCAGACATGCTAGCAAGGAATTTGAGAGTGCATGGAAGGCTGGGAGGAGACACAGACAGGACAGGTGACCCAAACTGACCAAGGGATCTTTCATACCGTAGGCAACATGCTCAGTATATAAAGTGACAGAAAAAAGTAGGAATGAGTGGGATGTTCAGAGAGATGATGTTTTTGTTCCCAAGTTACTGTTATGGGTGATGGGTCCTTGCTCTCCTGGAAATGGCTGAACACCTGCCTCCCCATGGGAAGCAGTGAATTAATTCCTTATTTTGTTTTGCTTTTCTGTGCAGCTTTTGTTTTCCTCAATAAACTCTGTTTATCTCAACCCATGAGTTTTCTGACTTTTTCAATTCTCTCCCTGATCCTACTGAGTGACTGTGTGGGGCTTGGTTGCTGGCTGGTCTTAAACCACGACATCAATAGAAGGTGGAATGTCAAAAAATTGTGCTAAATGCTGTGGTTCCTTTTAGGAAGTTTAATGTGGCATCCTCTTTAATGTAAAGGATTTTGACTTCCTATTAGTGACTTTGCTAATGTACTACATACAGAGTCCGAGCAACCAGTTTGGCTTTTGGATACTGTTCTGCTGTAAACCATTAAAGCTAATAATCTTTGCATAGAATCTGTAAGGCTGAGATAAAACAGATTCAATATGAATGTTCAAGATAGATAAGGCAAGAAAGAGAAACTTAAATGACTTGTTTACATACAATTTTTTACCAAGGGCCTTAGACCACAAATTAACTTTCTTTTTATTTTTTAAATAGATAAGTCATCATAATTACCTGAAAATTTTATGAATGCTGACAGAGCACTGAGAGCATTTGGAACTTACCTAAGTGTTCAGAAGGACATGTTAGCTGTGATATGCAATCTAACATCTAAGTTGTCCTTGATAAGAGAAAAATGGAAGCTGATAAAGGTGACAGCAGTGACAAAGATAAGTCTCACAGAGCTGTACAATGATTAGCTTGATTTCTGTATAAATTGATGAAACTATAATAAAGGAGAACAGGTATAAATATCAATTTAACAAATGGAAAAGAAGCAAAAGAAATTTTGCTAAGGCAAACCCTATTTAGCAAGTCTATTTTCCGTTATGTGCTTGGATTTACAAAAGTCCTTTGATAAGTCTGTAATTGGCAACTCTTGTTTCTTTCTCACAAGAAACATGTGGCCAACAATTAGGAAAAAATCACTGAGAATGGATACAGAGATGTCACTGTGTAAAAAGTTACCGATAATGTTCAAAAGACATGTATGTTGTGAATGACTCAATTAAACATTCTCATTAATTGTATGGGAAAAAGAACAAATGATGAAAGAAAATGGCCTTATGCACAGTAAACATTACTAACAGTAGTAAAAGCCATAGACTGTCTCTAAGAAGTTGCAAAAAGATCTTGGAATGGTAAGCATATAATGCCAAATAAAATCAAATATCAATAAGTGAAAATAATGGTAAAAAAGCAATCTGCATACATTTAATGATGGGATCTTAACTAGGTAACCTTTATCAGGGAGGGAAAAAGTACTAGCAATTTTTATTCATTGAGTTCAGCTGTCTGCTTATGAGATTGTTTGCTGAGTACACAGGGTGGTTACATAAGAGGAGTACTGGGGAGTATTAGAAAAGGAAGAGAGGACAAAGTAGGAAATACCAAATCTTACTCTGCTCCATGGCTTTTGTTTGCACCTTTCATACTGCATGTTGCTCTAGTTATCTAATCTCAAAAAGAATATATGAAAACTAAAAATCACTGAAAAAAGGATCAGTGATGACTGCATCTAAGTAAATGTGTGAGTATGTTCTGCAGAGTAATCTGAAGTCTGAATCTTCTGCTGTCCGGTTCAAATAAATAACCTACAGCTTAGGTTTCCTTTTCATGGGAAGAGGCATGGGAGGTGAAGCTGGTGAGCGTACATCTCCCTCCTTCAATCACCATGAGTAAATTCATGCTGGAATGACAGTTCCATGGCATTCTTTTTTGTTGTAGCTAAGGATAATAATGGAGTAATGGTCAATAATGTGAGGAAGACCCTTATCTCCAGAAGAAAAGAGATGTTTTTGTAGTGATGGGTTTGTCTTTTTTTTGCGGGGGGAGTGTAGTTTGGCAGTGAGAAAGATGTAACTGCTAGAGAGACTGTAGTAAGTGTTTAAGACACAAATGGCATGAGAAGATTGAATAGGATATTATTTCCCTCAATTCAAGTATTGAGCTTCATCAAATTAATTTCAGCAACAGATTTAAAAGTAAAAAAAGGGAATATTTGCCTTTGATAGGTGTGTACTTAAACTATATAATTGACTGCAAGAGGTTCTAGGAAGACAAATCCTAAAGAGATTCAAACTGCTGTTAAATAAATTGAAGAGAAGTCCACAAAGGTCTTCTAAACATCTCATACAGGAAATCCCTAAAATCACAAATTTCCAAAATCTAGGAAACACAGACAAGATAGAACATTCACCATTTTAAGTCTTTCTAGTCATTGTCAAAATTACATCTGGTCAGTGCTCATAGATGAACCTCTTCTTGATCTAAACCCATAGAGCTCTTTTTATGTCCCATGAACACTTAAACATGAGTTTCACCTACATACCCAAATTCTATGCAAGAGTTTATCAGCTATCAATAAGCTTATCTGAATAAACAGCACATTTTTAAATGCCATGAGTACCTTCTAAAGCATAAGGGAACCAGGAGATTCAATCCTAAAAATTGACTGAATCCATGTGTTATTTCAAATTCTTAATTTTAAAGAATATGTCTGTTCTGCTTTCTTAGGGTAATAATAGCATCCCTCCAGGTATAAATGTCATCTAGTAGTGTTCTCTTTATTGTCAGAAGAAAAAAAAAAAAAGAATGTTTCTTTGTTCCTGGTCCTGCATTTAGGTCTCAACAATCTCATTCAGTGCTAACTGTCTTGAGGAAGAGCAGCTGGAAAGCTGCCTGGCAGAAAAAGGACCTGGGGATGCTTGCCAGCAACTGCTGAACATAAACCAGTAGTGTGCCCAGGTGCACATGCCCTGTGCCAGAAATAGTGGTGCCCTCACGACTAGGGCAATGATTGTCCCTTTATACTCAGCATGGGTGAGGCCACACTTTGAATATTGTGTTCAGTTTGGGGCCCCTCAGTACAAGAAGAACAATGAGATGCTGAGATGTGTCCAGAGAAAGGCAGCAAAGTTTATGAAGCATTGGTAGCAAAAGTCTTGTGAAGACCATCTGAGGGAAATAGGGTTATTTAGCCTGGAGAAAAAGAGGCTCAGGGGAACATTACTGCATTCTATAATGATTTTAGAGGACTTTTCGAACCTTAACAATTCTGTATTTCTATGAACTTGAACACAAACTAATGAAAAAAACAACCAGTAGTGAGACACAGCTATAAAGTTCTCTTTGCCTCCTTCCTCTTCCTAAGAAAGAACTTATGCTAAGAAGTTAATGCATATTACAGTTAATTGCAGCATAAGATTATTTGATGTTAACACACAGTCTTGAAGAGAATGGTACATAATGTCTGTTCCTTCCAAATTTGTAATTTCCAAAGCACCAGTAAAACAAGACTGTCAGTTTAATCAATATTATGTGCAGGATGCCAACTCTTTTACAATTTCATTTCAGTCTGAAATTCGTCTTTTGGGATTTACACAGTAGATTAATATATTTTCAGTATTCATCTAATAGTTTTTGAAGTGTTATATCAAACAACTTAATGTGACAAGTTTTCAACACCCTCGTATCTTGACAATCACTTAAGAGCTAAATACAGTCTTATTTTAGATTATAATATATACCATTACTTTCTGGGAAAGAGTGTGGAAATCACCATTTGTTAATGGTCAGATATGTTTGGGTGAATCATCCTGTTTTATGAAATACTGTGGAGTACAAAAAATTTCAGTCTTCTAGAGGAGGACGTATTTTAATTGACTTTGTACCCTAACACTGATTCTTTAACATTATTGTGGATTTAATAATGTGTTTGAAGGTTGTAAGTGCTGTTGGAAAGTAATTACCATGAGTCTCTTCAAACTTGCTTATAGAATGGAAGTCAATGGAAGCCCCCTTTCAACTGACAGGTGGTTCTTTCCCACAATCATTTCCATATTGTTTTGTTTGTCTAATTTGAAATATATTCTCTTCTTTCATACTAATTAAAATTCTCAGGAATGCTTCAGTTTATGCTGCATGTTAGTTGAAAGATCAGAGGTCAACAATGAAAAACAAAATGTGTGAGAGAGTGACTCAGGCTCATAACTCAGGCATTTCCTGAACTTTCTATTTTTCATATGATGGGTTTTTTGTTTTCTAGAATGCTCTTGGAAGGCATTTACTTTTCCAATACAATGATTTGCTGTAAATTAATCAGAAATGCTGACATGATATGACATTTTAAATATTTGCTTTCAGTTAAAATGACTACTGGATGTGAAATATTAACATAAACTACCATTTTTAAGCACTTCCCTCAAACAAAACAAACATTCTCCAGCAACAGCATGCATGACATGACACAAGCCACATATTCTTTGAAATGAAGAGAAAAGAAACAATGTTGTTGCAAATCTTCATAATGTAGAAAGGAGAGTGATAGAGGAATGCAGTTTTCCTCTATGATCTTGCAATTCCCTGTGGATGCACTTTGATTTTAATGGCTAAGTAGAGTCAGGATAGGTCAGTGAATGATTATGAGATTACCAGTATATTTTTAGGTGTTATCAGAAGAAACTGTGTTAATGATTCAGTGTCTTGTTTTCACTCCTGAATTACAACATGGTGTTACAGGACACAGTACTTGTAAAAGCAAAGCCATAATCACTCAGCCTTTTTTGATTTATTAAAGATCCAAGAGATTATTTTGAGGTTTTTAAGTTTTGGTGCTAATGGGCTCATTAATCAGAGTGAGAAATTCGTAATAAGAATCCGTATATATGAGTAGAACACAGACAAGTTCAAATGGGGTATTAGACACACTTTTTAATGTTCAGAATGATTACTTCTGAAAGCTACTGTGAAAGAGGGAAATTATCCATCTCCAGAAGTCTTTGAGATGATGCCTTTATAGGAAGCAATCTTCAGTGAATCAGATGTTACTAAGTTCAACAGAAAGGTAGTTTGGTTGAAACAACACTGAAAGAGATTCCAAGGCAGTTTCTTGCTTGGGTAAACTGTTCAACACAAAGCTGGGAAGAATGGGGTATCAGCATACTCCAGAATGCTTTGCAGACCTTCAGAAGGACCTTAAGAGGTCAGAGAGATTAATAGAGAGGAACTGTCTGAACTAAAGGGTCCTGCACCTGGGAGTAATAAACTTATGCACCAGGACAGGCTGGGAGCTGACCTGCTGGAAAGCAGCTCTGCAGAGAAGGACCTGGGGGTCCTGGTGGACAACAAGCTGTCCACAAGCCAGCAGTGTGTCCTGGTGGCCAAGAAGGCCAACAGAATCATGGTATGCATTAGGAAAAGCATTTCCAGCAGGTCAAAGGAGGTGATCCTGCCCCTCTGCTCAGCCCTGGTGAGGCCACACTTGGAGTGCTGTGTCCAGTTCTGGTCTCTTCTGGACAGGAGGAACATAAAGCTCCCAGAACAGGTCCAGCAGAGGGCAACAAAGATGATTAAGGGACTGAAGCATCTCTCTTATGAAGAAAGGCCAAAGGAGTTGGGCCTGTTCAGCCTCAAAAGAGACAACTGAGAGGGGACCTCATCACTGTATATCAGTGTCCAATGGAAGAGCATCAAGGAAATGAAACCAGGATCTTGGTGGTGCCAAACAATAGGACAAGAGGCAATGGGCAGAAATTGATGAACTAAAAGTTCCCTCTCAATATGAGGAAGAACTTCTTTACGGTGTGGATGATCATACTTTGGAGCAGACTGTACAGAGAGGTTGTGGAGTCTCCCTCACTGGAGATAAAAGTGAACCATATGGACACAATTGTGTGCAATGTGCTCTAAGATAACACTGCTTGAGCAGGGAGGTTGGAGCAGCTAGTCCTTCCAACCTTACCCATTCTTTGATTCTGTGAAGCCACCTTGTGTAATTGCTTTTGTAAACTGCATCCTAAGTTATTAGACTGACTCTAACAGACGTGTTCCTGTCCTATCCACTGGAAATCTCTTTCTAGGGCTTTTTTTTATTATTATTTTTACTTTTTAATTTTCAGTTTTCTTTTAATCAAATTTGAGTTAGGTTGGGTTCCTGATAGACTTGTTACCTTCCATTTTCCTTGTTTTTCTTTTCTATGCCTGTAATCAGAGTAACCAAGACAAATGCTCCATTAGGACACAAAAGTATGTGCTCACCTTTGCATATATCAACATTATCATATATCAACATGTTATCAGCATTATTCTCAAACTGAGTCGAAACTACAGCACTGCACCAGCTACTAAGAAGAAAATGAGCTCTATCATAGCCACAAGCAGTACAGTAGGGAAGAAAGAAAAGTCATTCTAGGAGAGTAAGAAAGTAAGATTGCCATGATGACTACTTCCCTAAAGTGTTAAAATTCAAATGCAGAAAACTCTCCTTTTGTTATCTGTGTGAGAAGGGTTGCATTCCTGCTGTGGAAACAGCACAATTTAAAAAGCCGAGGCAGCTCGTATTTTCTGTACTTGGGAAGTGCTAAGGGTAAATCTTACACAAGTAACAGCAAAACAAGACAATCACCAGAGTCAGTAAAAGTGTGTATCCACACTATACATTACTGGAGGCAGTTTGCACCATGACTCTGTATTTTTGCTACCTTTAGTCTTCTCAGTCCAGAATGCCTCTGGGTGATTCACAGTGCTTATCTCTTTTGCTATTTACTTGAAATTGTGCTGAAAACCCTTACAGTGGCAAATATATCAGTCTGGGCCAATTCACAGAACACAAACATTCCAGATTTTTAGGTCCCCAAATTGTGCTCCCTTGTTCTAGTAACTTTAATTTGGGAGGGTAAACAAGCATTAAACAAACACCCTTCCATGCTCCCCCACCTCCCCCCCCCAAAAAAAAACCCCCAACCTAAAAAAAAGGTGGAGTAATGAAAAACAAGAAAATCCATTTACAGAGTGCTAGAGTTCTGGTTTTCCTAGACATCATGCTAGGAAGAAAATGTCATGCATGCACTGAGGCTTAACACCGAGAAATTCCAGGATTTGTTGATGACAGGACCTTCAAGAACAGTACTGGAAAATTGTTTCAGTCAGGGCGAGCAAGATGTCCTCATCCATCCAGCAAGTTGTATATCTTTTGTGGACAGGTTTAGGCTTCTTGAATCTTCTTAGATGTGAAAAAGAATATATGCAGGATATGTGAGACAAGATCCTTCAGCAATATAGGAAACAAATGTTAATCATACTGAAACCACTTGAAAGTCTTAGCCAGTTTATTGTGATAAATTAGCATATCAGCAAATGTGTGTGAGCAACGGGTTCTGAACTACACTGAGATGGTGAAATCACAAAGTGCCACATCATATTGGCAGTGAATTAGACTATATTATGGCTAATTCTGCAGCCTCATATCCTAAAACCAAATAGGTTTCATTTTAAAAAATTAATTTAATTTGAAATGAGATTGTGGATGTCTAACTTAGTTATGTAGAAGTCTCTATTAAGATTTCAATATGCTGTGTGAGCTGGTACCCATAGTCACAGTCTCTTCTATCCTCAACCTGCTGTCTGCTCTCTCTAAAAAGCAGCAGTTGCTGATCTTTCTTCCAACTGACATAGTTCAGAGGAGCATACCCATATACGTATGATCTCTTTCCACTATCCTTTGAACACTCCAGTCTTTATATCCCTTTTTAATGGAGACATCAGACAGGCATCTGGTGCTAGACGAAACATACAGCTCTTTGAATTTTACATAGGTCACATGGAGCTCTGTCTCAGATAACACCTGAGATTTGGCCAGAAATTCAAGATCCTAGATTCAGGATCTGAGATAGAATCTGGAATTTGGCTAGAGAACCAGACCATAAGCATGTTAATAAATACTGATTCTTTGTCTAATGGGAGTTCAGGAACCTTTCCTTCTAAGAAAAGAAGTTACACAGTTGGACAGGTTTTGTAAAGGGGTTGTAGTCGTCTATGATACACAACTGATATGGAAAACTGGGCATAGAAACAAGAGGATTGACTTCAGTGTAACACAGCAACAATAATTCCAGGCTGAAATAGATTTGGATTTGACCAAAATCAAAATTTACTTTCATGTCTTTAGCACTGCACAAAGTATACCATATGATTTAATATGGAAATCAGATGTACTATTCATTCATAATTTACTAGCATTAGTTATGGACTATTTAAGTGAAAGCCTCGTATATGGACATCTTTTTTCAGCATTAGTTTATTTTGTTTTCATTTTTGTATTGGTAAGACCACAGCATCAAAACCATGAAAATGTAAAACATTTTAAACAAGACCCTTGCATCCAGAATCAAAACTGCTAAGCATTTTACTTCCATGGCAACTCAGATGTAAAGGGTTCTAAATAGTACTCTCAGAACATGACATTTTTTGTCAACATATGAAATTATTTATTATTTTTCAGGTTCTTCCTTACAATACATGCTGATGAGTGAAATCAATGACATAAGCATCAATGAGAACTAACTTTTGCAGGATAATTTAATTCCATGTGAAATAATGATCATTACAAATCAAGATTTAAAAAAAAAAAAAAAAACAAAAAACAACCAATTCATTTGTATTGGTGACATCATTATAGAGATATATGCCAACAAATTTCATTTGGTAATATTTAATTTTATTATGTTCCTGTGATGCACAGTCTATTAGATACTCATGTGCTTGCTTATCTACCTTTAAATATAGATACGTTTTGTTTATGTGGCTTGACTATTCTGGTCCTTCATTTAATATGGTCATTTAATATGGTCATTTCAGCCCTGTGTGTGGCTGAAAAGGTTTAAAAGTGAAACAGCTCTATTGTGGATATGCTATAGCCCCATAGCAATAGTTATTGCATGATCATTTCGAGAAAGTGGAAGAGCAATCAAGTGACACCTAACTTTTCTCCAGCAGGTTCAGAGACTTTCATACTTTCTATTCTAAGTTACCTTTTCTGAATTAAAAGCAAAAATCCACTACTTGACTTAATTAAAACATTACAATTTTGGCTGAAGGGAAAGGCTAAGTGAATGTTGCATGCAGAGGAGGCATTAGGTACACCCCGGTTGATCTTATGAGACTTATGGGACAGGGAAGACCAAGTCTACAAAGCTTCCTAAATATCAGAGTCAAAAATTGCAAGTCCTGAAAACTCATACAACTCTGACACATAACTTTGGGCATGCTTTTACATTCAATACCCTTATTCTTGTGAGAGTTGTCAACTCATGAGGACCTAAGTATTCCTGAAAGCACTTCACTAGAGCAGATGAGAGGAAATGGCCTCAAGTGTTGTCATCGGAGGTTGACATTGTATATTAGGAAGAATTCCTTCACTGAAAGAATGGTCAAGCAATGGAACAGTCTACCCAGGAAAGTGATGGAATCACCATCCCTGGAAGTGATCAAAAACATCCAAATGTGATACCTGGGGACATTGTTTAGTGATGAAGATGACTGTGTTGGTTAATGGTTGACCTCAATGATCTTAGGTCTTTTCAAATCTTAATGATACTATGATTCTGTAACTGTGTAGGTAAATTCCTATCTTACACCATAATTAAAATTTGTTAAGTTTATCTTAAAAATATTAACTAGTAGATCACAGACATCTCTGGTATCCTGTTCCCCTAAAGTGCAAAAATTAAGACTAGTCACAAAAAAAAAAAAGAAAAAAAGAAAGAAGTGGATATTTTTCCACAATAAACATATGAGAAATTATTTCTGTTATTATAAAACAACAAGCCATTGAAATATGCTTTGTTGCTCCAAATGAAATTAACCTCAAGATATTAAAATATTACCTAGCAACTTTTAGGTATTCAATAGTCAATTTAGGAAATGCTAAAGACTTGAAGGAGTGAGTTTTAAGCTCTGAAGATCAAAAACTGGGATTTTATTGCTGCTTTTACTATGTTTTATATATAATTATGTATATGAATATACCATATAAATATGTGTATATGTATATGAATATAGCATATAAATTTGGGTATATACATAGATATGTTAGGTTTATGTAAAGAATTTTTATTAAATGTCATTTTCGACAATACTTATCCCTGAGTAATATGAATTTAGTGTAAGTCTAGATGTTTAGAAGAAGAGATTTGTGCTCATATGTTTTGTCTGAAAACTTTGTTAATTCTACTTTCAGTCAATGGTCAGTCACTACAGAGGTTGGAATAAGTTCTCCTTAACCATATATACAAATGAAAATATAAAAACGATAAAAAAATCTTAATAAACTCTAAAATTATTGTTCAGAAGTTAGAGCCCCTGTTTTGAATATTATTCCTAATTAAATTTCTGTGAGTTCATTAGATGTGTTTCACCATCACAATGCTTCTCTATAATCTTAGGTCTTCGAATTAATATGCTATTGCAAAATTTAATGTTAGTTCCTATTAAGAAGTAGAGTTATACTTTTTTCATAGTGAGATTTAATGTCAGTTTAATCAGGTTTAATTAAACTTTGGCTTATAAATCATTTTATTGAGAAGTGCAATGAAATTTTCTGAGTTTTATGGCTTTTTAATTAAAATGAATGAAGTCAACTTGTGGTTAAGTGCCTGCAAACTAGTTCCCTTACATTTCCAAGATATTGTACAATGTTCTAGTCACATAATTTAAACTTTATCGGGAGTTAATGGATTAAAATGCCATTCCATAAAAATCTATTTTTTTAGGGACGTATTGATATTTGATCAAGTAATTTTAAAAAGAACTGAGTCATATTTTAATCCAATTATCTATTATGTTAAGATAACTTAACAGCATGGTTAATACAGTTCATGGCCACATATACACTTTGCTGTGTCAGCATCCTCTTTAGATGCATATGTAAAGTAACTCATTGAAAGTTGAGTTTTACATATAAAGTATTACATTCATAGTAATAGGTTCATTTTCAGCTTTATCTAATTTATTCTATCTGCACTTATGTATTTCATCTGTAATTACACTATGCATTTCAAGGAACTTCTATCTGCCATGATTTTGTCATGTCTGTGTCTCCATTATTCATCTCTGCTACTTTATATAAAATAATATGCAGTTAATTTTTAATAAAATCATTTAAGCAATAAATTTTAAAAAATATGAAGTTTGAGAATTAAAATAAGAATTTCCTTCTATTGCATGGGACAGAGAAGGACAGCATGTGACATATGAGAGCCAGTGTATAATTCTAATGTTCTGTCTTGCACCTTTTTATCCTGTCTTTGTTAATAATGGCCCAGACTGAAACAAACAGCTATAGACAGCATTGATTTGGATTTTGGTACACTAAGAAGTGAACTGAGTGGGTGTAGCAGTGGAATTATCCACTTCCCTCAGTTTTAATGTTATTACACTTACGTCCTGGACTGATGTTTTGTCATTCCTTCCCTGCTTCTCTTCTTACTCTCACAAAGTCTATCCAAAATAGCAATCATGATTATATTTTATCTACTAGATGTGGTAACTTACTGCTCCTTCTATTATATTTTTTATATTTATGTAAAAAATTAGGGATTTTTTCTTCTGCCTCCAGTTTATAACTACTTACCTTTCTTCTTACAATTGTCTATGAATCAAGAATATGAGAACACATTTACAATTTCTCCACAGAGATCAAGCACCCTAAAACAATGTTTGGAGAAAAATACCCTGCAGAACTGTGATTCTATTGTGTCCTGTTAATGTAGATTAGGTAGTTCGGAGACTGCTTATTACAATGTGTGTGTGTGTGTTAT
>JAOXXN010000001.1:53638728-53665733 GCA_026770055.1 Myrmophylax atrothorax
AATTTTGCCCCCCCCCCCCAACTTTCTTCGCTGAAATGGTGACATGGATGGTTGCAATTCACAATGATGTATTTTTATTGCTTCCTGATGTTTGCTACCACATATGAAACACTCACATATAAGAATTGGATAAGCTGATATTAAATATGTGGGGTTTATTAATCTTGTGACTACATATAAAACCTGTTGCAAAAACTGCCCTGATGGTAAATAGATGAGCTGCATCATTAGTCCATATCAAAAAATATTAAAAGTCCTTTCATTATTGTATAGATACTTTTTAGAGAGAGTTTTGCTATTGCCACAGATGTATTAAAAAAATTGAAACTTTTGAAATGTGAAATTAGGTGTTTCCTGTCATTCTTCCTTATATACCTATGTTGCATATTTTTCCTTTTCTATGATGTATTTATTTATCATTTTCAATAATCCTTTTTCCTCTACAAATATGATTTTGCCAATTTGGTTTATTACCTACGTATATCATTATTTCACAGGAATGTCGTCTAGCATAGCTACATGAAGTTACTCTTTTGGTGAACTTTGAAGATTCCTTGTTTTTCTGGGCTTTTTTGGTTTTGGAGTTTGGTTTGGTTTGGTTTGGTTTCTATCAAGACATTTCTCACAGTGCACTTCACTTAAACCTTATTTATTTTAGTTTTATATTTTTCATTCTCATATAGGCATCTTTTTTAAAGACTGAAATAAATATTGGAAAACCTGTTCTAAATACTGTAAAGAAAGGCAAAAATAGGGAAATATAATGTTTTTCCTCTTAGGTAATTCTTGGGTTTTGAGATATGTATCTGAGATACCTTTAACTTGAAAAGCTATCTGCCTCTTTCCTATTCAGTTCAGTGAGAATTTGTAGGGGGAAGAAAAAAAAAGAGAAGATTGTAAGAAAGTGAAATCCATCAAGGTTGTTCTATGGCATTTTGCAAGTTGTAGAAATTGCTACAAACCACTTGTCTTCACATATATAAAACATTTGACAGCATTTGTTTTCTATCCATTTGATGCACGTAACTATCTTAAGTAAACGTCTTCATTGCATTTTCATTCAAAATATACAATATACATTAACTGAGTTTAATTTTCAGAATGTACTTACAGTCTTGTATTTGTATAATACACAAGCAGCAAAATCTACTTAAGACGATAGAGCATTTTCCTTTAAAAAAAACCCCAAGCAACAATATGTTTATTGCTTTCTCTTTCTCCCTGGTGTGCTTTTTGAAAAGTTTTATATAAATATACATACTTTGTAAGTATTCATATACACATATATTTATGTATATGTGTGTGTGTGTGTGTGTGTGTGTGTATAGATATAGATATATATAAAAAATCCTACCTATAAATAATATAAATCATTGAAATCTCTTAAAAGTTTGAGGGCGTAGCATAGTTAAATACCTCGACCTTTCTCTTCTACTTAACTCTTTCCTTAATCCAGCATGCAAATGAATTCATAGGTGGGGTTTCCTGCATTTAATGATAGATAGTGCTCATAATATATTGTTGCTCATATTTTATTTTTATTACTATTAAGAAATCGGTGTCTTTTCTTATTCCTGTTCTGATATTAGAATGCAAGTAAATAGTCTAATGCTTACAAACTTCTAAGGAAAAATGGAACAGCCCCTGGATCCAGCTGCCCTGGCCCAGGACCATCCTGCCCAGCTGCTCTAGTGCAGCCAACGTGGTGCTCCTGGGAACCCAGAGTCTCTGCTCAGTCTGAAAGATGCTCCTGCCATTTTCCCATTGGCAGGTTCAACCAGTACTGAAATTAAGTGTGTGTGCCTGAGACAGGCACAGACACACACAGATACACAGAGGACACAGACAGGCTGGTCAAACAGATGGTCACAGAAAAAGTGCTGCTCTCACCAGCCACCACATTTGGCACTCACACCAGACAGAGCACAGATGTCCATGTTCCCTCCTCCTTTTGGGCTGGCAGAGGCAGAAGCATATACACCACAGTTCCCAGGTTCACAAGCACATGCACATTCATGGATCCCCTGAGTACCAGCATGGCCCTGCTGCCGTCCTCACTCATGTTCATATCCCCAGGTAGCTGGTTTTCATGATGAAGCCACAGTGGCTGGAGGTTAAAGACCTCTTTGATTCCAGTAGCTGGCACCACAGTCCACGGACATCTACAGCCCTGGTCTGACTCCAGGAGCAGACCCTTTCAAGCAGGAAGGCAAACATGCTGTCTGTCACGTGAAAGGGAGAGGGGCAGAAATGCAAAGATTTCTTACCTCACTCCTGTATTAATGTAAAGCTAATAGCTATAAGCATCCTCAGAACAGTCAAAGCTTTATGAACCCAACGCTGCCTGTCAAACACTGGACAAAACACAGGCTGGAAAGATTTTTGACCTTCCTGTGAGGACCACACTTAAGCCAGGGAGAACTTAATAAGTGTCTCCAGAAAATCAGAGTCTTACGGTCCCAACACTGCCTGTCGAACACTGGACTGGATACAAGTTGGAAGTGTCTCTGACTGCTGCTATGAGACTGCACTTAATAGCAAGAAGAGAACTTTCTCCACAACAGCTCCCGAAATAACATTTAATAATACAAGTGTGTGACAATGACTATAGGGGTTGCTTAGTTGGTGATGACATTTAGCTGCAGGATTATATTTAATTGATGACAAAAAACCCAAAAGAAACTGGCACAAAACACATTCTACAGGCAACTTCAGCAGTATACCCCCCATGACAAACTTAACTAACAGAGGATGCTAACCAGAAACACAACAGCTCAACAACACATTTAAACACAGTCACCCAAAGCAAAAGCAACAGGAAGAATATAGCCACTTCCCAAAACACGTTTATAGCTGGTGAGTTGTTGCAAATTATAATTAGTAAGGCATAGGAAAATAGAGTAAGAATTTGGTTGCTTACCGCTGCAATGTCTGATGGGGTGGGGGGGAGACAGGATAGCTCATAGGTTGCCCTCCCAGAGGTGGTAGAAGTTTTTCTCTCCAGTGTTTGCTCATGCCCAATCTCTTTTTGTTGGCAAGTCTCTTTTTTCCTTTAGGTAGGTGGAGTGATTATAGTCTATATTTTGGGGGTGATAGACAGATGCCTGAAGGGTGGCTCCTTGCGTCTCTGCAGGGTGCCATGCGGTGCAGGGAAGGAAGGCCATGTCATTTCCATAACACTCCATTCCTCGGTAACCCCATCAATAAACACTTTTAGGGAGACACTGGAGTCTCTTTGTCCCCTGACAATGGTTTCTGCAAACATCCCTCCAGGGGGTTGAGGCATTTCCGTCAACTCATATCAGGGCTATCACCCCACACTGTCATTACTTTATGGTATAAGTAGATGTTCACAAAGGAACTGACAAGTCAGAAATTGATGGTCCCTCTTGCAATCCTACTCTTTTTATTGATAACATCACATATCTGTCATCACCAGTCCTCTCTGTATGTGTTTCTTCTGCCTTTATGCTGTTTTTTTCACTTGTGTTCTCCATGAGGACATTTGTTATGTTAAAGAATCAAGTAGTCATGGCCATAAAATACTTCAGGACAATATGGCAAAATAAATTGTGACTCTGACATTCTATGCAGCTGTATGCATACTGTTTTTATTTAGATACCTACAGTTTTTCTCTGAAATCTTGTCTGCTCTAAGTAACAATTCTGACTCAGCCAAACAACTCCAGTGTTTTCAAATATCTAAAGTGAGTAATTTTACTGAGATAGATGGTTGTAATGTGAAGTAGCAGCTAAGGGTACTGAGGTTGTTTAGGCTGCAGAAAAGGAGGCTCAGGAGAGACCTTATCACTCTCTACAACTGCCTGAAAAGAGGTTGTAGCAAAGTGGAGATCAATCTCTTTTCACAAGTAACAAGCACTAGGATGAGAAAAAATGACCACAAATTGCATCAGGGCAAGTTTAGATTGGATATTAGGAAAAATTTCTTCACTGAAAGAGTTGTCAAGCATTGAAACAGGCTGCCCAGGGAAGTGGTTGAGTCCCCATCCCTGGAGTTACCTAAAAGACATGTAGATGTGGCGCAGAGAGACATGGTGTACTGGTGGACTCATCACTGCTTGGTTAAAGGCTGAACTCAATCATAAAGGTCTTTTTCAACAAAGATGATTTTATGGTTATGTGTTTTCTCAGTTCCATGTAATACATTTCCATATTCTTTCTTATAGCTTCTGGAGTACATTTTTTTTTCCAAAACATCTACGCATTTAAGAGGGTTAAACATAAAAATGTGTATTGGTATAATCCAGTGTTTTCTCAGATATTCTCTAGGTAGCAATGGTAAACAATTACAGCATAATTTATCTTAATTGTAAAATGAACTTATAAACAAGTAACATTCCACTGGCTTTAGGTCAACACTGTGTACCAATGACCAACTCTGTTTTCCTTTTAAATGCTTTCTGGAAGACTAAACAGGAAAAGAATATTGGAATATATAAACAGGAACAACAACAGAGGGAAGTACTCTCATTGGAGCCATTAAGATAGCATAGTAATGAGGTTGTCATCATGGTGGGGTTTTTTGAGAAAATTAGAATGCCAAAACAAGAGGCAGGCAGGCTATGCAGGATGGATAACTGAATTTTTTGGTTTCTGTATTGCAGATATGCATCGAAATTTGCTTTACCTTTTAGATTGCTTAAATGGAACAGAGTGTAATTTAACAACTTAAAAATTAAAAAAAAAATGAAAAAACAGAAATCCGCTACTTTTTAAAACAGAAAATACAATGGGCTTTGGGAGACTTACCTACAGCAAAAGTCCATGTTTTCAGTCATTTTAATATAGTACAAGAGTTCATCATTGAATATGTGTTTGATAAACTGCAAAGAGAGTGTGATTTGTAGTTTAATTCACACAATAATACACTGAAGCCAAAATGAACTGTGTCAAGAAATATATATCTATGTTATATTTAGCTAGCAACAAAACATTCTGGAGGGAGAAACCATAATTAATGAAATAACATAAAGTAACCGCATGAATTTCAACATGGGGAAGTACAAAGTCCTGCACCTCCAGAGCAAAAACCCCTGGAACCTGAGGGCCCCCCAGCTGGAAAGTAGTTTGGCAGAAAACAATCTGGGGTCATTTTGCCCCTATACCACACAACTGCATGACCATTGCTAAGATATTTGGAAATGCCAGAACTGCACATGCAGATTTGATCCCTGGTAGCAGTCCTAGGGAGCAGAGGAGGCTGTACAGAGCAGCCAACCTCTCCGTCCCACTGTCTGCTGCATGGCAGACCTTGCAAGGGAATTTTAAAGCATCTTCTGCTATTGAAGAGGGAGACATGAGGGGATTATTTTCCCCTCTTTTCATTTGCTTTTGGTTTCTCTTGAAGGCACTGAGAAAGATTTGCATACACACTGTAGAGGTGTTCCGGTAGATTTCCCCCATGGTGGCAGCATGGAAAATCACTTTCCATACCTGCCTATTAAGACAATGTAGTGCATCTCTTTGAGGACTGGGGATGCATCAAGAATAAGGAAAGTCTTTTCCTGTGTAGGTATCTGAAAAAATACCACTATTTGAAGAGGCATTGATACTTGGCCTGTTCTGCTGATGGAAGGATATAAAGGACAGATATTCATATACTCAAGGAACTACTGACTTAAATTCTGCTATTGAAGAGTCAAGATAATGATCAAAATTGTCCTTTCTGGCTTCAAACACAACACCCAAGACCCACAGCTTGTGGACATTGGAGATATCAGATCACAGCTGTTCTCTGTGCAAGGCTCTTAAAATAATTCTTTACGAGATTTTCTTTCTTCAGTTTCTCATTTTTATTCCAATTCAGGTTTAAATACCCCTCTATTCCTTCTCTTTTCAGTCATTAAATGACTTACTTGTCCCCACTTTGCTCAAATATCACTGGAAATACTGGTGAGTCCTTTAATACCATCTCAGATAGATGATAAAGGGACTGGAGCCTCTCTTCTATGAAAAAAGGCTGAGAGATCTGGGACTGTTCTGCCCAGAAAAAGGAAAATGAACCAGATGACCTCCAGAGGTCCCTTCAACCTCAACCGTTCTGTGATTCTGTAACATGTTAGTATAATTCCAGAGTAAAAGTAGAGCTTGGTTAATTAGTTCAGCAGAGGAATATGAAATACACCAGCTAATCACTAATGAGATAATTAAATCTATAAATCACACTAAAATTCTCTCTTAGTCCAGTTCTTATAAGTATTAACATGAGTATTTCCTTCTTTTCACTGCTGTGATTTTCAATATGTTCCAGAACATTCAGTCTCACAGGCCAATTAGCAGTTAAAGTACTTTGATTTAGCAGTGCATTTCTGAATAGAAAAAAAAAAATATAGATTTTAACACCATCTGGTAGTTTTTCAGTATTTATTTTAGGTCATTTCTGGCATTTTTTTTTCAGTGTAGTTATCTTCTGAGCTGCTGATTCAGTTACGATTTGAAATAAAGTGAAGATCTCAAACTGATCTATTCTGAAGCCTCCATAATTTAAAATAGAAAAGAGCCAAAGTTATGACACATAAGATAAATTTCACCTTGGCAATCTGATATTCACTACTGTTGGTATAAACTATGGGGTCAAGCAGACAGCACAAGAGGCTGCTGCATCATGACTGGATTTGGGGGAATGTTCTCCCAAAAACACCTCTCTGTTCCTCCTCATTGCTTCCCTGCTACTTACTCTATGGTCTGACATTTTCAGTGCAGATGTTTTGTCACTGATTAAAGTGCACAGGAAAAAAAAAAAGAAAGAAAAGAAAACCTTGTATGTAATTTGGAAAAGAGACATGCCTGGCAGATGGATGATTTAGAGGACTTTACTGTCAGAAACCTTATGTTTTTCTATACACTAGCCAATTTATGTTCCCTGATCACCAAAGTTTCATTAGTGGCTGTTACTACTGGGATTGGATGTAGAATAAACCAAATAGTTTCATCCAGCACAAATTCTGAATCTTGTTCTGGAGGAACAACCACCCTCAGTAGCCAGTGTAGCTAAGACTTAAAAAATGGTGGCACCTTTCAATGCAGTTCTCCAGCTCTGTTTTGCACCTTCAGTCACCTCATTAATCTCCATTCCAAATTCTAGGAAATGCTCAAAAAGTCTGTGTTTTCAAGCACAAGAGCACCCAAGTAATCTTCAAAAGATTACTTTTGCCTTATTTTTAGTACTCTGAATTGGAAAACGAAATAAACACAATTATTTCTTTGGACTACAGGTGGCGCCATATAAAACCCAATGGATACTGGGCATTATCTGGTTCCTATCTGTGCAAGTTAGGGATAGCATTCTTTACAACAGATTTACCTTAGAGGGAAGTAATTGCAGCTAAACAGAATCTTCCAGGAACTGAGCTATCAGCTAAGCAGTGTGAATGAGCATCTATATAGCTATAATGAAAAATAATAAAAGAAAGCTAGGATAATGGGAAATCGGTGCTGTTGCAGAACCAAACTGCTCGGTTCACTGTGTTTAAACCAAATCATGATCAAAACAGCTTATTGATTTGGTTATAATACATAATGAACTGCCAATCAGATAAACTAGGTGTTTAGAATGAATGTCAATCATGCAGTAGATTAACTGCAATACTAGACACTTACAAAATATGAATTAATGCCTTTACATTTATCAGCATTCTTCTTGAGCAAATCCCCTGAAATTCTAGTCACAGCCACACATACACACACACACACACACACACACACAAATGCATCCCCTCTCTCACAGTTTGTGCAGGTCACCATCAACCCCTCCCCAGTGGTGGGAGTTCCACTGGGTGCACACTCCTCCTGCAGAATATGAAGTTCCCCTCACATTTGCTTTTGTCCACATATAGGACTCTTTTTCTTTACTGTTATCACATTATTTGCACAAGTTCCAGTGGGAACAGAATTGTTTTTAAAGAAAAGGCATGTTTTGTTGCTGAGCAAAGGTAGACTAGCATAGTGCATAATATAAATCATTAATAAAAGGAAGTTTTGTAAGTTTTAGATAAGATAAAAACAGAAAAGAAACCATGAATGTTTTATGTAGTAAACCATAACACTGTGTTATAAAACAAACCATCCAACATTAAAGACATTGCCTAAAATCACTGTTGAAAAGCTGTCATTTCTAATACTCCTGAAAATATAAACATTAGAGGAAAAAAACTTGTATTGGTTTTAGAGAATTCTGATCATACAGAGTAATTGAATATTCCCAAAGGTTTTTGGATTTTTTTTATCACTTTATGGCTAATCCTTGTGACATTTTAATACTTTTTTTCATTCAAAAAAGTGTAAGATTCTTTTTTGTGTGGACATTATAGATTTTTGGTGAATTTAAAGGAATTTCTTGCAGTCTGACTACAGGGTAGTGAACTGCTGCCCTGTGCTACGGTTTTCTCTATAGCTGATTCTTTACTTAAAGATTCTCCTTGGTATCTACATTAGTAACCTGCTTAGGTCACATTCGTTCCACTTGAGTAACCATCTTTTCAGTTCAAAATGTAATGTTGCAGATCACTAGATCAAGGTCATCGCTTTGCACCTACTCACAGCAGCATCTCTAAATCTTGAACAAAATGATCAGAGCATCCATCAGCAACAGCTTTAGCAATAGCAAAATCAGCAGAAAGTCTTACCGGGCAAAAAATGTAGAAATTTTTGATGATAGATGTTGAATTCCTCCTCTTTGTTATGGGTTTAAACACTGAACCATTCTAACAATAAGGAAAAGAAAGGTACCTTTATGGTGCAAATATCTACACTGAATAAAAAGGTGAGGCTGGGGACCGTGGGGAGATGTTTAGGACTGGCATCTGCTTATGAAGCGATTTTTGCTTTTTTTAATACAAAAATTCCTGCATTTATATCTACTTAAAATAAATACACTGCATTCATAGTTTCAGGCAATCTTCATTACCTCATGTAGCCTACATCAGCTTGTCCAAAAATACTTAATAACATCTTTGAAGGTCGGGTTGTAAATATATCTGCATTTGACTTAAAAGATTTGGTTGCAAACAATATTGCTATACGTTTATTCTTTTTCATGCAATGACCTTGTTATTTGACTGGTCTTCAACCATCAATTACTTAAAAAATATGGGAATGAGAATCAACTTTGTAGAAAATATTTGATTTACAAGTTATTAGCAAGGAAATGAAATATGCTTAATTTTAGAAAAAGATGAAGTATAACAGAAGATAACTAGAATAACACTTGAAAGTTTTCACCAAAAAAAATTCACACATTTGTAAGCTTACAAATGACAACTAAAAGAAAAAAATAGAAATCTTTATTGCCCAGTGATGTACTGTTCTGTAGATAAAGGTAAAATTGTGAGATCTAATACTCTTTCTTTTATGAGAAACATGGGATGGTAGGATCACGTTCACCTCTGCTGGATACACAGAGGAGTTGTCAGCAATAGTTGGACATTCATGCAAAACTACTCTGATGATCTACCATATTTAATTTCTAAAGTTTTCTTTCTCTGTAGGTGTCTCAATACTTCATAAACCTTGATTAATCAGGGTTTTTAATGCCCAGGCCCATGCACAATACACAGAACTAATCTCATCCAATACCCTGCTGGATCGTAAGTAGAATCTAAGTTAGGGAAACAAAGAAAAAAAAAAGTAAAGCAAAAGTTGAAATATATCCAGAACATCAAGAAACATCCTTATCTTCTTATCAGAAATCATTTTTCCTGCCACAGTCATGGTAGAGGTTTGCAATTTACTATACAGTTGTGTTTCTCATACAAATAGCTATTAAATGAATTCTGTACTTCTCTGTGTCTTTTTCATATACTCTGTCTTCAGTGCTTCATACTGAAATATCAGTGTGTTTTAGAGCTCTGTCCATCTGAAAAATAGGGGTTTGTGCATGTGTGTTTGTATAGAGGAATTTCCTGGGTGTGTAGTGCTTTTATTGTAAAATCCTCAATATTAGGTGTATTTGTTTTTCTTTAATCTTTTTACAGTTTCATATCCAGTATCTTAAAGACAGTCTGAGAGGTCATGCATTTTCTTTTTACTATTAGACAACTCAAAAAACAGCAGTAATACAGAAGTAAAGGAAACTATAATAGAATACATTTTTAAATCTAATTTCATGTCATTTTTAATATAGTTAGCAGTATTTTTATTTAGGTTTTTGTGTGGTTTACTTATACTGTGACATTCCATGTTTTGTTTTATAGGAAAATATGTCTATCTCTGCATAATCAGCACATATGCTGCAACTGAAAATGAATAATGAATTTTTGCTTTATGTATTTCATTCATATCTTCACAATAAACCTGTATGCCCAATTTCCCTAGGAAAATATACTATATTCTCTTTTCAACTGCTTCCTTCCATCCTTGTGGTCCTAGGAAATTGGATTTCCTGGTGTTCTGATACATGTAATCAGAACTACTCTGGTTTGTTCTTGGGGGTTAGGAAAAAAAGGTTGTTTACAGATTTCTAATATTGCTAAGACATCCTGTCACAGCCTCTATAGACCAGGGTGGGCAGTATTAACCAACACTGCTCATTTCTTTGAGTCTGCACAGTTTGGAAGTTGCTTCAGTTAGGAGGTGGCTCTGCTGACTCCCATCTACTAGTAATGGCAGAGAGGAGAGAATTTTCTTACCTCAGCTGACATGTGATGTAAACAATTTTTGCTTGTCACTGGAATAAGCATCTGACTGAGTGACTGTTCCTTCAATGTGTCACCGTGTGGTGGTTTAAAAACTCTAGGTACTGACCTCACCTTACAAGTGATGAAAGTAAATGGGAATAGGGTTCTGACCCTCTCTCTGCTAGTTGCATATGTCCAGGGATACTCTATAGTCCCTCCAAATCTGGTGGCAAAGACTGATTCATTGTCCTGCAATGTAATTATTGATTATATATGCACTTTTTCAGAGTTAATGAAATAATGTGAAGCCTGTGTCACAGACAACTAGAATGATGTTTTTTAAAAGTGTACAGGTGCCTGAGCTTAGAAAGCCTGCTCAAATCCTTTTCAGTACTGCAGGATGGAAGAAATCAAACATGCTGCAATCTCATCCAGTCTGCCGGTGTGGAGTGGACCCTGAAGTGAATGCAGCATACAAATGTTTCTTCCGTTTTTATTTTATTACTTCCACTAGAACCTGGTAAGGGGCAAATATGTATGAAGTATAAACATTCCGGATCAGGGGGCAAGCTGGGGCCATGCTATTTGGCAGAATGACTTTGGATGTAGACGCAAGGGCATTGCAAGCAATCATTTAGGAATTGTAGGATAAATGTTTTCTCTAAACTCTCCCTGCTCCAGAATATTGTAAATTCCTTTGTGAAATAAATAAAAAAAAGATACAAAAGTTATGTGTTTAGAATGGGTCCTGTAAGTTCAATTCTTCATACAGATGGTTGGATTCAAACATTTCCTGCTCAAGAGCAAACAAAAGAAAGATATGTTAAGATAAGGCTAAGAACAGTCTTATATGTGTCTTACTGTGTTCCTTGCAGCATCCTGTCTTTATGTCAGTACAAAACTCCTTATTACCTCCTTAAATTATGTCAGTATGAGACTTTACATTAAAATGTGTTCCCTTCATGGACTAGCTACAATCTTTCCTCTCAAACCTGTGTCTCTAAATCTCCTACATATTATCCCATATCATCCCACATATTTTGTCCCTCGGTGTCTTCCTTGCCTACATTTCTTTGCATGTTTCTCTCCTCTGACTTCTATTTCTCCCTGCAAAGTATTCTAAAAAATTGCAAGTAATGTATGAGTGAAGTGATGCTGTTATTTTAGAGTGTAGATAGAGAGCTTCCAAAGTGAAATAATTGTCTACCAAGTTCCTTCTTTTTTCTTTTTTTTCTTTTTCCAACCAAAAGTCTGGTACAATTGCAAAGGCTGCTGTTGTAGGTAAATTATGTAGGACAGTGTATGTAAAGAAAAAGATACTTCTTGCCTCCTAAAATTTCTATTTTCACAGTATTTTTATTGAAAGCTATTTTTAAATGTCAACACTGTTTATCTAAATTCTCATAGAACAAATGTAATAGAAAAATTGCCTGCAGTCAATTCCCTTGTCTTGAATTGCCATAGCCTGCATTACCAACACCCATATGATCTCTCACCTTTCACTCTTCTATATGAAGGTACTAACAAATTACATAAGAATGAGAATATGGATCATCTAAATTTTAGTGCTTACACTATACATGTCTACACCTAAACTATACACTCAATGCCCACTACAGTCAACATAGATACAGATAATACACTTCGTCTAGTCAAGACCAACATTATTACACAGGAGTGCTGTACAGAATCCATTAGCAGCACTGACCAGCACTACCCTGGGAGCTTATACAAATACCTCAAATTGCAGATACCTACATTTTCATGTTTGTAGCTGTATCCATCCTCCCTTTTGATAGAATGAACTGAATCCATTCTAGTTATCTAAAATAGCGAGGAAATTGAACAAAGGAAGAAACTGCATCTGTTCAGAAAATACTATAGCACTATGGCTGTAGTGAAATATCATCACTCTATTATTATTTAAATTCATCTTTTGCCTATCTCTGTGTCTTCATTAATGCTCTGTGAAAGTATTTGCCTGTTTCCACCATCATCATCTTCTCACTATCTCACTTTCATCTTAGCATCTGCTTTTATCCCTTTCTTTTCATAGTTTCACAATGAATTTACCTCTGCCCAGTTAAATGAAATAAATACACATATGACCATAGAGAACCAATATTAGATGCTATCACATTATGTATTTTTGTATGCCTTCCTTCTCTTCTTCTGCCTGTGTTTGGTTTTCAGTCTAAAATATATAAAGTTGATTTTACTTTGATTTTTGCAGTAGCTAGCACAATGGGACATATTTCTGAGTGGTTCTTTACTTGTCACTATATGATTGATAATGTAGATTTTTCTGACCCAGAAATCTACTCCCTATTTAAATCAGACATTTATTTGTTTTATTTTGCTATGTGAAAGGTAATAAATTTGCAAATATTTATAGTTCTAAGCATAACACCACTTTGTTATTTATACAGTAAAATCACATCAACATTGCAGTAAATTAAATGATAATCTCTTCCGTGAGATTTGCATTTCCAAATTCAACATGTTTTCTCTTACCAATGGCTGCCTGAAGTCAGTAGGGGTCCTTTATTGAAAATATGTATGGAAAAATGTCTCTCACAGTAAAATGATGCATTACCTACCAAACTTCATATTTGTCTGAACTTGTTACATTGTTTCTATTCACATATGTGTTTTTGCAATCTGTAATTCCTGTCCTACTACACTATGTGCAAAACTAATCTTTTATAAACATCTCTTAGTTTATTATTCTCCAAAGTTTTTTATGAAAGCAAGTTACGCTTTCATCCATGGTAACAAAGACCATGACTTTACACTTTATTGTGTGGTTACAGATGCATTTATGACTAGTGTACTTTCCTGGAGCTTTGTGCAGTGAGCTTTTGTTACAGTTTTCTGCTGCATTTTGACAGTCAATTGAAATGATAAGTCACTCCTTTAACCCTGTTCATCTTGTTTCAATAGCTCTAGTCACTCCAGTATCTCAGGGACTAGACACAAACACCCATTATCAATTTTGGAAGAAAAAAATTGTAATCAGGAACTGCTTTTGTGACATTCTTTTTTAGAAACTCTTATACTCCCTGATATATTATTTAATTTCTTTATCTCTAAAATAGAGTCTTAAACATAGACACTATATTCTACTTTCCCAGTCAGGTTCTACTTGACTAAGCTGATCTTCTGTGACAAGGTGACCCACTTTGTGGATGAGGGAAAGGCTGTACTGTTGTCTGCCTGAAATTTAGTAAAGCCTTTGGCACCATTTCCCATAGCATTCTCCTGGATAAACTGGCTGCTCATAACCTGGCTGTATGTAGTCATATCTGGTAAAAACTGTCAGGATGGCCAAGCTGAAAGAGAAATAGTGAATGGGTTTAAAACCTGTTGGCAGCCACTCATAGGTGGTGGTTGGGACAGTTCTGTTTAATACCTTTATCAATTCTCTGGGTGAGGTGATCAAGTGCACCCCCAGGCAGTTTGCAGACAACATCAAGTTGGGTGGGCCTGTTGATCTGCTGGGGGGCAGGAAAGCTCTGCAGAGGCATCTTGGACATGGTGGCTGGATGGTCAGAGACCAGTTGTATGAGGTTCAATAAGCTGAAGTGCCGGGTCTTGCATTTGGGTCACAACAACCCCATGCAGGACTACAGGCTTGGGGCAGAGTGGCTGGAAAGTTGCTCAGTGGAAAAGGACAGGTGGTGCTGGTTAACAGTGGCTAAACATTAGCCAGCAGTGTGCCTAGGTGGCCAAGAAGGCCAGTGGTGTCCTGGCCTGTGTCAGAAACTGTGGCCAGCAGGACCAGGGCAGTGATTGTCCCCTTGTACTTGGTACTGGTGAGGCTGCATCTGGAGTACTGTGTCCAGTTTTGGACCACTCTCTACATGAAAGGCATTGAGGTGCTGGAGGGTGTCCAGAGAAGGGCAGTGAAGCTGGTGAAGGATCTGGAGCTCAGGTCTTATGAGGAGCAGCTGAGGGGACTGGGGTTGTTTAGCCTGGAGAAGAAGGAGATTCAGGGAGGATCTTATAGCTCTGTACAATTACCTGAAAAGCCAGTTGGGTGTTGGTCTCTTCTCTCAAGTAACAAGTGACATGAAATGGCCTCAAATTGCACCAGAAAAGGTTTAGGTTGGCTATGAGGGAAAATTTCTTCACTGAATGTGTTACCAGGCATTGGAATTGCTCAGGGAAGTGATAGACTCCCCATTCTTGGAGGTATTTCAAAGATGTGTACATGTGTCACTTGGGGATATGGTTTAGTGGTAGACTTGACAGTGCTGAGTTAGTGGTTGGATGTGATTATATGGTCCACTTAGATTCCTGGCAAAGACAGAGCTACTACCTGAAGTCATAAAAAATAGCTGCTAAATGTTAAAACAAAAATTCCAAAATATTTGCCCCAAACCTGGGTGTTTATGAATTTCTTAGTTACAGTAGTCTTAACATAAGTCAAGTTTTTAAAGTAATTTTAGAATTAGCAAAAAAGGATGTGAGTGAATCAAACATCATAGCTTCATTTATTTCTATATATTAACATATTTGATTATTTAATATGAATGAAATTAATATAATATCAGTTGGAAGGGACCTACATCTAGTCCAACTGCCTGACCAATTCAGGGCTGACTAAAGCATGTTGATACCAGTGTCTTCAACACTGACAGGACTGAGGCATCAGCCACCTCTCTAGGAAGTCTGTTCCAGGGTTTGACCACTGTCTTGCTGAGGAAATGTTTCCTAACGTCCAGTCTAAACCTCCCTTGGTGCAGCTTTGGTCCATTCCCTTGTGTCCTAACACTGGAAACTGGAGAGAAAAGCTTTGCACCTCCTTCTCCATTTCCTCAGAGAGCAATGAGTTCAGCTCTCAGCCTCCTTTTCTCCAAACTAGACAAGCCCCAAAGTCCCCAACCACTCCTCCAAGGACATTCCTTCCAGTCCATTCACCAGCTTTTCTACCCTCCTCTGGATGCATTCAAGGAGCTCCACATCCTTCTAAAGTTGTGCGTCCCAGAACTGCGCACTGTACTTCAGGTGAGGCTACACCAGTGATGAATACAGTGGGTTAATCACTTTTTTTGACCGGCTGGTTGTGCTGTGTTTGGTGCACCCACCCTTGGATAATTTAGAGCTTCTGCTTTTATTTTGTTCGAGAGCAAATAAATTAGTTCTTAGCATATTTGTGATGTCAGTGTTTGGAAATGCAATAATACTTTATTTTGGAAAGCATTGTATGCAAATATATTCAAACCATAAAGAAAATGTTCCAATATGTTATTGATTTTATATACCCAGAGGACCTGACTCTTAAAGAGCAAAACTAATTTGTCTAGTAAAATCCTGTTGGAATTAATCAAGGTTTTGCCTCCTCTCCTAGGTGCAGAATATCCTTTTAAGATCAAAACAGTTGAGCTAAAGAAAGGAATCCATTACTTTGCCAGAAATACCCAGTTTTCTTCCTAGGAAAGATAGAAGTTTATTCTCTTTTATAATCTAAGATATCCCATTACTTTTCCATTTATATGGGAATGAAGAACAGTCTAAATATTGTAAAAAGAAATTCTCAAATATTATAAAAGAAGTTCTCAATAATCTGCAATTAAAGTTATCCTGAAGACCCTGTTCATCATATTGTTCAGTGGTTCCATGATCTTTTTGTTGAAAGATTTTTCCAGTTTAGGTATTACTTCTGTAGAGCCATTGCAATCAAAATGATAGAAACAGAACAGCACTAGGGCAAGATGGGGGTTTTTTGTTCAGTTATGTTTTTATTGGGATTTTTTTCTGGATATTTGCTTATATAAATAATGCTTTAAAAAATAAAATAAATATGTGACATAGTAGAACACAGAGTGGATTGCAATGGTCTTTTATTCACATAGTATTTAATTTCACAATCTTAAATAAAAGTGTTCCATATATGAGGTTTTATCTTGTTGAAAGTGTTGAAAGAATCATGCCTAGGAAAAGAAACTGATGGCTACAATCTCCATCCCAGATGATGCCATCAGAGAGTCAGATTGGAAAGGAGCTCAGGGGCTCTCTAGTCCAACTTGTTTCTCAAAGCAGGGTCAGCTCTGAAATCAAACTGTATCCATTTGGGTCTTGAAAACCTTCAAGGATGAAGTCCCAATATCTATGGATGAACTGTTCAATTTTCTTGGTTGTCTTCACAGTGAGGACATGGCACAATTTAAAAATATTTTTGTTGTTTTTTCTTTTGTTTTGTTTTGTTTAGACACCCTCATATCCAGCTTTATACTGGGACATGACTGATAACAAAATAGGAGATGCTGGTTAATTTTGTGGTTGCAGCTTTAAGCAGAGGTTACATCTGCTTCCGTGTTTGTTGCAGGAACAGGGCAGAGACTGTAGATGTTTTCTACACAGATATTTAATGTTGAGCCTTTGTTGTGTACAGCTTCAGCTGATGGATTAGTTGAGATGTTCTGGTAGGTTTTACTCATTTTAAAAGTTGCAGGCTGATCACCCATGCTGAGAGTGACTAAAGTCAAGGAATAGGATTTTTAACTTGGCTCGATGTTTTTTGAAAAAAGTCTAGTGAATGCAAGACTGGTGTGAAAGATGCAGCTGGCCTAACTGCAATGATGACATGTACTAAAATAGTCTACAATGACTAACGATTTTGGATAGGAAATTCTAAGGCCTAGAGCTCTTCCTGTAGGAACTGTCATCAAATAGGGGTAATGTGTCACTTTCACATTCTTCTTCATGCAATCTTAGCATCCATGGAGAGTTTATGGGCATTCCTGTGCTGAGACTGAACTGACTGGAGTGCATGAAATGGAATTCAGCCAAAAAAAGACTAAAACTATGCTTTTATGCCCATTGACAAGATAGCTATATTCTTTTAGATGATTCTATCATGTCTTCATCCAAGAGCTGATTTTATCCAAGGACTTTTCTTGTCTGAATTGCAGTCCATATTGTACTACATTCATGTTACTGATACTAAAGATGATTTTCTAAGACTGACACCTATTTCATTTTGTGTTGTTTTTTGTTATTATTATCATTGCTGTTGATGTTGTTGTTGTTTTTATTGTTATATCATCCACATCCTTGTCATCATTACAGATTAGCAAAGCACCTTATTGGATAAACAGAGTTCAAGCACTCCAGGAACTCCTGGATTAGGTGCTCAATATGCAATTTAAGAAAACATTGTGGCAACTCAGACTTAGCCAATATTAGAAAATATATAGCTGAACATAATTCAAAGACTCTGTTATGTAAGTATGATTTTCAGAATGACAAAGCTTTTAAACTGTACTCTTTACCATTGAAGTAGACAGTATTACAGAACTCATGTGAGACAGTTCTAGCTTTTAACATTAATAGATTCCATATATATAAAAAATTTCAAGCATTACAACTCTATTAATGTGCATCATTATAATATGCCCTGCAGCATCACCAAAAGCCTGTATCAAATAATCTGTATATATTGTTCTTTCAAACCTTAGGATTTATGAATTTACACAGTTTTAAATTTCAAACTAGAGTCAAAAAGATAAATAAATGTCTCTTTGAATTGAAAATTTACTTCCTATATCTTATGGCTTCATAAAACTAGGAGAGAATTTAATCTGGTTGTATTGTACATTATTACTGCTCTACTACACTTAGCTACAAATTGAATTTAAATTATGTCTTTTTTAGTTCAATTAACAAAACCATTGCTTTCATGATGTTTCTTTGCACTCAGTTCACTGCTCTTTTGTTCCAAAGAATAAATGAATCATGAAAAAAATTTTTTCTCAGGGAATTCTAATCGTTTACTATAATCCAAATAGTTAGTTGATAAAGCTTAATAATTATATCAATTTTATCTGTAGGTTATTTAAACTTTGGAAGCCCCATTATGTGTACATTAAGATAAAGCACTGGTTACCTTTCAGATGTATTATCAAGTCGCTCTCTCGAGGATTAATTTAAATTCATTTATTATTTAGATATTTGTAGTTCTGGTTTAAATTTTTCTACTGTCATATTACAATTAATAGAATGCATGACTCACTTTCTGGAATCTAGTTAAGTTAGTTATGCTTCCTTTATCCCTCTTTCTTTGGTAATAAACATTTCATTTTGTATCTCATCTTTGCATATTACATGCAAGGTAGTTTTAACAGTGAAGGCTTCTAAATGACATTTTCATTAATAAATTGTAAGTTATAGTACACATAATTCTCTTTATATTTTTTAATTAATCGTGGAAAGCAGTTCAAATTACTAAACTCAGAAGGAAATATTTTTGACTGTATATGGAAACATTCTTTAAATATTTTGCTTGATGTTGTAAGTACAGCATCCTGTACTTCCAGCATGTCTGAAAAAAAACCTACATAATAAAATAAGTACGAAAACCTGAATTCAAATTAAAATAAACTACTAAGCTTTGATGACAATATGCATTGTATGGAAGATTGGAGTCAAGTGTAACAAGATTAGTATTTTATATAATCATTTCACTGAACTTTAAAATATCATAGTGTTAGAGCATAATGTTATTCAGACTTGCAATACTTTGATTCTGTAGGGGCCATTTAGGTTTTCTTTTTTTCATGCTTCTTCAGGGGGTAAAAAAGGTAATCCGTTACACACACATGCATATCTCTATTCTAAGGACTACTTTATTTAAAAATGCAAAAAAATATTTTTCAAGATGTACATGTAATCAGAAAATAATATAAAAGTTTCAATGCTTTTAGGAAAAAAAGAATAAAAAGAGAAACAATGCCTCTTTTTAATGCACTTGGTATATGTAATTTTGTTATTATGTCTCATCAGGTGCTACAACTATTGAAAAGTATGATCTCAGAACAAATATATGGATCCAGGCTGGAGTAATGAATGGCAGGAGGCTACAGTTTGGTGTTGCTGTCATTGATGACAAGCTGTTTGTCATTGGAGGCCGGGATGGCTTAAAGACATTAAACACTGTTGAATGTTACAATCCAAAGACCAAAGCTTGGACTGTGCTACCACCTATGTCAACACACAGGCATGGCTTAGGTAAGATTTTTAAAAGATGCCACATTTTTCAGTTATATAATTTTCAATGGAAAACTCAGTACTTTTAAGCTATCATTTCATTCTGACAAGTGGCAATAACTTTTTTTGTGATATTGTTGTTACATAACTAAGTATACAGAAGGTTAAGTAAGTTTTTATTATTTAACAAAATAATATTGGAAAAAAACCCCAAACGAACAAATAAATGGCAGAGCGACCCTGAAGCTTACACAGATTAATAAGAAAATTGGGATGTGTAGACATTGATTTTGAAAAAGAACATTTTTAATTTATGAAGCAATCAAGGTATTATTTTTAATCTGAATTATGTGTTTTCATTTACCTATTATAATAGGAAATAAAGGTTATGAAGACTGTGCCCATGACGGACTGATGTGCTTTACAAAGTGTTTGTAGCAATAATTTCATCATGACTAAGACCATGTTTTTTTACAGACTGTTTTCAGATAAGTTGGGGTTTTTTTTGGTTTTAGTAGCATTATCCATGCCATTTTCATCATTAATCAAGCCACACTATATTACTCTACTGTTTTTTTAAATTAAGCAAAAGACAGTTTTATTGCTTCCTTGGAAAAAAAAAAAAAGTGGTCCTTCTAGTGGTCCTTCTATCATGTATATGCGGTAGGAAAAAAGCTCTAATTATTCAATTACATAAGTAATTTTGTGATGTTTCAAAAATATACCAGTCTTCTAGAATGTTAAAGAATGTGTTATTAGTTTCAGTGCTGTTTCCATGGGTGGTAAAAGTACAACTGCACCTATAACACAGGAAATTATTAATAAAATATTATGGAATTCTTGATAGAGAAAAAACTCTTCACAGTGGCAAAAGAGATGGATCCATGATCAAAACCCTCTGGTGATCAGTTAAAAAAATAATTTCAGACTGATAATTTTGCAGATGCTTTTGGTCAATAGTTTTAAAAATGCCATTATAGTTTAAGTTGAGGAGTGTTGAGGTTATTACTTGAAAAAAACTGGTACATTTTCTATGGAAAAAAAATAAAGGAACAGACTATGCATTTGACTACTTGAGGGGGTTTTTTTTGTTTTCTGTGGAGTCTTTTAGAATTTTTATATTGCTTTTTGTAAACAACATGTAAATGAGGACAGAAGCATAAACTGAGATGATTGCAGTTGTTTGGGAAGCATTAGAGATTGCTCTTTATTTGGAATTGAGTAAGAGTCATAATATATTCCTTCCTGAGAAGCTTAGTTAATAGAATGTAATTACTTTTTTATTGTAATTTTTTTCTAAGTATCCCATAAAGTTATTAGTTTAGTAAAGGCCCCTTGTAATGAGAAATTAGTCTGAAGTAGTAAATCTTTTTTGTTTGTTTGTTTTCTAAACTATGTGCTATGATATGTCCATGTAATGATAATGTTAGAGCAGTTTGAATTGGATTTTGTATACAGGATTAGAAATAAACACCCATCCTTTTCATAGATGTCTTTTCATTGACACAGGAAAAATTTTCAGGTGTACTCCATTGTAGCTAAAGTCACAAGCAGGTAATAAAATTCACTTTATTCTGTCTTCATGAAATCTTCAATAGATCCATGTGTATATAAGTTGGTATATGTAGAAATGAGGAAATAAAAACAGATAGGTCTTGCAGTGAAAGTACATAGTGCAGGAAGTTGTGCGTTAGGCAGTTTCAAAGCTGCCAATGAAAGATGAGGGAAAGCTCTGGTAATGGTAGTGTTTGGAATAAGCGGTGCTAAAGTACAAAAAAGAAAGCGCAGACTGTGAGATGTAAAACTATTATTTAAAGTAATAGTGACTCTAATACCCCTGCTGAGTAGTTCATAAAACAGAATGTAATATGAAAGAGCAGTAAGACACCAGAAAGGCAGTGAAAGGCACAAATGAAGTATAGATAGGGTGAAACCTGGCAGACACAAATACCAAATCAAAAAACATACAAGGAAGGCAGAAAGAGACTGAAAGAATGAAGATGGGAAAAAAAATAAAAGAGGTTGTGGTTTATAAATTCAGAAATTCTGCATCCACTTTTCCAGTTTCTTTGCTGAACTTAACAGTCTACACAGAGGAGAAGAGAGAAAGGAAATAGGGAACCAGTGATTGACTAATTAAAATTTTGGATATCAAATCCAGTGAAACCGTGATTTAAAGGAAAAAAAAAAGAACCAAATAAATGACGGTACTCAGCTTGCCTTTCCAAAATAAACGATTTAAGTGCCACAGTGAGAAAATTAGGCTTCTGGTATAATTAAGGGACAACAACAGTCTTTTCATACTTTTAGGTGTTCTAAATTGTCTTGTTCTTTTGTAAAGAGTATCTAAGCTCCTCTTTTAAATTTTGGCTTTGTAAGTATACTGATCTCACTATCCATAGTCAAACATGTATTTGCAAGATGATCAGTGTGGGAAGGAGGCTAACAGGGCATGACATTACCTAATAAAATCCATAGCATATAGTGTAGGCAAGTTAAATATTTTTCCTCCTCCCTTCTTGGAAGAGAGAATTTTGCCAGTTGTCGTCATCTGAGTGAAAATGCTATAAAATTATTCATTGCTGATGGGAAAGCCTTAGATTTATTTGTATGGAACAGAGGCCTAGGGTAGATAGAATTCATTCTACAAAAATGTAAGTATCTGCATCTGAGTAAAATTTGTTTATGGTAGCAAAGAATATGATATATATATATATGGTAACGGCAAAAATTAAAGGATGAGCATAAGGAAGGAGCCACACAAATCATATTCATACTTCAGCAGATAAGGTTTGCGCTACAGAGTACAGCTCACTTAAAATTTTGGTACTATCATTCACCAAAGTATTGTATCACATAAGTTATAGTCCTTTAGAGCCAAGTTAAAGTCTAAAAATAAGCTATAAATCTTTTGGTTCAGAAGGAGATGTTACTACCAGTATAATGTTTAGAATCTAAAATGGAATTCCCAAATCAAATCATCATAAAAAGGATCATATTTGGACAGTCTAATTCCGTTTAGATAGAAAAAAGAATCTAACTCCCTTCTTTATAAGGCCATTGCAGACTAGAATCACAGCTTAAATTACTTTTTAGCAGCTATACCTAGCGATAGAAAGCTCTTTTTCTTCCTATTTTTTTGTCATTTCACAGAAAAAACTAATAGCATGAGCTAGCTTTATTCAGTTATACAGGCATTAAGAATCTGAATTATACAAAAACAGACCCAAAGCAATGACAGTTTCTTATAGTTCAAATTTTGTCATTATGGCCACTGACTTTCAAATGTCATTTTACACTTTTTGGTTTAGAAGTTATTTTTGCCTCTAACAATGCTGGTGAACAGAGCAAATACACCAAACACAGCTGCAGAATCTTAACTGAATGTTTGGGTTTTTTCCTTTAAAACACAGAAGAAAATAATCATAAATAAGTCCTTCTTAACCAAATGAGACAGAATATTCTCAACCAGCTGAAAGCAGTCCTATGTAGTACCTATGTTAGGTATGCCCCAAAAGAAAAAAAAAAGCATGGATTTACAAAAGAATTAGCATGTCTTGCTTTCCAGTAAGTAACCCACTTCTCAGAAACAAGGCTGAGACCCTTTTTAAAATAAATATAGAACTTTGCAATTGGACTCAATGTAAGGACATACAGAATCAGCCTATTCCTAGCCTTATGTTGCTCTTTTTTGGCCTAAAGCACTAATTTGGACTTACTACATTTCAACTTCAGATGAATACAGGAGTTTTCCTTCGACTATGAGTAGAATAAAAGCTTCAAAGTGACCTACAAAAAAATCCTGCTCTTTTTAAAAAATGTTATGTGTTTTTTCTTAATAGGAACACTTTTAATGTTTTCTGTGATAGCCAAGAATAACAAAAATTGGAAAATTATAAATAAGAACAAATATAAATATTTTTAAGTCTAGATAAATTAGATAGATTACATTTTCCACTTCTTAACTTCACAGGTGATTTAGCCTAGAATACTCTATTGAAAATATCATTTAAAAAAACAGTTGTATCTCTGGTAAAGCAAATATAACTTAGGTTCCAGTTGCACTTGAACTTCTGAAAAGAAAACCAAAGTTTTATTGAGTATGTAAAACTTAAGAGATGTCAAAAATATATAAAATATATTTTAAAACTGTTTAAGATACAAAACTAAAACAAAATATAGTAAATTTGTAGAAAAACATCTATTTAACTAAAACTGATATAGTAATGAAGTACATAATACCTTAAAGATCTAGAAGCAAAAAAAATAGGTAGTATCAATGGAACTGTTTACCAGTTTAGTAATTTCTGGTAGAATTATCCCTTCATAAAGCAGGAAGTTGGAAAAAAAATCTATGTAACAAAGTTTATATATATTAATATTGTTATTAAGCAAATATTTTAATCCGTTTGCTTTCCCTTGATGAAGCAAAGAAAGTAATTAATAACAATAAATTTGTAACATTTCAACAGCTTTTTAAAATAAGCCTTCAGTGCAATATCAGAAGAAGTATTGGATACTAGAAACCTTAAAAGATCCAAAATAGCAAAACAATATCTGAAACAAGTAAACTGAAACAAGTAAAGGAGAAACCAAAGGTAACACATTGGTTGATACCACAGATTTAAATTGAACAAGTCATTATAATAAAAATTATGTCAATTAAATATGCAGTTTATGAAGTCAATAGGGAAAATGATAACACCTTTACTTTATTTTATGCCAAATAAACTTTGTTTGGAAAGAAAGCCTTTAAAGAATGAGTGTTACTAACAGATTTTTTTAAAACACTTTGACCAGGAAAATATAGGTGTCAGGATTTATGAGCACAGTAGATCAGATACTCAGCAAAGTAGCAAAATCACTGACTTAAGTAATCTGTGTGAGTTTTACCTTTTTCATTGAATATTATAAAACATCGATTATTGCATGTTGAAAACTGAAAATCTAATGACAAATGATCCTGCTCTTTAGAGCTAGTTTGAAGGGTAATTTTCAAGTCAGTGAGAGCTTAACTTTCATCTTCTATTTTAAAAAGTTTTGCTGTGGCAGTTAAGCAATGATGTTATTTTAGATAGTGCTTAGGTCCCAATAAATAAATACTTGTCTATGGAGTTGCAGTCTATCAGAAAAGCATTGTAGAAACCATTAAAGTATACTAGGAATATAAATAAAAGCTTGGTACAACCTTAACGCTTCCATCCATGGTAAGTGTAAAATAAACTGTAAAAATGTAGAAGATAAAAGGGATCTTTGCTCTTCTTCCTCCACTAACTTTCAGAATAGCTTCTTCTTTTTATGTACTACCATTGCTGGGCTACTGAGAAGGCAAAGATAGCAAATTTACATTTTCCATTAACATACAAAAGAAAATAAGAAGAGTTTTCTTCTGGATGTACTTTTTCTTTTTGAGTTTTACAGCAAAATAAATCCAAATTTTATGTATGTTGTGTGTATGTAAAATAAACCAGTCTGTGGAGATTAAAAAGTACAGAGGTAAAGAGACAGATGGATGAGAATCAGAGATTCCATTCTGGACATCAGGGCAGATATGAACCTGCAGTGTCCTTATGGGCTAAAGGCTGGAAACAAAAGGCAAGAAAGAAATGTCAGTAACATTAAGAGAATTGAATTAACATTGAAACCAACAGATTAGGTCATACACTATTGGTATGATAAAGCTAATTATTTATACTTAATTAATTTCCCAATAGTGCTGTAAGCAGAGCAACTATTTATAAATAAAAGAGTTCTGTAACTCCAGATGTATGCAGCAGTATTTAGATACTCAGAGGAAATTACCATGATTTCTGTTCAAATCAAGCTTAAATCGATAGAACTTTTACTGATGCATCCTCTACACGTCAAATCTGTGGCATGCTCTGCTCATGCAGGAAATCTGAGATGCTTTTGAACCTTGCTACATTGGCAATCATGAAGATCACATTCATACATTTGTTATGTGCTTCAAGAGTAGAAAAAAATGTTCACTTCTTTGTTACTTTGGCAACATGTGATACCAGTTTTCACATTGTTGTGGTTTAACCCGAGCCACAAATTTAGCCCCACAAAGCTGCTGGCTCACTGCCCCACAGTGGGGTGGGGAGAGAACCAGAAGAACAAAAAAATAAGATAACTCATGGGTTGGGATAAAGGAAGTTTAACAGGTCAAGCAAAAGCTGCACATGCAAGGAAAAATAAGGAATTCATTCAGCATCTCCCATTGATAGACAGGTGTTCAGCCACCTCTAGGAAAGCAGGGCTCCTTCAGCAGAATGGTGACGTGGGAAGATAAACACCATAACTCCAAACGTCTGTCTTCCCTTTAATCTTTTTCTTTCGGTTATAAATGCTGAGCATGACATCATACAATATGGAATATCACTTTGGTCGTTTAGGGTGAGCTGAGAAGGACTCATGTCATGATCCTCTTGGAAACACTCTTTTTTTCTTAAATTGTCAAACTTTCTAGGTGCATCAGCATCTCACAAAGCAGTGCTGTACTTGTGTGTTCTCCCTCTCTACATGGTGATTTCAGTACACACACCACATGATGATTTCCACACCACCCACAATCACATGGTGATTTCCACACCACCCACTGCACTCCCCCAAGCCCCAACAAACTAACAAACAAAATGGCCCAAAACTATCACCTCCTAAGCATTAAGTAGAATAGTTCAACAGACTCACCAGAGCACAGAATGCTCTGATATAGCTCTATTGTTTACCCTTTCAGAGGTTAAGAGGTTATTTTGAGAATCTTTTTTTTTTTTATACAATATTGACTACTTGAATTACTTTTATTTTTTCTTGTGAGGTCTCAGGATAATTATGTCGTTCTAGCTGGTTTCACTGTGTGTTGACATAAGGCCATTTTAAAGTATTTTCTCTACAATATTGATTTGCATGTATATTAGATTTTTGCTTTGGGTTTTTCTCCTAATCTTGGGGAACATTACAGGATTGTGGTTTGGGTTTTTTTTTTTTCTGAATTATTAAGTACATTTTCATTGTACTTGAGACCTTCAGTAAGTAGTAGATCATGACCCAATCCACTAAAGAGTTACAAATCATAACAGCAAGACTTATAACAATTTCTGAGTCATGTTCTCAGGATAATAGTGTGTCAGAGTTAAGAATTTAGTGTCTCATCTAAAAAACTGAATGTAAAGAAAGAATACACAAGTGGATCTTCTATTAATTTTCATTATATTAACATGCAAGTGTAATATCTTGTGGCACAAGAGGGCAGTGATATTTCTATAATTCCTTAAATCAGCCTTAATACTTGCTTGTGAATAAACATAGGAATAGGTATTTTCAACAATGAGTCACTGAATATTCGCTAAGGAAGGCAGGTCAGGTCTAATTCTCCAG
>JAOXXN010000001.1:53685699-53698370 GCA_026770055.1 Myrmophylax atrothorax
GTGTCACCATACCTTAGATGTCACAAATAAAGTTTTACCATTTTTACCATTTGTGGGTAGCTGATTCAAGTCAGATCTTTAAAAAAAAAAAAAAAGATAATAGCATTGCAAACATTTACATCTAAATGCTCATATTTACATTTACATTAGTGTAAATGTTTCTGATCACGTTTAATTTTTTTTTGAATGCTGTTCTGCATTTCTTATTCTCAGTTGCAGGACAAAAATATGGTTGTGGCTGGTGAACAAAATTGTTCTTCAGGCTCAGCTGCTCCGAGCATAACAGCAATTTAAACACTGCATATACCCACAGGTTAACATGTATATGTGGACTCCTTACTGTTGAATTCATCTGTAGATATCTGATAGTTGTAAAGAAAGTTGAATGTATTAAGGTTTTAGTTAAAGAAATAGTTGCAAAAAAAGTGTATTTGCTTTAGTATCTCTCATAAAGGAGCATGAATTCTTCTGGGTACTTTAGCCAGAGCACAAGTATGTCTATCAGGCATACCAAAATGTTCTTATGCTTCAGTGACATATTTAGTAGTTTTACGGTACTTCCTTATTCATCAGCATCCATACCATTGAAATGTAATGGTAAATGCACATTTAAATAGCTCTGAATTCATGGAGTGCTTAAGACAGTAAAAGTTTCCAAATGAGTAATTGCTTCACACAGACAGCTTTCACATCCTAAATTGCTTAGTGGTTGGACTTTAAAATAGGCTGTGTTTCTATTAGTTAATCTCTAGGCACTGTAGGAAAGGCAACAACCTGCAAAAGTATTCATATAAGAAATGAATGCAGCATGGTGTTAGCGGGAAAGAACAATCAGGACTGTTTTCTCCTGAGAACCATTATAAAGAGTAGAATGAAACAAGTTTCTTGCCTGAAGATAATTACAAAAAAACCCATATTTTTTTGCTAAACCACATTTTTGTTGTTTAAAGTTTAAAATACTTCTGAAAAGTTTTCCATGACTTTCCAACATATTCTCATAATTCATTCTGAGGAAGAAAATCAACATACAGTGCCTGGGGGTTATAAGTTTTTTATTTGCAGGTAGATACTTAACTATTAGTGTAGGCAAGACTTTCTTTCGATATAAGCAAGATGCTTGACACTGGGGCACTACTTTTTCAAAAATCTGTGTCTAAAACATAATGTAATATTCCTGTCTGCAACATATTTAATATTTGACCTCTACTGTATTGTACATGTAAAATTAATTTTGAACACGAACTTCCATTGGTAGACTTTTATGTAGAATTTGTTGAATATTAGACCAAAGACTGACTGCAGTTTTCCATATTGTTTGTACTTCGGAATACAGAGTGCCTTTTTTTTTTTTTTTAGCAGGAAAGGCAGATTAGAAGCTTGTGAATATAGGCAGTATTACAATACTATACAAGATAAATTTTAAAATATAGGACATCAGTTGCCAAGGTGTTTTCTACTATTTGATGCACAATAAACACATAGTGAAACTATAATAAATGCATTGCATATTTCTTATTTGTCTGGATTATCAATTGTAAGTCAACACTTCCACTTCCATCTCCCAGATGATGAGCTTAGGCAGCAACTCTGCTTTCATGATTTATAAATATATAGAGACATACCTGCATGTCACTTGTGACACTCTTGAATGTATATGTGGTAATTAAAGAAAGAAAATATCAGTTACAGAAAAAAATATCTTCCTTTCTATTCAGGTGGGAAAAGCACTAAGTAATGTGAGTTTTGTAATAATACTAAAACAATCTGGTTTTTCATTATATACAAATAAAATTATTTAAAAAATTATATTTTTCTTTTTCCTCTGGGCTGATGTCAGATAGAAAGAAATATACTCCTTTTCTTTATTTCTGCAGTTCTGTGCATTTGTTTTATTAATATTTTTATTTCTGTGGACTTTCTTAGGTTATACTCAGTTGGAGGCCGGGATGGAAGTTCATGTCTGAGTTCAATGGAATATTATGATCCTCACACAAATAAATGGAATATGTGTGCTCCTATGTGTAAGAGAAGAGGAGGTGTAGGAGTGGCTACGTGTGATGGGTTTCTTTATGCAGTTGGAGGCCATGATGCCCCTGCTTCTAACCATTGTTCACGACTGCTGGACTATGTAGAAAGGTATCCAATTATATATGCTTTTTTTTTTTAATCCAAAATACTGTCCGGTAGCATAGTTTTCTTAGGTTTGTGATTGTAAAGTTAAACAGAAGTTTTTAGTCTAAGAAATGCCTTACTTGAAAAATTCTATAAAGGTCTTTAAAAGACGATTTCTTTGAAATTTATTGTCTTTCCTTTTTATTCGCAGTACTATTATATATTATCATGAACACAAAATTTCATTCTTTTCACATCCCATTTAAGCAATCTGGTTTTTTAAGGCCCTATATTACACATTGCAGAGTTTTAACTAAACTTTTTTGAGGTAAAATTTTTCCCTTAGAATAATTTTATAACACAAAATTAAGTTTAGGCGTATTTTGTAACCCTAAAAACATAGCTAAGCAAAGAAGAAATAAACAACTGCTTAAGTAACATATATTCACAGTACAATATATTACTTCCTTTAGCAACATTGGCACTTTGAAATGTGTTGACATAAGCCTTATACACTGTATTTACAGTACCCTGAATTTTGCAAGTAGATATTCTGCAAAGTCAAGAATATCTAGTAGAGCAGTATGGCACAGCTGAAGTGATTGTAGCATTCAATTTAAAAATATTCTTCAAATATTTCATGAACGTTTGACTTTTTTCTGTTTCTGTACGCTATAAAATAGAATAAGGAAAATACAATCAACAAATATGTACAGGTTGTAAAAGTTAAAGTAGATATGTCTGAGTAGTTGGTTTATCTTAATATTCAAGTAAGATAGTTGGGGGAGAGCTTTATCTTATTATTTTCTGGAGGGGTGAAACTTTAGTTAAATGTTAGTTACTGCTTCTGCTGAATCTGGCTTGACATTCAATATCTATTAAAAATATTCTAAGTTAAAACTTACTCCTTATGTTATCCGTATGTTTGTGCTCAATCTTAGACTCATTGCTATCTGTACTGTATGTAACAAAGATCATTGACTGCCAAATACAAATGCCTGGATTCCTGTACTTACCAGGCCTGTCTTTGTGTACTTCCATTTCTATAGAACAATAACAAGCATTTTCAATTAAATAAATTTATATTAAGACTACTAGTGACAGTATTAATAAGTGTGAGATCTTTTCAACTACTTCCATTTATTGGTGCTCATAAGGAAGCTCTTTATTTTTTCTTTCTTTGAGAAGAAAACACTGGTGTTGAAGATAAACCACATCCCATCACATTTGTCTTTCTCAGGAGAGACTGTAACGATGCACTAACCCACAATCCTTATGCTGTTTTATGTAATGGAACTGGAATGATATACAGTGTTTCTCATCTAGATATTTTCCCACTGATAGCAAAAAATGTGGATAATGTACTTTAGTAAGCTTCGAGACTAAAAGTTGGGACTAACAACTAAGAACATATAAGACTATTAGCTTACACAGAGTTGATGTTAATTAACTGGTGGACTCCGCTAAAATGTAAAAAAAAAACCTCTAATGGCCCTTCTGGTGACTGATTTAGTGGTCAGCTTTTTTATTCAAAAATTATGCATTGTTTTCAAAACATAAGAATATCTCAGTAACTTAGGAAAACAAAGATTAATAGTTGATGGCAAAGTCTATTACTATAAGTTATTTTATATCTCTCTGAATATTTTACTTTCTGTAAATATCTAAGGCATGTTTTTAAACTAAGTCTCTTCCTCAAGAATGAGTCTCTGCTTCAGTCGTTTTGTCATTCTATTAGAGCCTGATAGGTTGTGCTTTATTCAAAAAACAATTTGCTCCTGGAAGATTGTCAAACCAAACATAATAATTTAAAATTTATTTTTGAGATGATATAAATATAGTGACAGCTGATACATGTTTTTTAAATGCTACTGCTAAAATCTTGCTTAATCTTAGGTAGTACTCCCAATTTAATCTCTTCTGACACAATTCTAAAGGATTTTCTGTGGATTCAAGCATTCTGAAATAAAATAATAGTTATGTTTGTCTCCTCTTCACAAGCTGGCAAAGTGCAATGTTCTATTCCTTTTTAAAGGTAAAACAATTAATTCCTTTTTAACAATTATACAATTTTCAAGATCTTTTTGGCAGTTTTCATAAAGTAGCTTTCTGTTTCAAATGTTACTCAAAACTTGATGGATGCTAAAAATAGAAACATTTGATCTACAGCTTTTCCCCTTCATCTCACCTTGATTTCAAAATTGATTTTTTCCCACATTCAGAAGCTTTCATCATAGCCCTTCTCAGCCTGGGGAATACCTAGTTATTACAGAGATGACACATGCAGTTGTTTTTAGCAGAGGAAAGGATATAAGAAATCTCATTTTCCTCTCAATTACAAAGAAAAACAAAACAAAACAAAATCAAACACCAAACAAAAAAACTTAACCTTTTGTGCAGTTCTATTTTGTTGACAGCATTAAGTTATAAAGATTCTGTTTCGCCTTGCATACCTGTTTATTGGGTGAAAAAAAACCAAAAAGGTCCAAAGGTGTCAATTATACTGTTTCCCAGCTTTTTTACCTCCTCACCTTGGCCTTTGTAACTTATGAGTGGTGTATCCAAGAGTCTATTAATATTTATTACCTTTAGCAGGGAAAGGTACAATGCACACTGGTGCATTTCACTGTGTGGGAAACGGTTTCAGCTAAAGGCATAGGATGCTGCTGTTGCAAAACTCGGTGTCTTTGAAAAAAATCCATTAAAAATATTTTTTTTGCTTGTTACATGTTCATTTCCCTTTCCCATATTCAGAAATCTTTGAAAGTATTATCCTCTGAAGTTATGAGAGATATTTATAATACAGCTAGATATTTAACTTAAAACTTTTTAAGTAAAGCTAGAAACATGAAGAATTGGGAATAAATAAAATTAAGAAAATTAGAAGAAACTAAAATGAAAATAAAAATAACAACCCAATAAATTGTATAGTATTTTAAACATGAAAAATGTTAACATCTTATTTTCTGACGTCACTAAAAAGCCAGAAGGATTAGCAACCAGTAGATTTTTTTCTCAAAATGTATTTAGCTGTAAATAAGATTACAGACAATTCTTTTCTTGTCCAATTTTAAGGTCATATTTATGAACCAAAGGGCTGTTACAAGCAAAGCACTGCCAATTGGTGTTGCAGTGCTTATACTAAAAAAAAACCAAAATCCAAAAAACATAACATTATTCATCGTTTGAATATTAGGGACTTCAAACAGTATCCCTACTAGTTACTTCCTGAAAATATCACTGACTGAAATAGGAACAGGTGCTCTTATAGTTTTCCTTCATTATAGGAGCCTAGAATTTTCCCTTTTTTTAATAAAGCATATATATTTACAGCTTTCTGTAGGATTATCAACTCCTAGTTAATAAAGTCTAGACTACAAGAACATATGTTGAAAGAACTTGACACTCCTCCCAAAAAACTAACTTACACCTAATATTATCTCTTAGAGCTGTAGGAGAAAGTGGCTTGATACCTAATTTTATGTAACAATACAGTAGTTAGTGGGCCTGTAAATAAAGATGTTAGCCATTATAGAGTTACTTTATTATTATTTTAGAAAAATCATCCTGCTGAAGGCATGATCTACCTTCAATAAACTCAGGCAAAGAATTTGTATTTTGTCCACTGAGCAGAGATGCTTAAGGACAAATGAAATTAATTTATCATAGTGTGATACAGTGTTCGATTTTAGTAGTATTTAACATCTAAAAATGAGGTATCTGGTTTAACCTAATACTGCAGACATCCTTAGTAACAAAATCTCAAAAGATAATTAATTCTTGTATGGATGTCCAAAACAGATACAATGCAACAACTGAAATGAAATACTTTTACGTTGTTAATGAATATCTAAATTAATAGCTAGGTTAAAAGTTTAATTTTTAAATGATCCTCATTATAAAGGAATTTTACCTGTAGCTTCAAAAATTCAGTGGTTATTATGTCTTAAAAACAGTATTACTTTCTTTACTTGAGCAACTATCAGGAGGAGAATCTAGCTCTTACGCAGTTAAGCATATTCCCTGAATACATAGGCAGGTTTTCTGTCTCTGAACATTGTAACATGTAACGTCAGAAACTCAAATATAGTGAAATTTAATTTTAGAAATAATATTTTTTACCGTACAAGAAATATCCTACTTAAAATGTATACATAAATATACATATATCCAGATATTGCTCATACATCATTCTCCCTTCTCTTTATGATGCATTATGCTACAAATAGCTTAGTTTATTCTAGAAGATTAACTGAGCAAAAGTTTCTAATTGACATTTAGAAGTTTGAATTAGGAACACATAAATCTCCAGCTTTTCTTTGCAATTAAGAAGAATACTTTTGGATAGGATGCTAAAGGATTCTTTTTCCCACAGGAAAAAAAGGACTATATTCAAATGAATATCAGCATGAATTGACATTTACCTTCACCCCGTAAATCCAGTTTCTTTTCTCTTTTCTCAGGTATGATCCAAAAACTGATACATGGACAATGGTGGCTCCACTAAGTATGCCTCGAGATGCTGTTGGTGTCTGTCTCCTTGGTGACAAATTGTATGCAGTGGGTGGCTATGATGGTCAAACATACCTGAACACTATGGAAGCATATGACCCTCAAACTAATGAGTGGACACAGGTAATCATAAAGTCTATTTTATACATATACCTACATACATAAATATATTTTTTTGTCTGTACCGTATTTTGGTAATTGTAAATAAAACTGTTAGCGTTTGAGGGAAAAAAAATCTAGTATATGAGGTTATTATAGTATATGAGGTTGCCACAGCTGTAAAACTAGCCCTAGTATTTTATGAAGTATTATGTAGGGAGTTTCCTCTGAAGATAGGAAAATGGAAAAAAAGAACAAGCAGTCATTAGAAATATTGAATTGCTACCTTTCAGACAAAATTCTTTTTCTGATCAATTTCCACATCAAATTAACTTTTTTCATCTTTGGGCATGCAGAAGAAATATCATAAAGAGTATCACAATTGTTCTGGAATTTTATTTGGTAAGCAGCATGTCCTGAAGAGTCTTCATATGAAAATGTGTATGAAAATATGTTTATTTTATGGAGAGAGCCAAGTTCTTATGTTATCCTTCAATTCCATTTTCTTCTGTTTGATAGATACTTAGAAGTTTTGAACTGTATATATGTCTTAATTTTGAGCCATAAAAGAATTAATAGGTATATTAGAAACAGTAGTATCTGCAAGAAGCTGGGGACAAGTGATTTGGTTGTGGAAGGAATGTATTTTATGTCACAGTATTGCTTGACAGATTTAAAAAGAAACAAAAAGTTACTTGAACACTTTCTGTTATTAGTTCTGTTGCAGACTTGCGGAAAAAGTAATTTTTTCCACCAGAGTAGATGTTTACATCTGAATGAGTCATGCTAAGTTCTCTTTAAAGTTATTGAAGAAAAGTGCGTACTTTGAAAGCATGACTTTATCCTAAAACACACATTTGAAATAGGTGAGATATATTATACTAAAGAATGCCTATTTCTTTTTGTGGTTGTAAAGAGAAGCTTCACTTGAGAAGCTTAAATATAGACATACATATAGAAACCCCTTACGTATCAACAGTTCACAAAATTAATGACAGCTCTGAAATTAATTCCTCTTTTTTTCTGTTCTCACACTTTCAAATGAAAGATACCATGTGTGAATAATTTTTAAAACTGCAATATGTAGGGCAATGTGGTTTGTATTTATTTTTAATGGGTTTGAGCATTTTAGAATAATGTTGACACAGCACTTTGGCAATCTTTTGCATGGCTTGTTCCTATTCAGTTAATTTCTATCTGTTTTTCTGCAGATGGCATCCTTAAATATTGGAAGGGCTGGTGCCTGTGTTGTAGTCATCAAACAACCATGACTTTACAACCAACCAGGATTTTACTGACTGTGAAATGATTATTTTTCTATGAGACAAAGAGAATGATAACTTCACAAGACCATGGATTTACACAGTGAATATTCTTGATCACAAACTTGGAGAAGTTTGGAAGTGAGAAAGATTAAGTATTTATGTCCTATAAAATCGTAAAAACTGTTCACAGTCAGTGAACAAGAAAAAACCCCCCGAGTGTTGTAGGCGTAAATATGTGAATGTGAAGTGGTAAGTCCAGGTTTTCATGAATGTGTCCTGGAGAACTGGATAACCAAGGGAAAGCTCTACACAAGGAGCAGAAAGGACTGTAAAACCAGTTTTTATGACTGCAAGAGAACTGCAGAAATCTTAAAGTACATTTAATCTATTTTAAACTGTGGTTTTTGAAAGAGAAAAGTGAATAGTAATATAATTCTTTTCTGTCCAGGTCTTCAAGTGCGTTATGCCCTCCTCATTTAAATGAGCAGTTTGATTCTTACTGAAGGGAAAAGGTTAAATGGTCTGGATATTTGTAGTGGCTGAGCTGTCACTCTGTAGTAGGAAGAAGAAGAACAAAACTAAAAGTAAACATTTTCATAACTTCTGATTGTACCTCCTTGCCAGTTTTAACACATCTTATAAACAAATCTATTGAATGGGAAGATTGTGTGTTGAATCAAAGAATACATAAAGCAATCCTGTGGCTGCACTGCAGCTTTGTTGCAAATATGGGAGTCAAAAGAACAGTTTCCTAATTATTTCTTAATCTTATATTCAATTTAAGCATGTAGGCTCTAGTCTCATTGTTTAATGCATCTACTGCATGTTGGAAGCTCATGACAAGCTGGAAAATTAATACTGTTCTTTCACTGTCACTGCATCATGTAACACATGAACACAGACCAGAACAGTCTATAGAATGTCATCTAAAATTTCAGTATGGAGAAAAATCCAACATTTTATTTCTTTCTGATTCTTGTAAATGCACAATTTTAGCTAATTAGAGCTGCCAATTTGTGACTTTCCACTTGGTTGAGACTAAATGACTGAGAATAACTGGAAGTAGGCAGTTCAAAATAAATGCAAGTGAAATAAAGCAAGTTATACCATTTGATCTAATAAAGTTCATATGGTAAATATACTAGTGTCATCTGTTCTTCCCTTTAAGGTTGATAATTTCTACCAGTAGTGATACTTTGAGCTTTTGACTGGGGAGTAGATTTAACACTGATGCTTTCTGTCTGCTCAGCTGAATCAGTTAGAACCTGTGGCCACTAATAGAATATGAAATTCTGCCATTCAGGAAGGAGCAGTTTCGGGGTACAGTTTGACCAAGTATACTTCTTTAAAGCCCTGCTGATCTTTTAGGAATCATTTCATGGTCCAAAAGCAGGTATCTCATAATGCTCTCTTATTAGAAAGTTTGAGAAGTAATTCTGGTTTCACTAAAAACAATTTTCCAAGTGGAAATTTTTGAAACCATTTGAGATGAAAAATTACCTACAGTTTCTAACTGGGACATTTGATTTGAAGATATGTCTTGCCTTCAACAGCATCAGCATAAATGGAGATCTCTGTTTACTGAATCAAGCTGAACTTCAGTTCTGAAGCCTAAGCATACTGGATTAAATATTTTAAATACTTCTCAGTATTAATTTGAAATCAACTGAAAAATCTTCAGTGTTAATTTTCCACAGCCAGTTGGCTTTTCAGTTGCAATTTGTCTTCCACAGGCAAGCATTTTCCTCCAACCACAACAGGTTGCTGAGTAAAAGATGTTACCTTTCTAAACATTTTGCTTCACATAAACACAAGCTTTTAAGACTAAATCAAGATTCGACAATGATAATTGTAAGTAAGTATAGACAATGGCATTCAGTTCTTCCACGCAGATACGCAATGAACTTAGAAACTGAATTTTAATTCTATTCCTAGAACTTTCTTTTGTTTACATTATATTCATACACAAAAGAATTATGATTGTTCAACCTATATACTGATCTTCAAAATTTGATTCTTTCTGTTAGTTGTATTCCATGTCAGTTTTGTTTTCTGTGCCTTAATCATTCTCATCCTCAATTCATCCTCTATTTTGATTTTCATTTTCCTTTAACACTTTATTTTGTCAAAATGGAACAATTCTCGTGAAATTTTTCAGACTATTCAACCTCTCTTATGCTAAAAGAATAAAATTATTGTTTTATTTAGATTATGTAAAATCTAGCCACAATAAGAGCCAAAATTGACTTTCATATTCTTTTTATACAGCTACATCAATATGCTCTGGAGTTTATTCTAGAGAGAATTTATGGAGAATTTGTTATAAAGTTAGGGGTTTTTTCATACCATTATGTTTACTCTTATTAAAAATCACCATAATTTTACCTTTGTTTCCATAGGGAAGGCATTTAAACCAAAGTAGCCTATAATCCCAGTCTTAGTTTCTGTGATTCATTCAGACCCATTTTTTATTTATAAGAATTAAAATCACTGAATTGTGCTAAAAATTATTACAGGAACTTACAGGAAAAGCTGCTGTCTTTTCAAACACAGATAATCTCATTGTTGGTGATCTAGCATGGCTTCTTTTCCCTCACATAATCTTGAAATCATACTGGAAAGTTGATTTCAAAGTGTGAAAATCAGAGTGGAATCAGAGCTGCAACAAATATTAATTTCAGTGAATTCAATAACTAAATTCCTCAAAATTCTGCTTTTAAATTTTGTAGTTTAATATTCTACGTATGTTCTCAAATGTTAGCATTTTCTCTATCTTTCCAACTATTTTTTCAAGAACAGCAACCAGTTTTACTGGAAAGTCTATGTTTCACATTAGTCTGAATTTATATATGGGAGCTATATCTATTTTTTCTTATTGTTGTCTCTGGCACTGAACTGGTAGTAGTGGGGTAGATTGAGATTTTTCCCCCATGTCCCCCAATAACTTTAGCTTAACGTTCTTTCAGCAGCTTAGCAAGCCTATGACCAAATCTGCTTCTTGAAGTGCTTACAGAAGCAAGACGTGAAAGACAAAATAAGTGGGTTCCCCACAAGAGGAAATTGTTATAGCTGTGGCAGTGCTTTAAATATTTACTAATAAAAGTATTAAAGAAATAAGAGTAGAAATTACATTTTTTCAGGGCTTTAAGTAGTTATTTAAGTAAACAAAATTAAGAAAAATACCATAGCACGTTATGTCTCTCTTTTTCAAATTAATTAATCTTTCTGATTTAATTCCTCTCAAAATGTTAGTTAGTTAAACTTCAAGGATAATTTTCTAGGCAATGTTTGAGGCTGTATAAATAGGGAAAAATTAAAGTTGAAATCAATAGAAAAACTAATCAAGAAAAATAGGTAAATGTTTTCATATGACAGTTTTGATCTGTTTCTACAAATACTATAGTGTTAAAAAACCCATTTTGCACAGTAAATACTAACCTTGTGATCCCCTGTTGCTTCTGGAACTGTTGATTACCACGCAGTTTTGGAACTTTCCTTTTAGTTATGTTTTCACATTTACAGTTCTTGGTTATTGACAGTGACGGATGCCAGAAATATAATCCCTGTTAGGAAATATCTACATAGAAAAGTATCATTTAATAGCTATTATTTAGTGCACTATTATTTAGAGCACTTTATTGTTGACATTATGTGATCCAATTTTATTGAAAAGCTTTGCATTGAAATCAGGCAATAAGGCAATAAAAAAATCTGAAGGTAAGAATATTGTTGCTTTCCCTTTAATTACAACTGTTCAATACATAATTTTGTATGTGTTCTTGCAATCAAAATGCTTATATTGTTTAAAAACAAAAGTAGATTTTAAAAAATCACTATATATAGAACAGGCTTTTATTCAAATGAAACTTGTCAATTTGTTAGGGCAATTTTAGGATGCTTCCAGGAATTTGCCTATCTCATAATTTTACTCTGTTAAGCTAACATTAACTGATGTAAGGGAATGTTTTAGGCATAGACAAAGGATCTTTTCCTTAAGTACCTTTCTCTTCTATGGACAACTGCCATAAATTGACCGTTATTTTAAAAGAGCATATGTTAAAATATATCTAGAAATGTCTAGGTATTATTCAGATAGGGGTTTTTATGTTTAGAAGGCCCAAATAAATTCCATTAATATATTTATCAATGACTTAAACACCTTTCAATGACTTCAATAAAAATAACTCACAAATGAATTTTAAGTTATGCAAGTTTTAATGGCTCAGACCTTGATGTGCGTAAGCAAACACTAGAAACAATGTGCATTGTGATTATGAAAGTAGTACAGTTTTTCCACAATGGAATCCACATTCTGGAAGACTTTCCTTATTACTGTGCTCACAATGAACTGGGCAGAACAAAATGTGACCTATTATCTATGACTTTGCGTTAGTTATTTCATAAGGAATAAATAGGGAAGGCAAAGGCTTTAAAAACCTCTTTTAACTGTTATCAAATAACAATAGTACATTACATGAATAATCCTATAATGTTGTGTGAATGTAGACATTTGACTATGTGCCTGTATGGAATTTGATGGTAGAAAACCAAGAATAAAACCTTACCTAGATCAAATTCACAGCCTGTAACAGGACATGTTGCACTTTTTTGCCTTTAGCATCTTCCATAAAATACACCTGTGTTTAGAGTTATATGTTCACATTTTCTCTCTGTACATTGCTC
>JAOXXN010000001.1:53741035-53755624 GCA_026770055.1 Myrmophylax atrothorax
GCTACACCCTTACCCAATCAATGTAGGACAAGCGAATGTTAATGAAAGAAGGAGTTGAAACCCTAAATAATGAGCTAGTTATATGCCTTCAGTGCTCATCAAATAACATTCTAATGAATTATGACTGTCCGCTTCATAAATCTCACAATTTTGATGCCTATACTTCAAAGAACTAGATGAAGGTTGAAGATCACTTACCTTTTTCCTTAATGATGTAATTTTACAGTAATTATGAATATATTTAAAGTTACACTTGTATTCAGCACATTGGCTTCAAGGGCGTTATTATTTGAAATGAAAGAAATTGATTTTCTTTCTTTAAACAAAACATTACTATGCTTCATTTTCCCTAGCAAAGACTTCACACTAAATACAGATCACTAAATTCCAAGCCTAAAAGCAAACTTCACTCCTTAACTAATACTGAGTAACAGACAGAATCATCAAACAAGAAAAGACTGCATGACTTATGATATTCGGTAACTACAGGCATCAATAAAATACAAATTTAATCAGAAGTATTATAGAACATACATTGTTAGGTAGTCCAGGTATGCCTCATAAGTTTATAGAACACACATAGCCCTATTACAGATTTCCCTTCTCTTCCCAGAAAACTGCAGAATAATGTCCTTGTAGTCAATGCAAAAAAAAAAAAAAAAAATCCTTTTAAGGAAACAATCCCCTTTTTTCAGAAATACAATTGCACATTTAATTAAAGTTTTTTGACATGAGCATAAGCATTTCAGAGATCCCATGTTGAATCTTAAAAGTCTTTGAAGCTAGTCAGGCTAAACCATGGTAACTGCCAAAATTTATGCTGAAAATGTTCAGTTACAGGATGACTAGTTTATTTTTCCAGTCACTTATTTTGTGCCTGATTTCAAGGTACTTTTTCGGCTATAGCAGAAGCTGGTTTCAACACTGAGCGTCAGTCAGGCAAGCTCCTGCTTACCTATGAAATGTGTGCAAATGTGCTTGCAGTAATGTGATGGTCGTTGATTGGAAAAATAATGACCCACTCTGCACCTGATGGAATAAAGGCACAAAAGCGAACCTTTATTGAAGAACAACATGAATATTTATAGGATTCTAAAGGAAAGGTTCTGGAACTTGGACATGATTGGGTTAGGTTAGGGATGGATTCAGTAATGGCAACTGGATAGCCAATGGGGAACAACTCATCAAATGATAGGAAAACTAACCAAAAGGAAACCAGGGATTACGGTAGAGGCCAAAACGGATAGGAAGGGGTGGGCACAGCACCAGCCGCATCTGCATGGGCAATTCCAAGCAGGGCGATCCCCAGATGGGGCTGCCCTGGCCCAGACCCACTGGGAGTACCCGTGGTGGGTCCTGGATGCTGCTGCATGGCAGCAGCATCCGCAATGGTGGCTGCATTGGCAGCACGATGGCGGGATGTTCCCCTAGGTGGGGCTGTCTCAGCCCAGGAGACAGCCCTCACGCCTCAGCAGCACGGTGATGAATCGGGGACAAAGCCATAAGGGGAATAAACATGATGGGTGAACAACCACTCAGGGGGATACAGAAAACTTTTCAAACCAAAAACTGTACAATAAACCACATAATTTTTAAACTTCAGCTGTGAAAGTCTCTAATGCATGTGGCTGGTCTGGTCCAGGCTGCTCCCAGTGCTGTCCTCATCATAAGTCCATTTTAGCGTTCTCCCACTTGAATGCTAAATAACATTATTTTTTCTTCAGTAATTTCTAGCTATGGCCAGGCTCTGATATTTGCATCTGTGTTAGGTGGTTTTCAGGCATAAATATGTTTTATGCATATTATCTGTAGTCCCACAGTAAGTGTTTGAGCACAGCAGTGGTGCACTCAAGTGATTTTCTTCCTGATGGAATTGTGAGCAAAGTAATACACGGACCACATCTGTGGCATACCATTAGCAATGTATATGCAAGGTCCTCCAAAGCCTGGCTCTTTAGAATGTATCCATCATTCCTGGGAATGATACACTGGCACAGACAACATCCCTGGTAAACTGCCGCATGAGTATATGGTCCTAGAAAAAATACATGTGATGTCAAATTGAGTGTTTGGCATCCCACTTGCTAATATAACAGCTGGCCATGTAAGTGCAATGAAAGAGAAGACAGGCTATGCTATGAGAGGTAAGGAGTAGAAAATCTCTTAATCTTGTTCAGTAACCAGAAGAACCCCTAAAATAGTAGATATTAAGAGCAGCATTAATAACACATAATTGTATTTACAGGAAATGTATCTGATTACATGTGAAGCAATGAGTTTCTTGCATCTTATTATCATGTCTGACATGTCAATGAGTAATTTTAGGTTTTTTACAGTGAAAAGTGATTTTGTAATAATTGTTAAAAATTTGCTTATGAGCAATGTACGCAGATTCTGTACATACATACATACTTACATACATACTTCTCTCCTTCCATTATACTTTCCAAGAAGATGAATCATGTTTTTCAACATTTATTTTACTGGACTAAGCTAGCCATAGGTTTTTACTCTCATATTTTAAAATGCATTCTCCATTCATCTTCACTTCTTCTAGTTCAAATTGACCACACAAGACCAGAACTGGATGCAACCACAAGTCAGCCAACATTGCCTTCTGCAAGAATGTTACTAAGATTTCCTGACTATTTATGCATATATGTATGCATTTATTTATTTGTTTGTTTGTTCCTTTGTTTATGAATGTGTTTATTTTAGCTGAAGTTTTAGAACTTCACTATGAAAACAGAAGTACATGGGCAGCTTATTATCATCACAGTTTCTCTTTCATCTGCCATAGTCTCTAGAAAATTTGCCCCTAGTTTAGAGAGATCTTATGTACTTCATATTGCAACACAATTTCTGTGGTATGAATCTTCAGCATGATTTTTTTTCTTTCAGAGTCATGATCTGCTCTCCACAGTCTTGGTCAAACTTTTGAACTTGTGTTTTACATGGATTTCATGACCTATGCCTGAAAACATAGCCAATTAGGAAAATATTAAACATTTATAGCAAGTCTGAACCTAAGAAACACTGAAATTTCCCTTTCCTTTCAGAAACCTGCTTTTTAACATCTCTTTATCCATCTTTAAATTTTTTTATTAACTGATGGAAGATTTCCAACCTGAATATTTTTTTAAAATAGTATCATACAGTTCAGTATCAAGACTTTTCAATTAACCTTATCTTATAAATTATCCTATTAGTAAAGATGTTTAATAACTCTATTGTGATATGTCTTCAATAAGCCCATTTATGTTTTATATCATTGTACACTTCCTTCTGTCTCTGGTAATACTGATGTCCTTGATAAAAACAATAAAAAAATTCATGATCCCTATAATAAAGTAGCAGACTTATACTTGTCTCATTCTGCCTTTTTTTTTTTTTTAATCTGACTAATGTTTTTTCTCCTACTATATTGTCAGGGTATGTTAATGTGTTATTTAATATGTTATTTTTTTACTGGTCTGATTATAGATTTTTCACATATCCAATATAATCATTATAAGACAACCAAAGTTGACTCATGGCTCACATATGATTTTCTAGCACTCTTTTCTCATTGTCTTTAGATTACATTTCCATTGGTGTTATATGCATTATCATCGTTATTGAAACAAAAGAAAAACGTGTATTAGTATGTTGGCAAGACCTATATCATTCCTGATCCCTATTTTTATTGCATAGACTCCAGTCCTTTTATTGTTTCATCCTCTTTCCTTATATGTCTGTGAAGAATCTTTTTTACTCTTAATTTTATTTTCTTGAATTCTTTGAATTCTACTTTTTGAACTTCCAAGATACAAATGTCCTGATTGTAGTGTCACAGAATCACAGAATGGTTAAGGCTGACCTTGGGAGGTCACCTAGTCTAACCATCTTGCTCTAGTAGGGCAGCTTGAGCCAGTTGCCAGGGCAGTGTTCAGGTGGCTCTTTAATATCTCCACAACTTTGCTGGGCAAACTGTAGCAGTGCTCAGTTACTCTGACAATAAAGCAAATTTTCCTAATGTTCAGAAGTCCTGTCAGTGGATACCACTGTAAAGAGCCTGACCTTGTCTTCTCTACATCCTCCCTTCAAATATTTATATACAATGATGAGATCCTCCTAAGATGAACGTTCCAGGACAAGGGGAAATGGCCTCAAGTTGAACCAGGGGAGGTTTAGATTGGATATTAGGAAAAATTTCTTCTCTGAAAGGGTGATCAAGCATTGGAATAAGCTTCCCAGGGCAGTGGGCCATCCTCAGATTGCTATACATGTAGAGACTGGATGTCCTGGGTCTGCTAGATAGCTTTCTCATCAGCCTACCTCTCATTGGACGGGAGAACTGTACTTATTAAATTCTCTGCTCTTGTACAGGAGAATCTAAGAAAAACTGTTTCACCCTATGGTCAGCCTTACACTGAAGCACCCCTGTTTTTTTCCCCCCCAATTTATTTTTTTCCTAAGCAATATGAACTGTATGAAATAATGATGATGATGATGGTGATTATTATTAATTTCCCTATTTTTGGTCTTATTTAACTTGCTTCTAAACAGGTTTCCTCACTCAAAGATGTTAATATTATGCCCAAGGTAAAGTAACTAGAAAGTGGAACTTCAGTGAAAGTTAAACCATTCTGTTTTCCATTTTTCTAAAATTCATTCTGAATTATGAGAGCATGCCCTTAATTGATGACTGCTAATTCCTGGCTACATTGAGCAGAAGCATATCCAATTTCTGTAACTGTAGGGGAGAAACAAAAAAGTATGTATCTAGCACGGAGCATTTTTGAAGCTGTACTACTATGCCAAACAAGATGAGTGTATTCTCTAGTACAAAGAGTTTGTGTATTAGATTTATACATCAATTGTCTTAATTTTATTGACTTTCAATATTTTGACCCTTTTAATAAGCATCAAACCCTTATTTTAACAGTTAGTTCTGCCTTCTGGACCCCCTGTTGATTTTATATTTTATTATATTTAAAATTAGAAATTAATGCCATGAGGATGTTTGAGTGAGACATCTACTTAATTTCAAAAAATGTCCTGGAGCAACTCAAAATGTAATATTTTCAAAGGATAGAAATATTTTTTTCCATACAATAACACAAACCCATATTTTCATAAATTTGCCTTAAGCTGGCACAAACTTTCTTAAAAGACTCCTTTGTAGGAGCTAAATGTAGAGCTGAACATATTTCTGCTATAGTAACTTCACTTCAAATTTCCCTAACATCTGACAAGAATAGAGGATCTCTTCTGCAGTGCAATGAAAGGCATACAATTTTTATGCAGCAGAAGTTGTTCCTGTTTACCAGCTGTTAATATATTCCAGACTCTTCTAGCAATTATTTTTCACTTTTGAAAATTGTAACTTTTGTTAGATACTACTGCATGATAAATACTTGACAGAGCTAAGTTCATTCATAGTGGGTACCATGCCTATGATTGTATTTGTTCTTCTGTGGCTGGAACCAGGAGTGTATTGATACTGAGTAGCATGAGGCTGGAACTCAATAATGTGCATATATATGGCTTATAGGTAACACTCTACTGAAGATTTCCTCCCTATAGCCTCATCTCCTGCATCATTTTAATGATGTGCTTTTGCTGTAGACTTCTTGCAAAGCTCCCACAAGTCCACTTCAGCACTGACCTTTCACCTTCATTGGCACGTTTGATCCTTCAGTAAAGTTGCCAGGATGTGCATTCATGTCTCTGCATTTTTGCTGTGATTCTGTCAGCACCAGTACTCTTTCCTAGGACCTAAGAGCCCTCTTACTTTCCTGCTGTGGCTCAAAGGGTTCTGGATAGTCAAATAATTTTTGAGTGCCTAAGACTGCTTCAGAATGTACAAAATTTTGTTGATACTTGAAATTCGGACTATCCTGTTATAATGATTCTGTTCACAATACACTCCTCATGTGAGGTTTTTGTTGCTACAGAAATGTCCCTCATCTGAAAGTATTCTCTGAAGATGTATTTCATTAGAAAAATAATCTTAAGTACAAAAACAACTGTTTAAATGATCATAAATATGATTTTCAGCTTATACTTCACCTTTACCTCCAATGTTAGCATTTGATATCGATCCTCCTGTGTCCTGTACCTACAGCATATCTACCTCTGTTTTATGTGTCTGCAGTCTCTACAACCAGCATCATCTTTTAAGCAGGTCATCCAAGACGTAACCAAAAAAATGTTCCTCCTGTATGTTAAAATTGTCAGTGCAGGTAGCCCATATTGTTCATGAGTCTTTTACATGCACATTAAAAAGAGAGATCAGGTGGAAAGAAACTGAGCAGGACATTGAACATACCTCCCTGATAAGTGAAATTGCAACACTATTATTGTGCAGTTACTTTTCCTTTAACTCCTTTTTCTATCATTGTGGCAGTGGAAAGATGTAATCAAAGTTTTTCAGGTTTGGAGATTTCTCAAATTTTGAAAGTATCTGCTATAAGGCAGACTCAGTTACCCCTATCTTAAAGTTTAACCATGTTAGAAAATGATAAGAGGGATAGAAAGAAAAGGGATAACATATGAAAAATAATATGAAAAATGATCATGTTAAAGGGGTTGTATTTTAGAAAGATCTTGAGAATGAACACCTTACATATTATAATTGCATTTAAAGACTTTTAGTAACATTCTTCTCTTTTCTACAGTTTTTTAAGAGTTACAATTTAGTCAGATACCATTCAGTTAGATGTCAGTTAAGTATCCAATGGAAATGATCCTCAGAAAAGATTGTTTTTCCTAACTTTGATCTGAACTGAAGGATTATGATTACAATAGTCATCTTGCTCTAAATATGTTGTCTGTACTTCAGCATAAAGCTTGTTTCTGAGGCTCTTTTTCTTCTCTTCTTACAGCAGATTTAAAGAAACACTACAGCAGGAAAGAAATCTTGATGTAATGCTAAAAGTAAAAGGTACTTAGTATACATAAAGTGGTCTTGATGTCTGGTATGATAAGCCAAAGAATCACAGAATGGTTGAACTTGCAAGGGGCCTCTGTAGATTTTCTCATCCAGCCCTCTGGTCAAAGAACCAGTTAGAGCAGTTTGCCCAAGAGAAAGTCCCAGTTATCAAGTTTTGAATAATTCCAAAGATGGAGACTTCACAGAGTGAGAACTGGACATACAATTCTGAAGTTTGGTAACTCTCACAATGAAAAGTGTGGGGTTTTCAATCACAGGTTTAATTGGATTTCCTATATCTTAATTTCTGTCCATTGCCTCTTGTCCTTTTCCTGGATAATAGAGAATAGTCTAGCTCTAAATTCATTACTGCCCTCCTCCCCTGCTCAAAGCAGGTATCTATACATATGCATAAGATTCCCTTGAACCTTCTCTTCTCCAGGCTGAACAGACCCAGGTCTCTCAGCTTCTCCTCAGTGACTTACACTGAGGGAGAGTGGCTCTTTGCTAGTGTCTCTCCAATAAATCCATATCTTTCTTGTACTGGGGTGCCCAGAGCTGGATGCAGACTTTAATTGTGGCCTCATCCACAGTAAGCGGCAGGATCACCTCCCTCAACCTGCTGGCAGCACTTTTCATAATGCAGCCCAGGATACCATTAGCCTTCTATGCTGCAAGGGCACATTGCTGTCTCCTTTTCAACTTGGTGTCTGCCAGTGCCCCAGGTCCTTTTTTGCAAAACTGCTTTCCAGATGGTCAGCAGCAAGCATTTACTGGTACAGGAGCTTAGTTCTCCACAGGGTTTTCCCTCAGGAAATGTGCATTTGATTTTGTTGAACTTCATTAGATTCCTATCTGTCCAAGACTCCAGCCTGTTCATCTGAAGGACAGCATACCCACTGGGTGTATCAGCCTCTCCTGGTTTTATGTCATCTGCAAACTTGCTAAAAGTGCATGCCATCCTATTCTCTGGGTCATTAACAAAGATGTTAAACAGCATGGGCCCTCATATTGATCCCTGATACACTCTGCTGGTGACTAGGTTTTGGTCTTTGTTTGGGGGATTTTTTTGTTTCTGTTTTGGTTTGGGGGTTTTTTGCTGTTTTTTTTGAGTTTTGTTTGTTTGTTTGTTTGTTTGTTTGTTTGTTTTATTGGGTTTGCATGGCCAGGTTTTGGTAGTGGAGCTGGGCTACAGGGGTGGCTTCTCTGAGAAGCTGCCAGAAGCTTCCCCCATGATGGACAGAACCAATGCCAGCTGGCTCCAAATATGTCCTGCTGGTGGTCAAGGTGGGGCCAATCAGTGATGGTGATAGCGCCCCTCTGATAGCATATTTAAGAAGACAAAAAAAGTTATTGTGCCTAGGTAACTGTGCTGAGAGAAGAGAGTGACAATATGCGAGAGGAACAAATCTGTAGACACCAAGCTAAGGGAAGAAGGAGGGGGAGGAGACGGTCACACCACCAGAGCTGAAATTCCCCTGCAGCCTGTGCCCCCAAAGCCCACGGAGGTCAATGGGAGTGCAGAGATCCATCTGCAGTCCATGGAGGAGACCCATGCTGGGGCAAGTGGATGCCCAAAAGAAAGCTGTGAACCTGTGGGAAGCCTGTGCTGGAGCAGCCTTATAGCAGAGACCTGCTGACCCACGGAGAGAGGAGCCCACGCTGGAGCTGAACTTTCTGGCAGGACTTGTAACCATGTGGGGGACCCACACTAGAGCAGGTTGTTCTTGAAGGACTGCACACCATAAGAAAGGCACCCAGTTGGAGCAGTTTGTAAAGAACTGTAGCCCATGGAGAGGACTCCCATTGGAGAATTTTGCTGAGAACTGTCTCATGTGGGAGGAACCTCATGTTGGAGCAGGGAAAGAACTTCTTCCCTGAGCGGTGGCAAAATCAACGTGTGATGAACTGACCATTAGCCCCATTTTCCTTCTCCCTGTGCTGCTGGTGGGGAGGAGGTAGAGCTCAGGCAGAGAGAGGCGTTGGGGGAAGGTGTTTTTAAGATTTATTTTACTTCATGTTATCCTGTTCTGATTTTGATGAGTAATAAAATCATTAAATATCCTCAGGTCAAGTCTGTTTTGTTGATGGTGTTGACCAGTGAGTGATCTCTCCCTGTTCTTATCTCAAATCATGAACCTTTTGTAAAATTTCCTCTCCCCTGTCCAGCACTGGGGGGGAATGGTAGAATGGCATTGGTGGGCACCTGACATTGAGCCAGGGTAAACCCACCACACCTCCAACAGGACTTCATTCTGCTGATCACAACTCAAGACCCTCAGCATCACACAAAACTCAGCATATGGCTGCTTATACAGATTTAACTGAAGCTTTATCATCACTCCTAATGCCACAGTGGTGTTCAGTTTTTCACAAGAAATAAACAGCTAATTTAAAATACTTTGAAACACTGTTAATCATACTTGAAGTTTTTAATTATACACAATAATTTTGTAATGTTTTAAACATAATGTATTTATGGAATAATTAATTTATTTGTATGCAAGTAAATGTAATCATATTAATGTTGTAAAGACAAATTAAAGCACCATATTTCTTCATTATATAAATATCCAACCCCAGAATTGAAATACCCCCTAATGTAATTAGAAATAAATGCAGCATTTTCCAAAATGCATATTATCATCACTAGCACATAATCTTGCAAAGTTATTATCATAGTCCATAATTCTGAGTAAACACCTCGTAAAATTCCAAACAGATCAAGGGAAGAAAAAGATTAGCGAAAGCAGCTCTAGAAGAGCAGTTTCATATACTTCAACACAAGCTGGAATACTTATGGACATCAGACTATCAGAATACATTAAAAACTCCTTTCTCTTCACATATATGGGGAGCCATGAGTTTACGTGCAAGTTCTGTGTGAGTGTGTCCTAGGGCCATACATGGACACTGCAGAAGGGGAGACAAATCTGGAAATAGCTACAAGATTGTTGTTGAAAAGACACCCGAACTTGTAGAAAATAAAACTGTTCAGTACCAGGAAACTTTCCAATTTGCTTTAGGGCTTACACTTTTTTAACCAGTGAGGAAAGATCAGTCATAGGTGGAACCAGAAATTAGCAATGTGAACCATCAGGTGACAGAATCATTTAGGAAGGCATGGAGGAATATGAAGCTGCAGAAAATAAGGCACTATCAACCAATCTGTGTTGGTGGTCTAATAACATCTGACTTGTCTGATACTGGACCAATGAATCAAGAAGGGGAACCAGGCAAATATTGGAGGTAGATATGCTATTCTTCCCCCATTCTAATATAACCCTGCTTAATGTTTCCGCTTATCTAAAAAACCCTAAAATCTGTCTTTGCTTTCAGTGAGTGATTTCTCTAAAGATCATATCCCACCTAATTCATTCTATTGTTATGCAGGTTTGGTTTGGGTTTTTTTAGCTCGTGTGATATTCAACAATTATTATATGATATTTACATAAGTAGTCATGTGATTTAGCCTTTATTCAGATAAAGGTTCAAGTACTGAACTGTAGTCCACTGTTTATCTCTCCCAAGCTATCTTCTCTATGGTCACTCAGACCTTAAAACAGGATCAGTATGGTAAACTTCTGCTGACAATGCTTCTAACGTATGAAGTATCTGAATCCAAAGGAAAGGTCTGAATCAAAAATCTCTAAACTGAGGACAAGGTAGTCTTGTCATAGTTCTCACTGGGAAAACGTCTGTACAAGAATAAATCTCCTAATGTTTCTCCAGTACAATAGTTCCAAATTGTATTAGTTTTCTTAGGCATCATGTCCACTAGTACACCACCATGGTCAACTTTACAAAGACTATCTGGTCTTTAAGGCCAGAGTATAAATAGTGAGAGTTTAATATTTGGCAAAAGAGAAAAGGTGAGTTGTTCTATTTAGGTACTAGCTACACATGTCCTTCTTCCACTGTCCAGAATAACACTTCTCTTTGATATTTTGGAGTCATGACTAGAAAACTTTCTTTCCTAGACCTATCGTTTCTATACTAACAGTGGTCTGTATTTTAATACATTTTGTTGCCAGCTCGATTTCTGGGTGAACAGAAAATATGTCTTCCAAAGACATGGGCCCAAGGTCAAATACTCACTTGTGTCAGTCTGTCTCTTGTGCATACCTGTTGCTGTTGAAATTCCACAAAGCAGAAACAGAGGAAATCAGCACTGTTGATGGTCCAGGAAGATAGTGCTCAAGCTTGGTCCATAATACTTTTCTTTGATAGCCAATATATTCTGAACTATTTTCCTCAAAACTCATGTTAAAACTGAATCTTTGAAGGAAAAGCTCTGAGAGAAAGAAGTTGTCAATATATTGTGCAAGTGTTTCATAGTAATTATTTTCAAAAACATTATTTTACTAGCTAAATCTTGATGTAAAAACTGAAATTGACACAGTCTCACTTGTATATGACTTTAATGTTCATTACCTCAGAATTAATTTTCTATGAATATCCTCTAGCATTCCATAGTAAACAAACAAAAGAAAGTGTTCCTCTAAACTTTGAAATACTGTAGCAAGAAACTTATTTTCTGTGATATTCAGTATCTCAATAAAGTAGACATCTACAGGTATGTGTTACGTCCAGCCCTAATTTATACATCTCAGCACTTCTGCTAGACTTGTGTGCTAAGTCTAATAGACTGCTTTATGCCTGGTTTTATCCATTAGTTGCTGATGATGTTCTGTGATGAAGACTAGACCACAATATCAGGCTAACAATGAAAATGACTGGTTTTGTAAACTCTTCACTCCTGCTAAATCTCCCTAATCATCTGATTGTTATATTACTTTATTCCTTCTTTTGAAGTATCTTGTTCCATTCATGGAGGACTTTTGTGGTCTTCTTGGGGGGCTTTTTCCTGACTTCCTAAGGCCTTTTTCTCATTTGAAGGGCCATGCTCCCTTCTTGGAGAAAAAAATTTCTTCTCACTGAGGGAATTTTTTTCTTCACAAAGAGCTTTCTCCTCTACCTGTATAGCTTTGTTGTCCTCTTGAAGAGCTTTAAGCTGGTCCTTGAAGGCTTTGTATTTCTCCCATAAAGCTAAAATCTTGTACTGAAGAGCTTTTTCCTTCATCTCAAATGCTCATTCTTATCCTTTGTGAATCTTAATCTCTTCTCTGAGGGCTTTATTTTTGTCAGATGGCCTTTTGCTGTTTCTTGAGGTGCTTTGTTTCCTCTGAAGAGGAAGTGTCTTTGGACACTTTGATTCTCCTTATAATAGGCTTTGTTCTCCATATGAAAAGCTTTGTCTTCTGCTGAAGGTTTTCATTCTCTTCTTGAAGGGCCAGATTCTCATTCCAGTTTGGTGATACTGTGCCATGTAAGAGGAGGTGGAAAACGGGGGCAGAAGAGATAAATTGCTGTTTTTCCTTACAGAATATTTATCTTTTGACTCAGGCAATATGTCACTTACCTGCATTGCTCAGGGGCCACTATGGTCCAGGTGGGTGATTTCACCTTTCATATGTAGTAGTCTTGGAAAGGAGAATAGAGGTTGAATGCCCATGAATAACATATAAGTAAATAAATATATATATATATATAAAAAAATGGTAAATCAATATTGACATTTGACAAACACTGTCTATTTTCACATGTGCTGAATTATATATAGCAAACTAAATTTCACAAGGTTAAGTTAATTGTACTGAAGAAAGAAATGAAGGTTATTTCCTTTTAGAGTTCAAAAACTTTGGTAATTTTTCTCATTAAATAACTTGAACATATAACTGAGATAAGGTGCCATTAAACACTTTTATTGTTGTTTGCTCCTTATTCTACCCTCATGGGACAATGTTATACTGTTTAAATTGGAGTAAAAGTGCAGGCTAAGTAGGATTTTTAAGTTTAATTTCCATATAAAGGACAATACTGTAAAATCAGGCATGTTTTTGATATATGCCTAGTATTTGCTAGGAAACACTAAAAAATTAGCTACTATGACAGTCAATCATATCATTTATATATACAGCCAAATACATACATACATAATACATACATACATACATATACATGTATGTATATATATATATAGTGAAGAAATTTCTAGATTTTCAGAGAAGCTATATCGTATCTGTGGAATATCCAGCAGAAAAATTATGATAAATTAAGGAAATCATACAGTAGTTACTGTAGTGTTATCCTTGAATCAGTTTGCCATCTGGCAGCTCATGGCAGATCTATCAGGTGAGGTTATCCTCAATGATGTAATTTCAAAAGGCATAGCAGCAGTGACACAGCAATGAATGGCACTGGTGATAAGAGCTGTGTTCATCTGAAGGGAATTATAAGGATTTGTAGGGTTACAGTTCTCTAGCAAGTCGGTCTTTGATTTTATCAATACTTTTTCCATGTTTCTCAATCCATTATGTTTATGCAAAACATTGTCCAGCTGGTTAAATGCTGGGGGGGTTTTGTGATTGTTATTGATGGCTGCCATGAAATGTTTTCTTACATAAACTCTGAGAGTGAGCTTTTATTCCTGGCTACCTCAGCACAAATTTGGGGTAACTATTTGGAGTTATTTCTAAACTACAGAAATTCCATAGATGAAACAATATATGGTCTTTATAATACACAAATTAAATAGGATTAGTATTTGAAATTACAAATGTTTGAGTAAATTTAGCAAATGCACAGGAAAGGTGAGAATGAAATAATAAAAGAATGTGATGGTGGGATGCTTGCAATCTTTATTACTTTCCAGGCAACATTTGTTTTCTTCAAGTGAAACAAGATTCATGCATTTTATGACAACCACTTTGCTTTGTTTGAAAAACACGATGAATTATTTCAGACACATGAACATCTCAAATTAGACTGGTAACTTGTCTACTCTTTATGAATTTTGGGGGGCACTCCAACTAAACTATAAATCTGTTTCCAATATTTGTTATCCGATCAAAGCAACTGATACATGGGGATTTTTCTAATAATACACTGTGTGCTCAGGATATTAAAAATAGTCCAGTGAGCTTACAATGAGATTTAACAATTCTGTTTAAATCATTTCACACATCACATCATCTATTTACTGTCTCTCAGCGCTGTTCTGTATGTTAATGAGGTAGGGAACTGAAATATGGCATGTAAAATGCACAGTAATCCCAGGAGGTGAATATACACAATTCCCAATGAAAATTTTACAAGATGATCAGCCCTCTGAATCCTTTTCTCCAGGATATTTGATTCCCCTGCCTGCTCATGCAAATTAAATAGGCAATGCAGTTGAGTAATTCTGAAAGTTATAATATCAAGTAAGATCAGTATCTTGGGTTCATGTATCTTTCCCTGACTTTTTCCTCATGTTAACCCTTCAAGAACAATTTAAGTCTTATGTCTTTCTTGCATGTCACCAATATATGTCTGAACATTGTAGCTCAGTTACTCTTTTCTTCTGCTTCTTTAAAAATGTCATAGTAACTTAAAAAAATGTAGTTCATGTAAGTCAGTACCTGTTGTAGTTTTTTACATGTTAAAATGTAAAGTTTAAAGTAACCCTTGTCCTAGTTCAGTAGGTAGGACCAGTTTATCACTGTGTGTGGGAGATCAAAACTATGTATTCTACCTGCTCTATTCTTTTCCCGAAAACAATGGACCATTTGCAGCAGCCGAGGACACACCCGACTCCTCAAGATGTGAGCTGGGTGTGAAAGAAGCCTGTG
>JAOXXN010000001.1:53771702-53786252 GCA_026770055.1 Myrmophylax atrothorax
TATGCCAGCCCTATGGGTGTGTGGAGTGTGTTTTAGTAATTTAAGTGGTGCTATATGACTACATGAAATCAGCCAAACTGTTCCCTTGGTTTGCCATGTGAGTTAATCTTGAGATGCAGACATGGAATAAACACAAAAAAGTTTAAAAATCTACAGGAAGGGGAGTATTCAAGTAGTGATAGGTAATACTCTAATGTTTCACAAGTTCCTTTTGGTTTGTAAAAGCCTGTCAAAGTTGGAATATTTTAACAAATGTTATCTCAGCCCTGTAAGGCAGAAGAACAGGTTGGAAATCTCAGTGGCAGTCTTCTCTAAAATGTCTTAACATATAAAAGTCAGCCTGATTGCTGCCAGCATGGTTGCATTTATTTATTTATTTATTTATTTACTGAAAATACTGTCCTGACAGTCTCACTTTCCTCTTTCTGCTGTTATCAGAAGCAGAAACAGCAAGTGTTTTTATCTTCCTCTGTACACTTTAGTCTTCGCAAAAGGCCAGAATTTGTCTTTTAGCAACTGTTTCCTTTACAATGTGTTCTCTCTCCTCTGGCTTCTGATTTTTTATCTTTGACCTATTAGATCCTTTACCAGCAGTCCTTGTCAACTATCACTCATTTTAGCAGCTAAAATTTGTCTTAAATGCTGTTCTCACTGTGTCAGTTGTCTCCTCCTCAACACTATAAATATGTGCAATGTAAGCTCAGGATTTGGCCTGTTAATCACACTGAACAAAGGAGTGCTGTTTGAAGTGGTACTGCAATGGAAGAGACAAGTATGTACAAAATAGTGGATTTCATACTCTGAGCCTATATACCTGCAAATGAAGCAATACAGGATAATGCGAATCTTCTTTTCTCTTCAAACTGTTATTACACTTATCTCCACCATCCGAGCATTTATTAGCTTCTTAAAAATTAAAACATATTAAATATCGATGTAGGTGCAGTAAAAATAAATGCCGGGGTTTTTTGGTCCATTTAATGTTAATAAAATTCTGTTACAGCACAAAATATACAAGAGATAATTTGTCTCTGGCCAGCAATGCTAAAGGAAATAGTTATACAATGAACTCCATAAAATCTGCCAGGCCATCAGGATCTGGCTTGACTTCATTTGCTGGCTGTACTGGGCGTGGATTCTGGGCTGATAGTGCTGCAGCACCCAAGCACACCTCATGTAGCTGCAATTAGGACTGAAATACACACAGATATCTGGATAAGTTATGAACATCTAAACACTTGACGCAAGCCTAAATGTTTAACAAACATTTTTATGAAGAGTTTGAAATTATTTTTTCATAACGACTTTGCGTGTGCTACATATATTTAAAATGCAATTATTATACAAGTTAAATAGAATAATAAAGAGATTTTATTATATTTTGATATTGAATTAGGAAGGATTTAAATCTAGCAGAATGTCCCATGTTATAAATATATTTTCAAGGTATAAAAGATGTGGTTTCTGATAAAAATAATAATTTGCAAAAATTGTTCCTTCCTGCTCATAAACTGCTGTATAGTAGCACAACGGTATAATATTATGTAGCTCTGTGAATGCAGTGAATTCATTGCTTATAAATAGACATGGACAACAAAAATCTTCAGTTCAAGTGATAGATATTTATTCAGCTGCAGGTTTGGGGTTTTTTTCATTTTACAAAGGACAGAAATTGCAAATTACATGCATAGCATATATTTCTATAGTTTTTTTGGAAAAATTTATATTCCTTCTAAGCCATGTAAAAGAGTTTTGAATGCCAGTGTAATGAGTCACTAACTGCCAAGAAGTGACTTGTATCTAGATTGTGAAAGTATGCAACTCTAACATTTAAAGCAGACATAACATCTTTTTGCAGAAGTAGGAATACTTGATAAAGTATCTCTCATGTAATTCAAGAAATGTAAAGATCTATTGCTACAGATTACATAATGCATTTGTTCTTGTTATTTCTGAGACAGTAAATAAGACATGACCTTTACTCAATTTTAGGCAAGTCCTTATTTTTCTCTTGTGCTTATTTTAGTTCCTCAGCATTTTGAAGAACTGACAAAAATTAATGTTTTTTTTCTGAAAGTTAAACTATTTATAAAATATTTTACCTTGAGAAATCTTTACTTATAAATGGAAAATCCCAATAATCCAAATCTATTAAAGAAATACTAAGTTCTAATTTTGTTTTCATAACTTTTAGTCCAGATATTTATGTAACTTCTGTCAAAAATTGCTATTAAATATAGGTGGATCACAATGATAAACTTTAATATAACTATTCAATCTCTGAAATGCCAGCCTGCCGTATCCTAAGGAGTCTAGATAGATTTTCATCATTTGTGATGCCATAGGGATCCCCTTGTCTCTGGATAATAAACAGTTTATACAGAAACAACTAATACAACACATATTTACCATGTAAGGTAAATATTACCACACAGTAGGCTTAAATCAAGAAAATTTTGTATGTGAAATGCAAAATGCAAAGTTCAGATAATGATTTGGTATGCTATATTTTTTTTTTCTAGCTATCAACTTTTGTTGGTAATCTGTGCATCTGGTTTCTTGCCTAAGACAGTTGTAATTATGTACAACACATCATTAAGTTAGAAGTGAATGATGTAATCTCAACCAATAGGACAAACATTAATCCAGAAGACAACTAGATTTGATATGCACATTTTTATGGGACTTATTGTACATGAGTAAGTCACTAAAATGTGGTTAATACAATGCCAAATGTATGGAAGAACTAAGTCTTAGAGGAAGGGTGGCAGCCAAGTGCAGGATACCTTATATGGCACTAAGTTACTACAAATAAGCAAATTATTAGATTCAACATATTGATACATGCCAGGGGTTCTCTGATGATACTAAACAGAATCACATTGAAAAGATCAAGTGACTAAACACCTTGCTGGGCTACAGACGAGAAATGCCAAATATTTGCAGTTATCACAGAATCACAGAATATGCTGAGTTGGAAGGGATCCATCAGAACCATTTAGTCCAACTCCTGGCCCTGCACAGGACCATCCCCGAGAGTCACACCATGGCCTGGAGAGTATCATGCAAATGCTTCTTGTATTCTGGCTGTCTTAGTGCTGTGACCACTTCCACAGGTAGCGTGTTCAAGTGCCCAACCACCCTCTGGATGAAGATCCTTTTCCTAATAACCAGCCTAAACCTTCCCTAACAAAACTTCAGGCCATTCCCTTGGGTCCTGTCACTACCGAAAAGAGATCAGTGTCTGCCCCTCCTCTTCCCCTCAGGAGGAGGTTGTAACTGCAGTGAGGTCTCCCCTCAGTCTCCTCTTCTCCAGGCTGAACAAATCAAGTGACCTCAACCACTTCTCATGAGGCTTCCCCTCAAGGCCCTTCACCATCTTCACTGCCCTCCCTTTGGACACTCTAAGAGCTTAATATGTTCTTTATATTGCAGTGATCAAAACTGCACACAATGTTGAAGGTGAGGCTGCCCCAGAGCAGAGCAGGACAATCCTCTCTCTCGACTGTCTGGCGATGCTTTGCCTGATGCCCTCCAGGACATGGTTAGGGTCCAGGGCATAGCCAGGGCACTGCTGACTCATATTTAAATTGCCATGGTCCAGCACCCCCAGGTCCTTTTCTGTGGCACTGTTTTCCAGCATCTCATTCTCAAGTTTGTATGTACATCCAGGTTTGCTCCACCCCAGATGCAGAATCTGGCACTTTCCAATGTTGAAGTTTAGACCACGGTATTTTGATGGTGGTCTAAAGAAACATAAGCAGAGGTTTCCTACATAATTAGAGAACTTGTGGGTTAAATAGGAAAATGTTACCAAGTAGTGGTGACTACTCAAAAATTACTGGAACTTCAAACCTTGAGCTACATGCTTCACCTGTACACAAGCCTATCTTTGGTAACTTATAGTTCTTCAAATTGCCTAAGCATTACATGACTTCCAGAAGCTTTTACATCTTAATTTGTGGTTACAAAAAAAAATCCAAATAACATGTTTTATTTATACCATAGATAAACCAAAAAATCTGCATTTATGTTTGAAATCTGTATTTTTAATAAAAATTGCATTAATCACATAACAATAAAAGCCTTTTAAGTGCACTTACTGAATCTTATTTAAGGCCTTGCCAACATATGAGAAATAAATCGAAGTTACAACATTTTAAACAGTAGAAATTACGATGCAGCTTTAATGGGAGTGGGGGGAGTGGAGATTTGAGGTGATGCAGTCACCCCACATTAAGCCTTCCCACTGAATAAGTTAATTCAACCGACATGAGGAGTAGATATAAACCACCAAATACAACAATTACTGTGTTTATTCAGGGCATGTATCTGTGACTTCAAACATGTGTAAGAAAATGGACAACTAGAATTTGAAGGTCAAATTATTTTGCAGAATAACTCCATTGATGCCAGCAGAATTATTATGAGCATGTATTTGCTTTTCTGTCATAAGTGGTATAAGGAAAAAAGAGAAACAGTTTTACCGAGCTTCTAAATTAGCTCCATCTTTTCTCTCCTCTCTATGTTCTGTCCCAAATTAATTCACCCTTGTCTTCCTCTGCTGCAAATAGCAAGAAAAGCAAACCAAACTACCACTGTGCTTCTTGAGACATATTTGTCAGTGGCAATTTTGAATGGAACATTTGCTACCTAAACGGGTAGCTGATTAATTTGTTCATGTTTAAACAAGAACTCAAGAAGCAGAACCTAAAAACATCTTTGTTTTTCAGATTACACAGCCTGGAATAGACACAGTCCTGATCTCACTGGAAAGGCTAAAGAGGCATGCAGCCTCACCTGTATGGTATGACATTGGCGGCCATGCTATAAGAACCATGGGGGAGAGAAAGAGGGGTGAAGAACTCTCAGTTGTTTTCCCCTGTGTTGCTTTATGCAGGTTAGGTTGGCTAATCTGAAGGACCTTAGATATGTGTTCAAATTAAATTAAAATATGAAAAAAGTATAACTTGAAGCAATCACTGGTATGGACAATGGAGAATTTCCACTGGATGTGGGAAATAATAGCAGCAGGATCGTTCAACTTTATTCTCGTATTGTGCGCATGTGTTTTCAACACTGGTATTCGCCAGTTAATATAACTTCTTGGGGTGAACACGCGAACAGTTACAGCTGCCGATAGGCTAAAGGGCTTTGTCCACGAGGTAGCAGGCTGCTCTGATTGGTGGAGGAGCGGTGTTCACAAGGCTGGCAGCACAACCCTGGGGCTGGCTGTTCCCCGGCTCTTGTTTACCTGCTCCTCGCTTGCCTCAAGGTCGGTGTAACCTTGGTTGCCTGTCAGCTCCCGGGTCATGTGCTTGTGCATAGGAGGCTTGGGCCAATTTTCCCCCAACTGGAGATCAACTCTGAAAAGCTAAGCCTAGTCTACCAGCTCTGTAAATGTTAACACATAGTGATTAGGCATTGGACATGGGAAAACAGAAAGTTTGTTGAATTCCTCTTGCTAAGCTAGTTTGTCTCAGTACTGGCAGAAAAAAACCCCCACTGTTTGCAACTGCTTTGTCCAGTTTACTCAGTGCTTTTGAATTAAAAGTGGTCAAGAAGTGCCCACACTGCTGCAGTGATTATACTTATGTTTTTTTCCCAAATGATCTGATATGAAACATTTTCTAGTTTTCCTTACTCCCATGGCTTTGCAGTTGTGTTCTGATAGAAGCAAAATATCTGTTCAGACAAACACAGATTTTTTTTCTTAGAATTTTTTTTTATTAATCCATGGACCAATTGTGAAAGTCAGGATATACTGATTTTGGAAGATTTTGAGAATATTACTAATGAAGAAAACCCACACATTATCTACCAAACTTCTCCCTGGTATTATTTTTTTCTTAATTGTGAAGAAAATTACTGTAATATTAAAACTGAAAAGAGAGAAATCATAAATCCAAATACACAGAAACAAATAAAACCTGAAGTAATTTTCTCACAGGAAAGCAGTGGCATAAGTGAGCTATTATTTAAAAATAAATCTGTGAAGCATGATGCAAGCCAAAGCCAAATTGTTAGTGCAATTGTTTTGTAGATGTGATAGCACTAGTTTTAAAGCTTTATTGGCAATTGTCTGTTTAATTAGGCTTGCAGTACTGCACATCCAAATACTCTGTGTTTAATCCTCACTCGGACTAATAGTTGAAATTGCTCCTGAGGTAGTATTTCCATGTGTTTGCATTCATGCAATTGCACATTAGTGTGGCTCAAAATGCATGCCACAAGACAGTACTCAGTCAAGAGGACAAAATAGGAAGAGTAAAGTTAATCCAGAACATTAACTGACCGTCTGGCACAATCACTGAGGGTTTTTTAATGTGGATTTTTCATTAGGAAATTTTAGAATTTAAAAATTATTTTGTTATTGTAGAATTTTGATTGAAAAGTCAATATATTTATCCTGGGATAAATGAAGTCAAGATGTGATGTTCCTTCAAATATTTTATGTTCACATTCTCTACTAATTTTGAGACCTGATTAGAATACATCCTGTGCCTTTTTCAAAACAAAATGTAGGGGTAAGGAATCATAGAAACAGTGAATTAGTGAATGTTGCACATGAAGGAACGTATAGAAAAAGACAAGAAATTGCAACGAGTGTTGCATAATTTTTCACAGTTTACAAAAAAAGGCATTTGGAAATTAATGATGGAAAATATAGATTTTCAATGAACAGCTACCTCTGAAGTTTTAAAAAAATCTCAATAGCAGAAGTAAATTCTGAAAAAGTTATTTGAAAGAAAATACAGACTTTGACTCTTCTCACATTTAAGAAATGCATTTTAAATAGGTTTGAGTTTTCATTTTGCCTTAGGGACTTTTATTTGAAAAAAAAATCAGAAATTCAAGGAAAGATAATTACTATACTGTGAAGGTATCACTTCCAGTTAACTTCATGGCAAATGAAGGAATCAATTAAAGTGAACACATGACCAACACAGATCTCATTTCACACTGCTTGTTTTCTATATGTTCTGTATGATTAAATTCACAGGAAGCTTAGCTGCTGAGTGTTCATATAACTGACCTATGATAACTACTAAGAAAGAGCCAGTTAGTAAGAAAAAGGAGGAATCATTCTGAAGAGTCGCTAACTTTATGCAGGAGAATTCTTCCCTAGACTGATTACAGTAGGAGAATGCTTGTGTCTCTCCCACACAGACAGCTGCCCTTGAGAACTAAATTTGTTTATGATTTGGAGCTGAAACACACTTAAAATTCCTAATGTTCATGTTTTAGAATTTATTTTAGTTTGCTTCTAATGAATATGCAGTTCTTATCTGACAGTACTAAAAACATTAAAGTAGAAGCAAACTCTCCATCTGTGAAGGCAATCTGTATGAGTGTTCTTGTTTGGTTATAGCTGAAACCGTTTCTTTGACTCTCTGCATTTAGAAGACTTAAATTTAATGACTCCCATTAAGCATAGATGCCACAGTAGTTAATCTCATACTCAAGCTGTAAGTATATCTAGCATTTTTGGGTGTTGAATGAGTAATATTCTTCTATTTAGGCTCCCAGGCTGTGTATATATAAAAGAAATTTTGGTAGAAGGCAAATGTATACACATTTATTTTATCTGCTAAATAGATATATATGTACATATTCAACATTTTGTCAGTGATATAAACACTGTCTATACAGAAACACACACACACTGTCTATATACACACAGTGACACACACATATACTTACTCTGTAAATATCTAAATAGTTACTTCCCAATAGATGATATAAAGCTCAATAAAGTAATTGCAAGTATTACCTTAAATTTTACAAGTAGTCTTTTGACAGGCACAATTTTTAATTTATGAGCTGAAGGATAATCAAGACTAATTCAGGTTGTAATTATTCAGTATAACATCTAAAATAGATATTAACTTCCCCCAAATTTTATTTTTAGTAACCTCTGCTTAATCTGTTTAACAAAAGCAGCAGACACACTTTGAACTGTGCTATCCAGTAGAAGGTGATACCAGAAATACTGTAAAAACTATGGAATTTTGTTAAAAATAATATAATAAGCAGAGAGACTGTGGATAAAAGGACATTGTTCTCATAGATATAGTATATATATATAGTAGCTTTTTTGCTTAATGTCTTTTTTTCTTGATGCAAAGAGATATAAAAAACCACCAAACTTTAAGAGAGAAAGCTACCTGTCTGTCTATGAAAAATAAAAAAAAAAAGGTAGGTGTTTGGGTACTGTGCATGATGTGAAGAAATGGTGCTCATTTTTCCTCCAGATGTGTTTCAGCTGTAATTTCAGCAGAAGTTTCTTACAGTTTCTTGATTTTGGTATTTCTTGCAATTTTTTCTTACAGTGAGATAATTATAACAGTAAATCCCATTTTAGATAACAAAATATAAACATATTGAGCCACATATCAACCTATTTAAAGAAGGCAGTTCTCACTGTTAGTACTAAACCCACCAATTATGGTTATTTTTAGATTTCAAACAAGATAATTTCCATGAAACGTTTATCCAATGCATTGCTCTTCTTGTGCTGGGAAAGAACAACATTATCCCCAATTCTATTTTAAAAGAAAATATCAACAAGGTGGGTTTGGGTTTTTTGGTTGTTTTTTTTTTTTTTTTTTTTTTTAAATAGCATAAGGGAAATCTACCCATATGTATTTACTTTTCTTGGTTTAAGATACATCCTGATGGAAATTCTTATCTTTCTGCTGGAGAATATGTCATCTTTGTCTGAACTTCAGAAGTCAAAATGAAATTGGTGTTCAATGAAAAACACTTTATAAAACGTCTGACTTACAGTATGTTTTTACTTTCCTTAGTAGTGTCCCTGCTGAATAAGTCATATTTCTAAGCTGATATTACAGGTTACTAATGCTTATGAAATGGAAGTACTGATAGATAACTGTGTTATTCAGTATCCCCATAATTATTTCAGGAAATGTTTGGACTAGACAAGAATCATACAACAGAGGATATAGACACCATGTCTTTTGCAAGGCCTGATGATGGCAACATGTTCTTGCTGAACTGATGGCAATAGTAACATATAAAGCATTAATATTATATCTAAGGCAGTTATGTTACTATTTTAAGTTTTATTTTACCATTTTTATTTTTTTATAAATTTAGGAATAGACTTGAGATTATTATCATCTGAGCCCTTTGCTAAAAGTGTCAATTACACCACAGTTCTACATGTATTTCCATTACAATAGTGCCTGCAACTTGTTAGGTGATACCCAAACAAGTTAGAAAAAAAACATTTTAAATATTTCTGTTCCTGGACACTTTAAAATATTTAGTTGGTTAGTAGAAAAAGAAGGTGAAATAGAGAAATTGAATGTATGTAAGAATGCAAAGAAATATCTTTGTAGAATGAAGACCTCTAATTTTACTGAACAGTGGGTTTAGCTCTGATTTTGTACTATGAGCATCAATTAGAGTCTTGTGAAGCTTTGGCATCCCAGTTTAGTAAGAATTTTCTCTATATAGGAAACCCAAATGCAAATATATAGTAGAAAGGAAAACATTTAAGTATTCCCCTTCTGTTAATATCTCAAAACTGACGTACTTCCATTTTGATCCTTTGAAATATGGTAGCCTAATTCTATTCTAGCAGAGATGAATTTTTCATTCTTCTTTGTGGAGTTCATGGCCTCAACCAAGCACCAATTGAACATTGTAGAAGTAAGTTTAAACACGTACCTTGTAGAGAAACCATTCTTACTCTTTGAACCTGAGTGTTTAGTCCTACAACAACCTTGCTTATGCTGTTTGAGCAAGCAAAAGAGAAAGCATTTCAAGTGCTTGGCAGTAGTCATTGCAACATAGTCTGGAAGAAGGTAGCTAACACCAGCTTGAAAATTTAATAGTTCCAGCATTGTAACACATTTATCAAGGAATGTAAAAATAAAATCCCTGGAATTAATACTGATAATTTTCACAGATTTCATAGACTAGTAGCAGTATAATTTACAATGAATATCAAAAACCTGTCTCCATGGAAACATCAGTTATAATAAACTACCTGGAATTAATAATGAAACATTTCAGGTTAAGTATTCCTGTACCTTAAAACTGTTCAATTCACAGGAAAGAAAGGCACTGTTTAAAGGACCGTCTTAAGACACAGTCCTTTCTAAATCTAAGTGAACACTTTATAATTTCACTTATAAAGTAGCCACAGTTATGCCTTCAATTATTGTTTCCAGTGTATATATTAGAAGAGCAAACAAAAAAAATGGGTTTGTATAGAAGTGTACATATTAGTTATGTCACCCTTCAGATAGCAAAGAAGGGGTTCATTTACTGGGACAGCTACTGCTCCAGAAGGACACAAATCTCTTTTAGTTGAGGTACTAAGTCTACCAGTCTCATGGCAATGGCTTCCGGAACTCTTAAATGGCACTATGCACAGTGCCTGTGTGTTTTAATCAATCCCTTAAGATTGCAGGAGATAGCTGTTCTCTCTTAGGACTGATACCACATGATCTAGAATATTTTCCTGTAAAACTCTGCCTGAGGTTTCTGGATCCACAGGGAAGAGGATAGCTTAGGCATGAGAATGATTTGGTATGCACCTCTAGCAGGCACACAATGAAAGATATTTATTACAGGCTCCTTGAAGTTATCTCACGTATTTAGAGCAATGCCATGACCTGTGGACCAGCAGTGTCTGGTTCATGAAATAAAAGAGAGGTGGTGCCATTTTGGTGTAACTGGGAGTTCTGCTACTTGGTGAGACAGTCCATTGTGAAAACAAGATCTACACAGATGAGAACAGCAGTATTACTTGTCCTTCATCACAACTTCCCAAATTCAAAAAATGGTCAGACAGGTAATCTTGTGTTTTGAGAGAAATAAATTTAAAGTGCTGATGACAGCATCCTAATGGTGACAGAACAATCCTTCCATTGTGATTTGATTTGTTTAAATTTGAGGATTGCTACCAGGATAATTTTGGGGGGGAGGCTATTATATTTAAATGGTTTATTTGTTGGTTTTCTTGCTTTGGGGTTTATATTAGGGCAGTCCTACTATATTATTCTTCTCCCAGCCCCATACACTCTCCTATCTATTTTGTTTTTTTTCTGTTCATGGTGGCATACACTGCATCATCTGCTACTATGAAAATTGGAACAAATAGCCTTTGGTGGCAGAGCTACAGCATAAGTGAAAGTTTTTTGTAATCTTTTAGACTATTCTTCACATTTTACATTTCTATCATGACAGCTTCATTTAAACCTTACGTAGTCTTAGGGGAAAATGGAAGTAGGTTGCCTTTAAATGATGTGACAAGGGTTAAAACCAAGGAAATGCCTTTCCTGACTGCAAAATCATATTTTCAAGAAAACTTTATTACTTTTTTACTTATATGTAAAAAATTTGAGATGTCCTTTCAATTAGATAAATGAAAAATTAAATGTAAGACATGCCTTAGCCATCAATATTTACTTTAAATTCAGTCTTTCTGTACAACCTGTCTGTATGTTCAACTTTTTGTCATAAAATGTACATAATACTTACAATATTTTTTATTCCCTTGAATGAACAAAGATATATAAATGATAGCTTTATACCAATGGGAATGGTAGAAAATATGAGAAGAAGATTAACCTCACATACCCTTCATATTATTGAATTTCATGGTGTATGTTGGAATATAACGTGCCATGCTTGAGGTCATATACAAAGAACATAATTTCATACCAGCACGTTTCCAAGGGGAAAAAAAAAATAGTGTAGGTTGGTTTCGTCTAATATAAATTTCGTAGTGCTCTTGGAAGTTAGTCTAAATTCAGTGTGGAATATTGCTGAAAAATTAAAATTTGGAATTTAAATAAGTTTTTGGCTATTCAGTGTAAGATATTGCATCAGTGATATTTCATTGATAGGTCGAAATGTAATATCTGTTAAGGGAGGACAGTGAATGTCTCCAGCATTATGAATTAGATATCTACCTCTATGGTAGAATTTCAGTTTAATTAATAGATAAAGCTTGTTTTAAATTGTTTACATGTAGTAATATTCATGGGGAAATATATTTAGTGAAAAGCAGCAAACTGCTCAGGAAATAGCATCGTTTGTACAATGTAAACTGCAGATATTTCTTTTTTCTTCTGTAATATTAAGTAAAAATTCTCACCCCAACTTTTTACTGCTTGGAGAGTATATTTGTGACAGTTTAGTCTCTGAAATTATGAGTGAGAAGGAGGAAATTAAATTATATACTTTAAAGGAAAAATCCTACTGTAACATAAATAACAATAAATGCTGGTTAGATAGTATTATAGGAAAGAAAAAAAAATCATGTCATTTCAACTGCTAGTAATCCATTCAATCCTCCCTCCAACCTAAATAATCCAAATATGTCAGTGAAATTCCATTTTAAATCTGGTTGTCTCCAATGAAGGCAATTTCTTTATTCCAGATTTACTGTCTTCAACAAGAAAAGACATATTACAGACTTCACAGACAAGACACTAATTTGGCCCTGACATGAGACAGGTCAAAGCAGAAACATGCAATTGCAAAATAAAACAACTGCATTTCAATTAATGTATTTTGTCTGTCTCTGCCTTGTTAAAGTGGAACAACTAAGTGTGCTATCAGCAGGAGTAAGATTGCAATTTATATTACTGAAGAAGATATGAGCAAATTGTTTCAAGTAAGATGATGTATAGATTCTGGTTGAAAGCTTAATGGGATTTGTCCCAGTGCTCTTGAGTAGAAACTCATCAGACTGTTGCATTAAGGTTTGTTCTTCTGGGTTAGAAATTGGCTTAATTCAAGCAGGCTTTTTAGATCTGCACTCAGATGAGGGGTCAGCCTTCTATACTTTTTTTGGAAGTGCTTCCAATGGACATGTTTATACTCTAAATTAAAAAGAAACCAAAAAATTAACAACTTGTTTTAATCTTTGGCTCTGATTTGGACAGTGCTAACCACTTCTCTTCTGTACAAATTCTGCCCAGGATCAGATAGTCTTAAGCAGTGTGGGTGCAAATATCATGGATGAGATACACTGCAATCCAGAGTGGATGTGGATACTACAGTTTACTTAAAATGCAAAGGGAGTAGAACTTTTACGCTACTTGATTTTCACATGCAACTTCGTGGTCCCTTGTCCTCTCAAAGACACACTTGGTTGGTGTCCACTTCTGTATGGGAGATCATTGTTGGTTTAGGAAAGAGAAGACAAAAATTTAGTGTGTGCTGCACAGCTGCTTGCAGTTACTGGTCTCAGGCATCACCCACAATGTCTCTGAGTACTCTGACATTTGAATCCATGTTTATGCCTCCCTTTTCAGGATGTTTTTTTCTAGGACTTTCCTTCTCCATCAAAAATCCTACAGTCAGATGCCTACTGTGTGATCAGTCTCTTAACTGGTGTTCTCTTGAGAAATTGGATGTCTCAATATGTGCTATTTCTGCATAGTTTAGCTGTTTCCAAAATTTGCAGCCAGGCCTTCCTTATCAAATTATTGTCCAATTTTCAAAACCAAAACAAAAGCAAAAGGAACTCTTATGAGAGGGGGAAAAAATACATTGTCTGGGAAAAAATTGCATTGCAAACAGGGCTCAGAAATTAAGAATCAGAAGGCAATCGGTCCTTAAGATCTCATAAACAAGTGGTAGTAGTAGTAAATTATTTTCTATGTTAAGTATTTTTTTAGGTAAACAGGACACTGTTTCAGTCATGTATAAAAAAGAACTTGATTTCCTTTTTATTTTTTTTTAAATTAGCCACTGGATTCATGTGGGTTTTTTATTATGTGGTTAAATAATCAATACCTACAGCTGTCATAATTTCACACACTTTAATCTTGTTCTGCCAGGTAGACTTTTCATCATCTTTTTCCTAACACTAAACTCTAGCTGTGATAAATTAAACTCCGAAAGACTGTATTCGTCACTGCCTGGCCTGTCTTCTCCTTAAACTGCCTTCTTCAGTTTAGAGCTTTCAATTGTAATCCCCACTCTCACCATTCCTTTATGTCTTCCCAGTGACCTCTATGTTCTATAACAATTTCTTAGAAGATTCCTCTAAGAAGTTACCATTTTCTTTCCTTTTTTTCTCTATTTCTTTTTACCATACTCCTTAAATTTTACTTGGGAATTTTCATCTTTAAGGTAACTGGCATCATCAGAGGGAGAGAGGGAGGTAGAGGAAAGAAAACCTTACCTCCTCTCCTGTGTTTGGTGTTATTCTCAAAGTAGATGTTTTTTGGAAGGAAAATCCTTCTTAGTCTTTTTTGGACAAGTCAGATTTTCTGATTTTTTTAGTATCAAGTAAATCCTTTAAACAGAAAATAGGATTTGTGAAGGGCTGAAGTATGAGTACTGCAGAAGCACTCTAGAATGCTTATTCACGATATCCTGATGTAAATATTACCTAAAAACTCCAAGACTTATCTCAATATTTGTAATGTGACCAAACCCATGTGAATTAATAGGTAGATTACAGAACTTGTGTCCGTGGTAATTCATAGAACCTTCTTCCCTGTCATATCCAGATCTTTGGTGAAAACTACTGTAATTCTGCTTAAACATGTTGCT
>JAOXXN010000001.1:53798360-53814733 GCA_026770055.1 Myrmophylax atrothorax
ACTGAGTGCCATGATCTGGTAATCAAAGTGGGGTTGGATTAAGGGTTGGACTTGATGATCTCAGAGGTCTCTTCCAATCCAACTGATTCTATGATTCTATGACTACCTGTCCTACAACATTATTGTCTTTTTAATGATTTCTCTTCCTCCTGGAATCTGTGCATATCAGATATTTACTGTCATATTAAATCAACTTAATTTCCCAGAAATTTGCAAAGAAATCATACTCATAACATTTGCTAAAGAGATCAAAATATGCAAGCCATACAAATGGAATGTAATTAAAAATTGCTTCAGGAAGGTTTTGTTGGCACCCCTTACCCCTTCTTCCCCTCCACCCCTCCCCACAGACCAAGACTATTTTATCTCAAAGCTTGATCTGATTTTTCTGTAGTTTATATTGTCCTAAAGGAGCATAGAAGCTAAAAGTGACCATAGAATAAATTTGGATTTGAACATAAATAAAAAAATTTGGTTTCCAGACAGATAACCACATTAGTCTTACTATATAGGTTAGAGATGTCTTATCTCAAGGTCACAATTTAGTCTTTCTATAAAATAGGATGATTCTTTGCTACTGTCTTGTCACACCATATAAATATAAATAGAAATCTGTAAAATATAAATCATATGCTGTAAAGAGAACATACTGATTCAGTACCCTATAAAGTTTTTTCAATTTTTTTTCTCTCTTCTCTCTCTCAGAAATCATTTTGCCTGGATTCAGCTGCTCTTCATTCAGAAACTCACTATTTACACCTTGGTAATGAAATTTGTTAACTCATTGTGAAGATATCCTGATTTACAGTTTTTAAAAGTAATTATAGAGATATCTTAGACTCTCTCAAGTATCTCGTTTCACCTCTAACTACTGCTAGAAAGACAGTATGAATCTTTAGTAGCCCACATGATATCTACTAACAGCAGGGAAATGTCTTGAATAGCCTCAGGTGTCTGGTAGCAGTAGTTTTAAGCAGATTAATCTGTCCCTTGGTGTCTGCCACAGGATAACTTGATTACTGTGTTATGCCATGTGGTTCAGGGGGGGAAAAAAGGTGTATGTGTGTGTGTATGTGTGTATGTGTGTGTGTGTGTGTGTGTATCTATATATATAACTCTCACCTTTCTTTTCTGCTGAATATGGGATAATTTGGGGAAATTAAGTGTAGTCTAAAAGATTATTTTTTTCTGCCCTCCTGAAGATAAATAATATCTCAAAATGTAACTCAGTAAAAGAGAGATGTTTTATATTGTTACTTTATTTTCACCAAGCATTCCATAAAACATTTGGGGTTACCTGTTTATTCTTCTCTACTGAATTCTGATCAGAGAGAAAACAGGAAACCAACATGTTTACCTCCTGTGGTATAGATATTTTCTTCAGGAGCATTTATGAAGGGTTTGTGGAAACTGAATCTACATGGGTAGCTTAGAGTTTGAAACTCACTCCTGTAGCCTCTACCTTTGTAGTTATGTGTCAGTGATTTATTCCTTCATTAGACCTATCCGATGCGGCTATTTTTTTCTCTTTTCTAAAAAGAGCTGATCAATTTCACCTTCCTTCTTTGGTTAAACAGGGTACTATAATATCAGCTATTGTTATCCTAACACTGTGCAGAGATACAGCATGTTCAAATACTGTATATTTGCATATATGTGTATTATAATTTAGTACAGTAGTTTCCTTTATTAATTAATCTGGTGTCCTTGCATGTTTTTACACAGCTTTTGGCATTCTCTGAGAAGAGAAAATTTTACTTCCTCTTTATTAGTTTCTGTGCTATCAGATAATAAAATGTAAAGACTTATCAAAAATTAGAAAGGCAAATATTTCATTTTAAGAAAATTATAAATAAGAATATTAACCATCTTGATGTACTTAGTGCTATGAGGTTTTTCATGGAAACAATGAGTTGTGATAAAGGAATTATTCCATAAAAAATGTTATTTAAATCATGCTTTGCATTTTAAAAGACTGGCTTGTGCCAGGATCTGCAAATATAAATTTGCTTTCAAGTCGCTGTTTTTTACAGTCATAAGGTCTAAATTAGACAGCAGTGTTGTTTAGGCTTCTATTTTCAAAATCAGTCATAAAGATTATACATTTACTTACAGATATCATCACTATCTCATCTAAATATTCTTGTTGTCATAATAATAAATAAATCACTATAAGATGTGTTTGAAAAGAACTTTGAGTTACATTGAAGATGTTTTTTGTTTTTGCTCTGGTTTATATCTAAATTTTTAAGGTTTTGTTATCAGAATGAAATGTAAGCTGACTTGCACTAAACTATGTAATATGTCATGTTCAGACATTCATAACTGTGTCTTAGAAGACAGATACATAGATGTGTATTGTGTCTATTTCAACAAGAATTGTGTTTCAGACATTAAATGATATTTTAAAATTACTGAATAGTTTTATTTTGTTTTTTTTCAAAGTTCATATTCTTAAAATCATTGAATCTGTTTAGATTTGTTGCTTTGCAAATCTACCTTATTGCCTGTTATGTATCAAATATATTGAAGAAAGTGTTTGCTTAGCTTAGTATTTGAAAATTAATACTTATTATGGAGTGAAGCTCTCCTCTCTAAATTGCAGTATTTGCCATTCTGTACCTAAAGTAATTATTTCAGACTAAACATGAGAACTTTGTTCCATAAGTTATTTAGACAATTTTCCAAAGATGCAGTTTACAGTTCACAGCAAGCAATGTTTTACTAACAATTTTCTTGCTTCTGTGACAGAAAGTTCTCTTCTCATTTGTGTGTACTCTACACATTACGAGTCCTTGTTTAACAGTGATCTCTTGAAAATGGCTTAAAGAAATTTGGAAAAAAAGATCTGAAAATAATACATGAACCATATTTCCAGCTGTCTGTGAAGTGTTCAAACAGAAGAGAGATTTAGCCAGATTTCTACCACCTACTCTCAATTATTCACACTATAGAACTGCATTCAGGGTTATATATTCCTGAAAATCTATGCCCCGTGGAACTAACTGAGTGTATACAATTTGTCACTAAATGATCTTTCTCTGTATCTGTTTGTCAAACATTGACAACTTATGCCACTGTTTTTCAAACTAGAAAAAAGAGTTGCAGCAAAGTAGCCACCTATGAGACATAGAAACTTGGAGAGCAGCTGGGTCTAGCTGTATGGCGCTGTCAGGAGTATTTGGATGAAGTAATAATTAGCTGAAGAATCCCCCCTAGCCTTTTTAAAAAATTACTTGTATGACTCACAGTAATACTGTGTCATTTCATTCATTCATTCATTCATTCATTCATTCATTCATTCATTCATTCAAAAAGTGAAGGAAAAACAATAAAGAGAAAGTATAATAATAATTGAATTAATATATAAATACATAGTATATATGCAGAACAGGTTAAGTAATGACAGAGAAAGGAGATTCATGAGAGAGATATTTCTTGAATATATTTAGTAATTTATTTGAGGAAGAATTATTCTTCATTTATTTCCAACAGGATGGTCAGTTGATAATCAGTGGACCAGAACTAACATCTGAGACATATAGAATGCCAAAATGACCAAAATCCTCCCTTAGTAATTTTTTTATGATTCATATAGTTAGTGCCATGGGTTCTAATGCATTTGAGCTGGCTCTTGTTTTGATTCAGCCTGGATTTTATGCTTTTTAATAGTTCAAATATCATGAGAGAGGGAAAAGAAAAAGATAGCAAGCTATAGAGTGTTTTGGCAAAGTTCACTTTCAGAAGCAGTATAGATGCCATGGCAAAGGGTCTGCAACCACAAATTCTGCCAGAATGAAATCAGCTATGTGCTAAACTCCCACCTGTACTCTGGTATTTGGTTTGCATGGCCAAGTTTTGGTAGAAGGGCCACAGAGGTGGCTTCTATGAGAAGCTGCCAGAAGATTCCCCCATGTTTGGCAGCACCAGTTCCAGCACGAGCCAGTTCCAGTATGGTCCTGCCAGTGGCCAAGGCTGAGCCAATCAGGAATGATGGTACTGCCTCTGTGATAACATATTAAGTTACCACACAGTTAATTGGGACCAGGGAAGAGTGGATTGAGAACATGTGAGAGGAACAACTCTGCAGACAGCAAGGTCAGTAGAGGAGGGGGAGGAGGGACTCCAAGCACCACAGTGAAGATTCTCTAGCTCATGCACCTTTGTTATATTTTCTCTCCTCTGTCCACTTACAGAGGGGAGTGATAGAGTGGTTTTGGTGGTTGCCTGGCATCCAACCAGGGTCAAGTCTCTACAACTCCACACCACATTTATTCATGTTCCATGTTCCATATGATTTCTGAGCTTGTTGAACTGATCAGAAACGTACCGATGTCATCTATGGGGTTGTTCTAGAGTCAATAAAAGCGTAAAATCCACAGAGTTGAGGAAGCTACAGAAACCAGCTATGGTGCACTGAAGTTAACTAGGAGAATGATAGCTCACCCAGCTGCTACTAAACTGATATTTTTGAACATTTGTGTGTCTCTCCATCCTTCTCAGAACATTTCATGGTATCCACCTTATTCCTGGTTGTGGACTTTTTGAGGGGGAAAGTTTTCTGTGCACCTAGATAATGAAAAGTTGCTTTGTAGTCATCCCCCAAAACAATGATGGCGAGGAGGCTTCTCCCCAGCACAAAGAGTTCATCTGTTTGTGATTTAGGTGTCCACTACCAGATTTGGCTCATGCATGATCACATAGCTGAAGAAGTTGGAATTTAGTGGAGAAAAATTTTAAATGGAAGAATTGAAGATGAGGCTGTGTACTTAGGGATGACCACTGTGGGACCAAGACCAGATATCTGTGAAATTCTTCCCAGTTCCTCTACTTTTTGTTGCAGAGAGCAGATTCTATTGCATCCTAGAGGAAAACAGAAAACCAACTATTAATTCAGACACTACACTTGCTACTTGTTTTAAAACTCCAGCTGCTTTATTGAGGATACTGCAAAGTAGTTAGAAACAAAGAGATTGCCATAACACATGCATATATATATATATACATATGCACATACATATACATGAACATGTAACAGAAACTAAAAGACTCACATATGTAAAAAATTTGAAAAGAAAGCATAAATGGAATTCAAAGATTCTGAAATAGAAAGAAAAAATACTCTGTTTGGATGCTGAATTAATTCTTTGTAGGGTGATGTACAAGTAACAACCTATATAAGACAGTAATGAACAAAGACATGGACATAATTTTGACTGATTAATGTAATATTTTTGGATCTGTCTATCTATCTCTCTGAAACTATAAATTTCTGGTATTGTCTGAAATGTTACTTACCAGGGAATATCAAGATATGCACTGGCAGGATGTAGCTGTGAGCACCTGGAACTATGTTTTACTTCCTGCTCTTGGCAGGAAGTAAAATGACCTTCGGACATTTCCAGGTTCATAGTAAGGAAACACCCAAACAGCACCGGCCACGTTGCACAATCTCTTTTGTGTAAAAAAACCCAAGTCCATGGTCAGATAAGTCCAAGTGATGTCCTGTCTGAACAACTTTGAGTGTAGGATCATGGGATAAAGAACATGTGACAACCTGTTTAACTAATAGAATATTTTGAAAGGTGTTTAAATACAATATTGTTTTACTATACAACAGCTCATACCTTAACTATGAGGTTAAAACGTATTTATTTTTCTTTCTTTCCCTGTGAAATGTCCTGAAGACCTACACCTGTGTTATATTTTCCCTGGTAAATAAGCGAAGGTGTGGAAAAAAGTAAACTTTGAAAAACAACAGTATGCATCAACCATTTTCCAATGGAACTTTTTTTTTTCAGAATCGTTGTATGGCGTGCATCAAAGGCCGCTAGGTGTGTTTCTTTTTTTCATGCTTTTACCTGGCGAGCCTACTTGTAACCAGATGCTGACTAATCAAATGATATTTCTCCTTGATAAGTGTGTAGGAAATGTTTGTTTTCTAGTATTCTCAGAAATTTTTTCATGCATTTGGGATTTTTGAAGTAGATTTTTCTTTATAAAATTTTTTTCTTCTTTTTTTAAGGGCAGTTATGAAAAAGTAAAGCAACAACAAAATAGAAAAGATAAAAATTAGAAAATTAACCTATGATATCTGCAAACAGAATAAATTAATCTGTTGAAATGGGTATTGAAGAGAAGCAATGATATTTTGCATGATTTAGTTTTGAATGGGTTGAAACTTAGAATTTACATGTGTTTCTGTGATCAGATTTGATGATCTTGAAGGTCTTTTTCAACCTAAATGATTTTGTGAGTCTATATAATATCATGCTAATTACTTTTTATTAATCTCTTAAAACAATATAACTGGTCAGACGAACCTACCTGACACCCAAGAGGATGAGCCATAATATGGAACACCATAAAAACACCTGAGAATGTGAGGCTTGTAAGATTTCCAGAATGGTAGGTTCATTAATAGCTTGTACGTAATACAAAATATTTGTTTGTTTTCCTTCCTTTTTTCTTTGTTTCCATCTGCTGTAAAAATACATGTATCTTTTCTCATTTGTTTTTGAATTTTGTGAGCTTTTGTTTGTTTTTCCTTTACATTGATATGATGAGGATGATTTCAAAGAATTCTATCACTCTGGATATGGACTCCCCCTAAAACTGGAACTGCTTTTACAACATTCAACCAAGCAGTACATTGCTTCAAGTATCTAAAATATATGATGGCCTAACTTGAGTCATAGTAGAGTTTTTCCAAAAGACTTTCCCAAACAGTTTTCAATGTACTGAAAATTATGATAAAAATATATTTTATATTTTAAATAAATAATAAATATTTATTTTAAATGGGCTTAACTTTTTCTAAGTTCATATAACGGAGGCCTCATGCCAACAACTATTCTGTCAATGCAAGCGTGCAAGCAAAATATTCTGTCTATCACTTACTATGACTTTGAAGCATGGAGTCACATCTTGACAGCTATAAACTGATAATGTGAGGTATTTTGTGGTCCAAAACCCGCACACAATTATCCTAAATTTTATACATTACATTTTTGTAAAGAACAACAACAAAAGAAAGCATGTGTTTCTCTCAAAAATCCACACGATGTCATGTGTATTTTTTTTCTTCTTTTGATGAAATAATCTGTTTTATTCTACCAGATATACTCTTGGGGAAACAGTTTTGAAACAGGTTTTTTTTTTAATATTTTCTTTCTTACAGCCATTGTACTGAATTTTCTGTCTGCTCCAAGTATCCACTAGGTCTCAACTCTGTATTGAACAGCTTTTGGTCACCAGCACCAAGATTCTTTCGGTCTCCTGCTCCGAGAAATAGCTTTGATACCAGGAAGATCAAGTGCAGCTTTTCCTCTGACTAAGTTCTTTTCCATACAGTCCACTAATTCAGCACTCTTTTTCGTAATTCCTGTTATTTGCATTTATTACTTATTGGGTCAGAATTTATAGCATATATGCAGCAAAAATTCAAAAAAGTGCTCTGAGAATTTTTCAGAAACAGAACATAGATCTGAATATCAAATACATATTTTGTGCTGTAAGTAATTTAAAGAACCTTAGCATCCATTCTTTATTTATTTTAAGCTTTTCATTATAAGCAAGGTAATTTCTTCTCTGTTTTCTCAAATTCCAGTTCCGTTGGCATTTTAAAACCTTAGACATAAGTTCTCTAATCTCTAGCTTTTCTCTGTTTTTATCAATTATGTATGGATCTTGCTCTCTGATGATCAAATGATGTGAAACATCAAACTAAGTTTTTATTGTGCTAATGAGATAGAACTATCTGACATCTAATGACTTCTATGTCTCCTTGAATTATTCTATATCTCCCTTTGTGTATAGATAATTTAGCTGATTGATGATCATTCTTCTGCTTTTGCATTACAAAACCCCTTCTCTCCTTTTGTTCATAAGTTGATACTTGAATTTAGTGAGGATCTCTTCTTTCTTTTTTAACCTACATTAAGGGATGTACTAACTCAACTTATTTTGAATTCATATGTAGCCCGAGTACCTTTAAACTTCTACGTCAATTAGCCAGGAACACAACATGAGGTGTTTAATCTTGAGTAGCACGCTTGATTTTGTCCTGTTATTGTGGTAAATATACTGAAAAAGGGTGGTAGCTGCTGAAAGGTAAAGATGAAAGAATGACAGATTTGAAATAGAGAGCGGGGGAAGACAAGTTGAGATGCCAGGATTGTTCTAGTCAGAAATAATATCATAAAAATGATTGGCAAATGCTTCTTGAAATTTGGGTTCATCTTACCTAATTTTATCTCACAGCTAAAGTTTAAGCTCAGGTTAGGTCCATTTTAATACAGAGAAATCAGTACTTGCAGAGACTCTTTCCAAAAATATAGTAAGAAGGGAAGAGTAGCCCTTTGGAAATACTTGTTTCCCTTCACTGACTGAAAGAAGAGACCAGAGAAATGGATGACTTTAAGTGACTGATGCTAACTTTATGTCAGATAAACAGAAAACTGAAAAAAAAAATCTGAGAAACACAGGCAAAAGAAGATGGAAGATTTACAGTCTTGATTAAAACTAAAAGTAAAAATTAAAAGGAAAGGGAAAACCATGTTTCCAAATCTAGTGGCAAGAAAAGTGAATTCCATGCATGATAGAAAGTGGGAGTTGATAAAATGAGAAGGTTCTGAGAAGTGAGAAAAGAGATACCAATGATACTGTCAGTATTTCACTGTCTGCCTCTTCATTCTCATTAAACAAGCCATTTTGCATAACAGGGCAGCTTCCCTCAGATGGCATAGGAATATAAATATAGGCCATGCTCTTTTCAAACAACTGCTGCAGAAGAAAGAAATTCTGCGAAGTGCTGTACACTTTACTGCTATTTACATTAACACAGTAATGATGATACTTCAAAGCAATCTCTTGGTGTTCTTATCAAACTGTTCTGCAAATTGCTTATTAGGAAGATTCACAGCTGTTAATGGAGGGGAATGAGTTTGTTTAAGAGTTTGTTGAAGCCTAGGATTTTCTTAATGCCCAGCACCATCCTTAGGCAATCACAACAGCCAAGGGGTTATTTTTAGTGAGTTTGGTTTCACTTTCCTTTTTTTTTTTTTTGTTCTTCTCTTAATTTATCAGTATAAACTGATATTTATATTGAGGAAGAAATCTTTTATTTTACACATTTACAATTAAAATTGGTTTTGATTTTTCTCAAAGCAATATGTTTTACAACTTATATTGTCTCTTGTTGAGGTTAAAAGTATTTTCATTTAAAAGTCCTCGTGACTAAAATCTTTTAGGCAGTCCAAGGTCAGTGTCTTCAAGAACTCTGAATTCTTTGAGTGGGTAGATCAAGAAACGGGAACGTTCCCCGGTATGCAGTAAAACTACAAACCAATAACATTTCTGCACTTGCACTGGAATCACCATAAATTGGTTTGAACACTGATTACACAGACAGCAGATTAAAAGATTTTTCCAAGATTTTTCAGGAAGCATTGATTTAGTTTGAATTAAAACAGAAAAAAATCATATACACAAAAGAAAAAATTATTAAAAATTCCCCCCTTTTTTCCAAGTAATCAGGTTTTTCTCCTTAAAAAGTGGATGGTTTCCTGGCAATTATTCTTCAGGTTTTCTGTTAGTCTGTGTTTGTTTTTTTGTTTCTTATACTGAAACATCCAGGACTGGCAATAGCTGTGAGCGGAGTACTGAATACAGGACGTGATGGGATGTTGTGGAATCCTTTTCCTGTTCCTTTTCTCTTCACATACCACAGGGATTGCAAGGTTTGTGGAGAAATTCCCTCTTCCCAAATCATCATTATGTAGGCAACAACTTCAATAATGTTTTTCTTCACCAGGGCCTGTAAAAACTCTGAAGACTGTCTGGCCGCATCTCATCTAAAGAGACTCCTTGACATTACAGACTCTCCAAGTGTCTGTGGCAAATCAGTTTCCATTTTCCAAAGGGGAGCCTCTTGAGTACTTCAGTGGTTTGAACTCTTCACTAGCTTAGCTTGTAGAACCAGAAATACATTATAGTCCTCCTTCCGGTTTTAACTCTGAGACTGACAATGTCCAGTGAAGGAATAGCCATGGTCAGGCAACTGCAGAAAGGCATTTAGTGATCAGAAGGTTCCCATCTCAGCAGGAAACTGTTTCCCAGTGCCCATTCCAGAATGTATCCTGAAGGACAACCCCTCTTTTAACCATTAGTCTAAATATCATTACATTATATAGCATTAATTTCAAGTTATAATAATATAATGCAGGAATCATAACAATACCCAGGGACTAATTCTTCTTGAGATAAACCATCTTTCCACATCAAGTAAAAATGCCATGTATTTTTATGTAATGAAGTACAAAGCTCTGCTAATGTCTTTACCTTCTAGACACCAGATTTTACTACTGAAAGGTGGAATCTTTTCTTTAGCATTGGTTTCCTACATTTCTGAATTATACCCAAAATTTGCTGTTCTACAAAGTCTTCTTACAGAGCAACCAGTTGTGAAGGAATGGCTGTGCAAAGTGTGTTTCCTTGTATTTTAAAAGGAGTATTACAGATTGGTGTGTCACTCATTCACCTGATTTTGATTTTAAATACTTCAGACAGTCATTACTCTTAATTCTTTCCCACTTTTTTCTTTTGCCATATTGCTGGTCTTGCTGTGGCTATTTTTGAAATCCAGCTCATGTAAGAAAAGTACAGCTAGTTATACAAAATGCTCAAGTTTCTAATTAGGAAAAATGAATTGCGGTTATAGTACATCCACAGATTATATTAATATTTCATTTCTTAACTTCCTACATCAAGGATTAATCAGAGGAAAACTTGTTCTGAATACTAATGAATTAAAATAGGAAATATTGCAAAGGTATTTCTAAATTACTTGTAAGAGTTATATTGCCATGCAAAAAACCTGAAAACTGGTGTATCACATCTGTCTGCAAAATAAGTATTTCTAATTTTAATCTCTCTGAATCTCTAAAAAAAAAGGTCTTTGTACTGGAACATTCTACATTGTAACTACATACAAATGTCTTCACTTTTATTGCTTAAGGGTGGCAACAATCCTGAGGTAAAATTTCCCTTACTCTGGCTTCAACGGGGTAGATATAGTCATAGAAATTTTCCACTTCACAGAATCCATGTATTGCATTGAGAATATTTGATTTTGATCAGTGGAAATGTAATCCATGAAGATTTCTCTCAGAAAGCTTTTATCTCACTGTCACTTCACCTATCTCTCTGTAGCACTCATCCTGGAAGACTGGTTAGGCTGGGTAGACCTTCTAGTGTTAATAACTTTATAATGTAGCCTTTATGTTTCACACCATCTAGGGTAATATATTTCTTTGTTGCTCAGGAAATACAAAGAACTAGATTCTGCTTGTAATTAATTAGGTGAGAATTCATTCATGTAAAATTCATGTAAAGCTGACATCCTCTAATGAATCTTCTTTCAATCTGAGGATGTGGGAGAGAAGTGTAGTCAAGGTGATGTAATTTATAGATGCTTTAATTTAACTCAGTGGCAGCAAATCTGTCATCTCCCCGTGATACCTTTCAGCTTAAATCCTGAACTTTAAAAGAAGTTTAAAGATTTTGTTTTCTTTTGGTTAAATTAAATTATTTGTATCCTCTGCAGTTTTCATTTTTGTAAGCTTTAAATCAAAATATTTGAAGAAGAGACTTAAGAAAAACCTTTGTCACTGCAGAAACAGAGGTTTTTTTTTTTTTTTGAATCCTAATCTGTTTTAAATGCACTAAATAACTGCTGCCTGACTGTTGGACATCCATTGCTAAGTGTCCTAAATTTTAAGACTCTTCCTATTTCTCTGCTGCAATTTAAATTAAACAAGGGTTATGTCCAGTTCACATGTAAGTTAGGAAAAACCAGGCAAATTTATCAGAACACAGGAACTGAGAAGGAAGACAGTTTGCAAGATCAGCTTGATCAAACAGGAGTAGTGAAAATTGATTCAACATATGGATTATTCAGTTTCCTGTTAAGAAAAAAAACCTTCAACACATAGTAGGGTAAATTTTATATAAAACATCAAAAGTTAAATAATAGCCCTAACAGTACTGGCTTTATCAGCAAAAGAAAGGTAGAAAGAATCAATAGATGAAGAGATTTTTTTATTAGATTTTTCCTATTACAAACTTAAATGCTGTGAATTCCTTTTTATATCTTTCACTATTAGTATTTTCATTCAGAAAAAGAGGAAGAAAGAATGGAAAAGTCAGAGTCAGATATAACATTGTAGAACCAAGGATTCTGCTAAGCAAAGACATGAAGGATGAATGACAAAAGCATTTCCTGCAATATTTTAAACAAATACTCAAAACACATAATTAAACCACTAACACACAGAATTATCTCAATCTGAGAAATAAAGGAATTATTGCTAACTAAAAGACTGCGTAAATGGGAAGGTTAGTGACTTGTCCTCAAACTCACTTTAAGGTCATGTATTTTTATAGTAGTATGCTGAAAAAAATGCTGTTTTCAATATTGTGTTCCCAATCAACCTGCTGTAAGTGTGACACATCTGAAAGAAATAATTAGTTCATAAATTTCTTACACAAGATTAGGGCATCTTTTTAACTAACATATGTGTTTGGAGGTGAATTGATACATGTTTTGCAGAAATAACTGTGTTCATCTTGGCAGAGATATGCACAGCACAGCACACCACAGGAGTTTCCTGAGTTAGCTGTGATTCACATCAAGGAAGAGACTATTTGATTAAAAAAGTAATCCAATGTTATTTGGATTGCTATTGTCAGTTTGACAGTTTCAATACTATCAGTGTGTTAACTGTAATTTGCTTAGTTGTTTTTTTTACAAACCCAAGCTTTATCTTGATAAATTTCAGGAGGCTTGAGAAGTTCATAAATGTAATTACCTATGAATTTTTAGAAACATTTTTTGGTAGGTGGTGTTTATTAGCCTTCTTTTTTGTCTTTCATAAATAGAGCTTCAAATGTGCAGCATTTTGACTTGTATCAAGGCACAATTGTCTAACTACACAGAATTTAGCCTTCAGAATTAGATTTAGCTGTGCAAAAGACAGGGAAAGATGAGGCCCTGGAGTGTGTTCTTTCTGTTCTTGGAGAATTTATTGCATATAAGTGGCTGAGTTGGACAGAAAAAAATTATCACCATATGGTTTATTGGTTAAGTCTTCACAGTTTCATATTTTTTAAGGCCAGAAGTTTCATTAGATCATCTAGTCTGACCTCCTATATCAGAAAAAATTCTATCCATTTATTCCTACATAGAGCTCAATAATTTATTTCATTAAACCTATATTTCAGGAGGGCATTTATCTTGATTTAAAGATGTGAACAGTTCAGTATTTCCATATTAATCTTTCACAAATTTTGCTATTAATGACTACTATTATTTCAACACTTATCAATATATTTTTTGTCCTTTTTGTAGTTGAAAGTAATGTTTTTTCAACCATTATTCCACTGCTTTCTGTTATGTCCTTCCTCGTTAAAACAAAGACTCACTTAATACATTTTCTCTCTTTTAAGACATCTACAAATGATTATCAATTTATCTCTTAACCTTCTTTTTGTTCTATTAAATTGACTATGAGGCATTTTTTCTGATTCTCTTAACTTTTTCCCACTCCCTCTTCAAGTAGAAATGTCTTGCCTATATATTAGAGAAACACAGCACATTATAAACAAATAAATTGTTAAGTTTGAAAAAAAGTATTACTTGCTAAAAGAGTATTACTACCTGAAAACTGCATGCTTGAAGATCTTGGTAACACTGGAATAAACTGAAAGAAAAGAAAAAAAACCCAACAAAATACTGTTCGTGGGTTTTCAATTTTTATTTATCATGGAAGACTTTCTGGCATTTAGAAGAAGAGAAGTCCGTGAAGCAAGCCTATGTATTTGTCTTTCCTTTGTTCCTTTTCACTAGTGCAGCTGAGATTTTATAGACTTTCAAATAGTTTAAATAATAACTCAAGTTCACATATATTTATCAGACACTGAACTCTGCAAGATGTGATTCTTTTAGACAAATGAACTGTTCAGATTCCAAATAACTCCATATTCATTTTACTTGTCCTATTGCAAGATGACATTAGAAGACTGAGAAACTCAAATTATTTAATTGAATAATCTAACATCAGCATTTAATCTAATGTCCTTGTGTATAGCGATGACCTCTGATATCTTCTTTTTACAAGCACTCAGCTAAAGTCAAAATACTGGATAAAATATTAAGAATATTTCTGCCTCTAACAAATTGCCTACTACAGTTTCATTGCATTTTGAGTCCTTATAGAGGCCTTCAGAACAATCACCTTTATTTGTTAATCATCTATTTGTTTACTTAACTTTCTTCAGTTGGTCCTCTGACAACAAACTGAAAAGGAGCAATTATGCTTTGACATCTCTCTGTTTAGAATGTATATACCCAGAAATGACTGATTTTGTAATCAAAATATTACTGGATTTTTTTAGTTTTGACCCTTCAGATCTATGTGCCTTTTCCTGACTGTGTTCTTGGGCTAAGGAGCAGAAAAGTGATCTTTCATGGCATCTTTCAGTTTTCTTTACTAAGTCCTGTTTTCAAAGACATTCCTTGAACTGAGGATGACTTACTGAAAATGACTTACTGAAGATGTAAGTAAAAATATTTCAGCATGGGTGAATTCAGATTTCTATGTTTTTATCCTTGATACATGAATTATGATATTGAAACTACTTCTGTGACAGTGTGTGTCTATGGTGAGATTTTTCAGTTAGCTTTTGGTTAGATTGAAAAGGTGTTGTTTTGGGTGAAAACACCAACCAACCAACCAACCAACTAACCAACCAATCAACCAACCGATACCCCCCAACTAACTAACTAACTAACTAACTAACTAACTAACTAACTAACTAACTAAACTAACTAACCAACTTAACACAATTAAAGAGAGAATATTTCCTGTTACAAACTTAAAATCTTTATAGCTATTTTATTCTGTGCATGTGTAAAGATTCAAAGTTCATCTTAACGTCAACTCTGTCTATTTTTACCTGTGAATGATAAAGAAAAAACCCTTTTTGCATTTAACTAATTAGCCATGGTGTTTTTTAAAAAAAAATACAGTAGACCCATTCACTATTACTTAGGAATATTTCCTTTCTGTGGTCTAATTTAGTTTGACATCCAGGTAAGTCAGTGTCAAACCATGAAAGTCAAGTTTTAAAAAAACCAATCTAATCTGACATGTGGACAGTAGGTTAGTTGTAGCTAAAGGGTCTTGCTTGTCCATTGCCATTTTGTAGCTTGCCTTTTAAATATACTATGTTGTCTTACCAAATTTGTTTCTCATGCTTGTGTCACAGTGAATGTTTGGAGGTGATATTTTGACAGAATTCTATAATTGGTAATAACTTTAAAATGTCATGTTATTACTTTTTTATTTTTTCAACCTTGGACCTATGAAAATATAGAACCACTTAGAATTTATATATTAAGGACAGGATTTTCAAAATCTTTTAGCAGCTTTTAGTGAAATAGCATGTAAAGCCAGTGATTACTTTAAGATATTGTTGCTCTCAATTTTAAAATAAAGTTCATGATAGAGTTGGCGGCTTTTTGGTGGTATTTTTTACTTGTTTGGGTTTTTTTTTAACATTGCAGCACTAGCAGTTACAACGTTGGCTTCCTTTAAAAATAGACTGTGCATGATTGATTTTTTTTTATTGTCAGCAGATTGATTTGTCTAGAAATTCTCTCTCAACTTCATTAAATGTGTCTGCAGAGTGTCACAAAAGAAAGAAGTGAATAAACTTGATCAAATAAAACATTTTAGATAAAGGCTATGCAGAAACATTAGTAATTAGTGTGCTGGGAGTTTATCAGTGAAACTCTGCATGTACGAGTGCTGATGCCATACTTAATATTTTAAGTAAGGGACTGGAGAGAAAACAATATCTTGATATTTTCAGAGAACATGGAATTTGATATGGTATTGCTTGAGAAAAAAAATTCTGTTGTCATACAGAAAATATAAATAACTTTAAAATTGGAGAAATGATATGGTAGGTCCTAATATGGACTTCAAGATTTTTTTTTCTAAGATCCTCTAAGAAAGACCATCTTTAGTTGGAAACGAAATGCTGGCTGGTGTAGTTTTCAAAAGGTGATGTGAATGAAAAACAAACAAACCCTAAACAAACCCCAAAACAACATTCAATTGAGCAAGCTTATAAAAAGCCATAGGAAGCCAAGAAAAGCTCTGGACCAGGCTGTCAGAGAGGAAACAGAAATAAACAAACAAACAAACAAACAAACAGATACATTAAAATAAATAAATTAGAAAGAAAGAAAGAAAGAAAGAAAGAAAGAAAGAAAGAAAGAAAGAAAGAAAGAAAGAAAGAAAGAAAGA
>JAOXXN010000001.1:53819066-53835531 GCA_026770055.1 Myrmophylax atrothorax
ATGCATAGAGTCAGACATTGAGTACAGAGATTAATAGAAAGGCAGTAAAAAAGACAAATATATGTATTATTCAGAGCAGAATGGGCAACACTTTTAAAGACACATATTTATCCAGTTAATTAACATGTTCCCTTGTAAATTAGGAATACTTTTGCAAAAAAAATTTAACAAAAATCTGCTACAATAAAGCAGAACTGTGTGAAATGAATAGGAAGTGTTTAGCTGAGCAACATTTATCCCTGCAGTATACTTTTTATCTATTAGATAGTGTGTGATGTAATATATAGCAAAAGAACTCATTAATACTATATGAAGGTAATTTATTGACAGTTTTATCTAATTTTGGACATTGCAAGGGACTTAGCTGTATAAAATTTTTTGAACAGTTTACATACAAATTATTTGTTCAGAATCCCTGCTGTTTTTCTTTTGTCATTGCTGTTGAGCTTGTGTTCACAGGGACACTGATCTTGTTCAGGTAAAGCTTTCTGATCTGGAGATTTGTCTGTTGAACACAGATCTCATCAGTATTTGTGAGATTGTGGGGGGTTTTGGTGTAGAATTAAAATAGATCAAGCTCTTGTGATACTACTTCATTATTTTCTGAAGAAAATAATGAAGGAAATATATAAGCATAAAATTCTACAAATTATGGTATTATTGGTTTTAGTGGTGTCCAATTAAGAATGTGGCACTTTGAGACCTTGGAAACCCTCAGAGTTTTGTTCTATAGGACACATGAGTACATGTTGCCATGTTCTTGCACGGCAATGAACAATGAAAATACATTGCAAATTTCCCCCTCCCGCCCAAGAGGTGGATGTGAGCTGATACAGGCTTGAAAACTGTGTAGCCATATTATTTTTGTTGTGTTAGTACAAGTGTAATTTTAAATACTGTTGGCACCACATAGATAATTGCACAGGAGACTGTACTATTTTACATGACTTTTACATGGTTTAGACAGCATTTATTCTGGGACGTGTGCATATTTCTGCTTGTTCAGTAAAAATAGTTTTATGAGTCTGCACAATTCACGTCACTCCTCTGAACCTGTTTTAAATCTCCCCATCCAAAGACCATAAATGCAATAAGTTCAAGGTTAACACCATCACAGAGAATATAAGGCCTATGGGGAAAAGAAAGGATCCAGTATCTTCTCTCGGAAGCCAGAATAGTAACCCTATCTTCTCTTTTGCTGGTTTACATTTAATTTCATTTTATTGATACAATTTGAATCTCATGCTAAGTTTTATTCTGGATTATGCTGATTTGAACTTTGAAATATGACAATATTTCCAAATTGCTATTATAGCAGCAATAGATCTGTTTTTTATTAAAATAGATAGCGTTTCTTGACCCAGATGCATTTTTTTACTTTGATCATTTCCATTGTCAGTGAATTCTATGCTACAGTTTTTAAAATGCCATTGCAAAACTTTAGTTCACATCAATTACATCTGAAATCTTCAATCCTGGATAACCTGTGTTAGAGATTTTTACCATATCTTCTCTGTTTCAAATAGTGCTACCATTTTTATGTAATTGAAAATGCAAACTTGAGACGTTTTTGAATGTACAGAACCCTTAAGTATTTGTAAATATTGATCATATATATTAAAAATATATGGCTGTATAGAGACTTCGTATATAATCCTAAAATCCAGATTTTTAAAATTTATATAGGTTTTTAATATGACTATCTCTCTTTTCAATATAAAATGCAGATTTCTACATACATAACATTTACATTTACTATATATCACTGTAGTAAAAGTATGAATTTATATGCATAACGTTTAAAACATGCGAAAGATTCATTAAAAAATGTAAAGTTTCAGCTGAAAATATCTAAGCTAAAAATTGTAGATGAAACTAAATTAAAGTCTTGACATTTTTGTTTAATATCATTGATGCCATCGTGTCCATTCAGAGTAAAATGGTTTTGCTTGTGTTACTTTAAGTACTTCTAAGACCCAAAGACTCTCCTTTGCTGATGGACTACTGCATGCATTGGGATCAGTTTGTTGTTCTATGCAGGATGGCAAAGCTGTGGAAAAAAAAAATAGTTCCTTTTGCTCACTTTTCTCTTTTGCAAGTACATTGTAGTCTGGAGACTGGTATTTAAGGCTTTCTTTGAGACTGTGATTGTTGCAGATTGAAGCTCCTGTAAGTGGAGTGTGGTACAGCATATACTGTGTGAAACCCCTCTTAACTGATCCAGTCTTAAAAATCAGCTTTCCTTTAAATGAAAGGGAGGGGTCATGCTCTTCCTTTTATAGCAGTTCATTTAGTTCCTGTCTTGATGAAAGGCATCCTTCTGTGAATCCTACATGGATCACAGTTACCTAAGTAACACAGGTGCAAAAGAAGCAGAGGGAAATGGAAGATAATGCTAAATTTATGTTGTTTAGCATTAATGAGCTCCCTGTCGATCACACAGACTATTGTAGGTCATAATATAACTAACTTTCTTTTTGCATTGTTAGTCAGGCAATACATCAGCGAGCATCCTGAGTCAGTGCTTCTGTCAGAGAACAAGAATTTCAATGTGAAGGGATTAATTTCACTTTTTGCTTAAAAATAAACCAGAATCCAACACTTGTTAATTGCATATAGTTCATTTTCCCCCTAAAACATAAGTGACAGCTTTAATTTCACATTGTTGTTACTGTAGATCATATACTATATCCCCAGTCAAAAGAGGATTATTAATTTATTCTTAGAATCTTTTTTTTTCTTTTTTTTTTTTTTTTTTTTGGCAAACCAGCATTGTCCATCTTACCTTGTAATTCAGATATCCTTCTAGTTGAACGTTTGAGGTAATTCCAGAAGAATCTTGCTTGGTGTAATTCTAAATCCTTCGTACTTGGAAGCCTCAAACCTGTAAAAAAAATCAAAAAACAGATTGCATTGGTTGTACTAGCAGTATAGCATAATGCTTTCTGAACCATTTAAATTACTTCAAAATGAAAGTTGGAATAATTTTGGAGTATGCTGAGGCTCAGAAATAAAACGATCATCTTTGAAAATTCATCTTAGGTTCCCACTGTGAAATAGAAAACGAAAAAATATTTGGAGTCAAAATATTAAGTCACCATGCATTAGGTTTATACACATGGAAATGAAAGGAAGGTGTCTAATTCAAATATCTGTGATCCACTTGCATTTCATGCAGGTAAATATGTTATATATGGCAAAAGAGCCTGAATGCTGAATAGGGGCATGCCTGGAATGTTATACTTTGAAAGACTAAGTATATAATTTGGCCCAAAACAGTTATTTAGGGTTACAGGAAGGTATCTTTGGAAATGTTGGCTCTCAAACCTTCCATATTATCCTAAAAAAATAGATTTTCTTAAAAAAAAAAAAAAGGAAAAAAGGAGGAAATAGTAACCTATGACAAACTGCAAAACGTTAGGCAGGAGGGAACTCATCAATGAAAGGAGGAGAACCAGATGTTATTTCTTCCTCTATCAGTATTCATATTGGGATTCCTTTCCTACTACCAGGGGCATTTTTTAAATACCACTGTGCAAGATAATCCGGGTGAAAATATCTAATGCACTTCTTTGTGTGACTATGCAGAAATCAATTCATGAAACTGCAAGCTAAGATGTCTGATCATTATTACTTTACTCTCTTTACTCCATTTGCTGCTTCATCTCCATGGTACATTTTTACTGATATCTCGATTGGGAACTATTTAGAGCAGAAACTTGCTTTTTGATTTTGTGTCTTTACAGTGCCCAGTACAATAGAGCTCTGATCTTTGATTGAGGTACACATAATAGAAAAATCAGAACAAGATAATGGCCCTGTAAAATAAGCCTCCTGAACTGGCATTCTCTAAAATTACCTGACTCCACTGAAATCAGTGGGTGTAATTGTAGTTAATATCCTGGACATAAGTATAGGTGTGCCAAGATCTTTCCTTAACTTGGGAGGAAGGGGCTAATTTTCATGAAATTGTAATTAGTATCATAGCTCGATGACAGCTGTAGTCAAAGATTTAGACCTGATTTCCCTAACCAGCACCAGAATTAGTTTCTTATAGCAATATTTCCCACACTTTGAACAAAATAATGAATTGGACATTGGGTTTGCTGAGATTTGTGAGATTCCTGGCAGCCTGCTCCTCTAGTATATTGAGATACCTCCAAATGGCAACCCTGACCTTCAGCCTGTTAACTTTCCACCCAAGTCTGAAAATCATTCATGAATTCTGTTGCATAGATTACTAAATATATCTAACTTTATACATATGAAGCACAGGAATGCCTTATATAACTAGCTGCCTGCTATACTTCAAAGTGTTGAACACTACCTTTTACGTCTGGCAGTCCAGCCAGCTCTACTCTCTGTTTGCAGAGCATCCATCCCATGCATATCTCCCCAGTTGAACTAAAAGGCTGATGTAGGAAATCAAACTAAAAACCTTCCTAAAAAATGGGTAAGAAACACTCATTGTCATCCTCTTTTTACAGCCAGTAATTTAATCTTGAATAGCAATCAGGATAGTCAGGCATGAGTTGAGCATGCTAAAGGCCCTTGCTGACTGTTCCAAATCACCTTACTGTCCACAAGATGTGTAGAAATAACTTCCATGAGGACTTTCTTCATAATCTTTTAAAGGTCTGAGGTGGTGATGACTGCACGTTAGTTCCCTTGTATTCCTTCCTCTCCCTTTTTAAGATTAGCGTAAACATCTGTCCTTCCCAGTCAGTGGAAATTGAAATAAATGAGGATGTTTTCATGATGACACCAGCCAGGTTCTTCAGCACATTTAGGTACACGTTGTCCAGGTTCATGGACATTTTTATTTGTTCTTCTTTAAGTAGTCCATAAGCTGTTAGTTTTCTATATTTAGAAAAATCTTTTTGTCTCTAACAAGGCATAAACATGTGAGAGGACTAGGAATAGACTTTGACAACAAAGACTGGGGAGAAGATGCTTTTAGCCCTTTTCCATGTGACTTGTCATTTATTTAGCCTCTCCAAATTTTTGCTCCAGCACATCGGAATGGAGAATGGGTTATTCTTTACATAACTAAGAAGTTTACATTTTTGTATCACTTTTATCCTGAATAGTCATCTTGTATAGTGCTTATCAGTGCTTATCAGATGTGTTAATGTCTTCTTTATTTGACTAGTTCTCCAAGACAGACACCTAGCTTTGTATTTGCAGCTCTCAATGAAGGTGAGGTCTCTAGACCCTGGCACAATACTGATGCCAGTGTTCCCAGACCTCCAGATGTGCTCTTACTGAAATTTTCTATAAGCAAAATCAGTGTAGCAGTGCAGCAGGAGACTGAGATAAGGGCATAACTACCATTCCACACAATGTGCTTTCTTCATGCCTTTCACATAAGTTTTCAATGTATCTGACACACCACATCCTATATTATACAAATAAATAGCAACTTTTCTTCACCAAGTGGATCAGTTGTACATTGTGTTCAGCTTTTTGATACGTTGCATAGTTTCATGCCTCAATTTTAAGTTACAGCTGTTTTATAAATCCAACCTGGCTGTAAGAATGTTCAAATTTTTTGGCCCTCTTTTAATTACTTCCTTAATATCAGAAAAATGAAGAGCAGTAGTGTGTAGAAAACAATTATTTCTCCCATATGGGAAGAAAATTCTGTGAATTAAAATACAATATTTTGATCACAATTCAGTTCCTGGCTGGAACTAAAATGGTTAAGAAGTACATATTTTCAACATATTTTCTCATGCATTTTTGGACTTGGGTAGACAGGTTTTGCATAGGGATATTTGATTATTTACCAGAGCTGCTAAGGGTGGGAAATAGCTCTGTATCTTGAATGAGTTACTATGTAGAGAAACTTATTAATAACAAAAGAGAAGATGTTAATTTCATATGAATTCAAGGGAGCCCAGACAAATTAATGAAATAGAAATAAATACAGCTACCTGAACATCCAGAAACTCCATCCTAGATGAGCAAGTCCTTGAACTCAAATTTGTTAAAAGTTGTGCATATATATGAAAGAAACCATTCTGTGTTTGTCCTGATCTTATATTCTTTTCCCTTGGCATTGAATTTTGAATTCTGTTGAAGACAGGATGCAGTAGGCTGAATGGCCTTTTGAGCCAAATCTGCAAGCCTCTTAAGTTTTGTCCCTAGCTAGAAGCCAGAAAATGGAAATGGACTTCTACCTGTAACTTCCCTTGTGAAACTAATCACATTATTTTTATTTTTTGAGAAAACTTAAAAAGTTGATTGAAGCTCCTGAATGTTCTCTAATTTGTACTTCCTTTTCATTTTTATCATTTTCCTTATCATCGGAAGTGTCTCATATGAGCAAAATAAAATATTCTGTGTTTAAGTCTAGTGTTGAGGAGTGCAGTAGTCAGCATGCCTTAGGTCTTAGTTAAAACAGATCTCTTGGCATACACCCATGAACTTCACTATGAAAATAAGTAGAAGATAAAATATAATGAACTACTTGTCCCAAATGACCAGATAATTCTGGTGTGCTCAAGAAAATGGATATCCAAGCTCTTTAAACAATTAGTTCGCAACCAAGAATTAAAAAAGCATCAGAAGGGGCTGGAATAAGTAGGTTCTGAGTGCCAACAACATGAACAGCAAATCTGGAAGTGGTGACACCACTTGAACAGGCTTTCCTATTAATAAGGACACTTAAGAATGCTGGGATAGACAAGAATTTGTGGAAAAGACTCTGTGGAAGGAAACCCCACAATCCTGCACCAGGATCCAGGAACACCTCTATAACCTTCAGGGACTACAAGGAACTGAAAAGAGCCCAGTGTCCCCTATGGTCCTGGCCCATGACTATGCACAGTGTGACTTTCCAACCTTTCTCCAGGACTGTGCCATCTCTCTGACAGGACAGGAAAGATACGTAACAAATCCTTGCATTAAACTCCTTTCCCTCACTGCACCATCTGCTTCACTGCACAGGAAAGTAATATCATACAGTTGCATTTATATATGATTAAAGTGCTTGGTATCCATGTCCACTTAGCTTCTATAATGTCATTTGGTCTTCAGCCATGACAAGGAGAAATAAATATCTCCCATAGAACCCCTATATGCACAAACAGGTCAAAGGAAGAGACTATAGTTACAAATTATGTGGAATGGGCAAGAGGAGAAATCTAGTATTACCAGCTCCAGTAGGGCTGTTTTTTAACATGAAATCAGGCTAAAAACCATCTATGTGTCTTCCCTGCATTCTATTTCTGTAACAGTTTTATGTATGTCCATTGCATTACTGGTCAAAATGAAAAATTCTTTACCAGGCTAAAAATGCCTGGAACAAGCTTTATGCAAATTTTCTGTCCCCAGAGTATTACAAAAGTATAACCACCTTCTAGTTCTAAAATGGGTGCCACTAGAAATTAAGACAAATCAAACTGTTCTTGTCTCACTACATCAAATGTTTATATTGGTTTTAGCTATCCTATATGCAAATTAAACAGTAGCAGACAGCCAAATGTACCATACAAAAATTGCATTTGAACATATCGGAGAGAAAAAGCCTGTGCAAAACTAAGATGTTTTCTGTGCATGTTCCATAATGTTGACAAACTCCCTTCCCCCTAAAAAGAAAAAAATATAAGGCCAAACAAAACCACATGGTCCTGGCTAACATTTTGCTTTCCAAATTGCAGTTAGTACATTTTTATATGCAAAGCATTATTAACTAATCCCAAAATTCTCCTTTAGAGAAAACCCTATTCCAACGCTTGATCTTTCCATGTACGGATCATTTGTGGGCATTTTAACATTTCTCATAGTCAAATGAAACAAAAGGTAGTTTGCAACACAGGGGATTTGCATGTTATTCAACCTTCCAGATATACTTCCTGATTATCTCACTTCTCATCCATATTAGAAATATTAACTGTGCTTATAGCTTTCAGGGGCACTGATCTTGGAGGATCTTATTTATTTATTTGCTTACTTATTTATTTTTATTACAATTTCAGAAACAAATTATGAGATGGTTTCTTTCCTCTAGAAAGTCCACAAAAATAAACTTAGAGCGGCTACTGGACACTCACTATACTGCCAAGACCTTTCATTTTTCTTTTACCAGTCAAATTCTCTATAAAAATACATTCTTATTTTCTCGATAATGTTTTTTCATTTCAGTTTTTAGCTTTTCTGGTTACTTAAAATGCATTGAAAACAAAAAGACAAGGAAGCTAAGAAATTTACAGAATATAAAATAACTTTGGAGAAATGTTATTTTCCCACCCAGGTCAATGAACTCTGCTCTTACACCAAGTGGGAAAAACAAACAAACACAAACACAATGATCAAATAACCCTCCCCTCACACTGTAACTCACATCAAAGAACCTGAAAAAGAAGTATAAAGCTATTATAAATATCTATGCTGGTGGTGAGTGTGTTAGGTCAACTTAGCATTGCATTTATAAAGAGTTATGTGTCTTCACTTCAGCAGAGAAGAACCCAGAGCTATGGGATCCATTAGTTTGGACTACCCAGGGAAACCAAAGTGAAGAAATCTACTTGGGGTATACCAACTTCTTTTCCAAACATGAGTCTGCTCAGCTCATAAGCCATCCAGCAAAGCCCACTGAGGACAAACAAAACCCCTACAAAATCATAACCTGATGTTTAATACCTTAGGGGTGGAACATATTTTACACTTGAAGATTACTGCTTTTCCTGAATCTCCTGATGCCTGAATAGCATGAATAAGTGAGATACAATATCAGAAAAACATTGTGTAAGTATTGAATTTCCTTTGCAATTCTTACCTTGACACTGCATTTGATTTTGTAAAAAAGTTTTAGACTTGCTAGGTGTGAGTGATTTCAGTGCTTGTTTTCAAAAAGTATGGAAAGTTATAAGAGAAAGGAGTTTGTTACTGAAAATCAGTTCTGTATACACACACACACACACAGACACAAACAAAATTTCTATGTGTAAAAAACTCAAGCTAATACAAAGCAAATAGATCTTTAAATTTTACATAGTTCCTGGCAAAGAGAAAGACCTGGTAACATTTATTATGCAATTTTTTTTTTCATAAATAAAATGTATTTTTTCAGAATTTTTTTCATAGGTTCTTCACAGGAAATACAGATTCTGGAAAGAACCTCTTTAGTTTACTTAGTAATTTTACACATAAGATGGTAACCCTTTAAAATAGTTTCAGCCATCTCCTTTATTAGACTTTTGGCTTTGGTGAAGGGTACTGTATTTTTAATCATTTAACTTCATAGATATTATTGCTGAATTCTTACTTTGTATGTAACCTACTTTGTATGTAACATACAGAGCCCTAAATAGATAGGAATAACAGGCTACCTTTAAGCTGTTTATTTGAAATTATGCTGAGAGAGAAAAAATGCTTTTTGATTTCACCTTCAAATGCGTTTTGAAGAGCTGTCAAAACACCAGTATTTTTAAAGGGTTTATAGTCTATTTTTAACCTCACAGAATTTCATTATTTAAATGTTTGGTGAGCACACCAAGCCATGATCCGTGTGTTATCTTGTAGATCCTTTGTTAACTTTCCCTTTTTCAAGGAAATTATTTAATGAATTTTTTTGCTGTCTTTTAAAAGTAAACAAATCAGTAAACCCACTTCTATACATTGAATGTATAACATTCAAGGTGTTTAAATGCACCTTGAGTCAACGTTGTACTACACAAATGAATAAAATCACAGGCTATCCTTCACTATTACTTTTCCTCTAGGTGACTCAGTGTATGCAATTGTCTTGCTGGGGATGCTCTGGGGAGCTAAGTTGCAATACAGGCAACTAAACTTTAAATCCTGATCACGTGGGCCATTCTAAGACATTCATGGCCTTGCCAACACATTCATACACATTTCATTGCAGTGTTCGGCTTTTACACATACTTTAGTATCATAATATTAATCCTATTTCATCTGAGGTATTTAATGGGATAAAAGATAAAAGAAGCAGCAAAGTATTACAGCTAGATAAAAACACTAGTGCACTTTGCAGATGGGTTATAAAATATTCTCAGAGGATCTTAACTCAAAGCCACCATCTGTTTTTACTGAAGCTTAATATGAACATATTACATAGTCACTTCAGAAATAAACCACACGACATCTTACAAGTTTTCAGTGTTCAAAACAAAGTCATACAGCGCAGTTCATCTGTATTTACAATTCACCAAGGAAACCCAGAGCAGTTAATATCTCTAAACTTGCAAGTCGTACAGAAGGCAACATTTTAAGGTAAATTTTTCAAATTATGTGGGAAACATATCCAGATTGCTCCAGCTATAAATATGTGAGCTATTATGATAGACAATAAAGCCCAAGGTTTGATTGGGTTGTTTAAAATACAGAAAAGCATGAACATAATAATTTTTACAGATGTTGTTATTCTCTCTCTCTAATCAGCCTACCATAGCTCAGTTCTACTGCTTGTTGTGTTATACTGTTCATTAGACAACAGTTGCTAGCATTCAGTGTAGTGGGGTTGCCTAGAGAAAGGGAATATTTTTTCAAAAAAAAATCTACCATATTCTCATACTATACTACTCCTCTACAATACTCATAACACAGATTTTGAACAATGATTCTCAGATGTTTATTTTTCTCTTCTGGTTTATCTACTGATAATACCTCCTTTCTCCTATATATTTGTCCTTTCTAGAAAGTAACAGTTTACAGCTAGTCCCACTAGTTACAGTAAGGCTGCACAAAAATGTTTACTCTGTGTTAGTAAGAAAAAGGTAAAAAATGGCAAGACACTCTTAAATAGCAAAAGGAAGGCATATTTAAACCATATTAAATCTTCTTGAAAACAATACTTTCTCAACTGACTGTAAGGAAAAGTTAACATGTCAAACTGGTATTGTAAGTATAAAATGTTAATTTCTTGAAAAACAGTAACAATATGAAGCTTTTCAAGTCAGAAGAGGGGAAAAGCTAAATAAGAACCAGAAAGGGCTATGATATGCAAGCAGATCATAGAGTCATAGAACTGGCTGGGTTGGAAGGCGCTTCAAAGATCATGTAGTTACAGCTCCCCAGCCATGGGTAGGGACACCTTTCACTTGATCAGGTCACTCAGAGCCCCATCCAACCTGGCCTTGAACATTTCCAGTGATGGAGCATCCACAGCATCTTTGGGTTTCCTGTTGTGATGCCTCCTCACCATGTAGAAAAGTGAAACAAGAACACAGCATATTGAATATTGCCTGAGCATTTCATAACTGGAGATTAGTTCTTGTTGTGTGTATTGTAGAAAGGCAGAGGGAAATCTCAGATAGAAGATAAATGAGGGGTGCTGAACAAATGAATGGAGAGGATTAATTATGTCACATGAACCAGAAGAGTAGAAAACCAGGCTAAAAGGAAAACGAGTCTGAAAGCAAACTTGAAAGATCATGTAGTATTGTCTTTTGTCTGAAGTTATGTGCCTGTACTAACTATCTATATTCCCTACAAATATTTATGAAACTTTCCCAAAATATCTCCTTTGCTGGAGATTTCTGTATACAGATACAACCTATTTTCTTTCCTACATTTAAAATTGGAAAGTGTGTTCATTGCTGATAATTTTATGTACATTCTGCTGTGAGAGAACATTACTTCCTGTTCCATGCAATATATTCATTAAATATGATTTATTACCTTACTCTCTGTAGCTCCCCTTAACTCAGTAAAATATATTTGGCAGGACATTTCCATCATCAAAATTATGAAGGAAAATATGAAGTAACCTAAGTGATTAACAATAGTAGGAAGATTATTCTTAATCTTAAAAACATTAAGATTTTCAAAAATATTGAAAATGTCAAGAAAACTGAATGAATATCCAGTGGAAAAAAAGGATTCATAAATAAAGAAAAAGAAAGAAATTATCTGTGTCAAATGAGACTGGCAAGATATATTTTAACAGTCTGAGGCAGAATTGCAGCACTGAGGATGACATCAAGATTGGAGAAAAGCAAGTGACATGGAGAACAAGGCCATAAAGAAAAGATGATTGAAACAAGGGCTGCAGGAAAGAAAGGGAAGAAGAAATTGCTATTCAATCAGTTCTGAACAAGTTAAATTTAAACTGATAGCATGAAACAAGATAAGATGACAGAGAGGAGCTAAAAGAGAAAGTCAGAAAGCAGAAAAATCTGTATGTCAGATATTACCATAGGAGTTAGTAGTCAGAGACCTTTGAGAAGAATTAATCACTTGCAGAAATTTTCACATTCAAAACAAGTGAACTTGCCAAAGGACAGAACCTTCCACATTCTTTCATTATCTGGTTATTAATTTTGAATGTATATTTTTACCATACAAAGGAGAAGCCTGTAGCATAATTAGTTTTGTAACTTAGTACCTTTCCTTCTTACTAAATTCACTGAAACAGCAGGTAGCTGTCTTATGAAAGCAAACAAAGGACTATTCATGTAGCATCTACACTACATAAAAATAAAAATTTTATGGTTGTGGACTCCTAACATTTCCACTCTTTGCTTCAACATGAGTTTATGTCTAATTACCAGAACAAATGACGTCACCTACAACAGTCTTCAGGACAGACCACTTACTGTTTGCTCTTAGACCCAGTTGCCAGGATAAAAAACATTATTTTAAAAGAGGATATTTAACTTTTGCTGATAAAAACGTATCAGTCTTTTGAACAGCCCTTCAAATGCGTAATATAATGAGTCTTAATTATTGTTAAGCTCCTGCTGGTTTTTTACAGGGCTTACCAATGCCTTTAAAACAAGGTAAATTTGCTCCTTATCTTGTAGACATTGAATAAATAATTTCAAAATACATCTGGTTTATTCTCATGTTTTGACAACAAGCACTGTATAGACTCTTGCTGCCTTTGATGGCAACCCAACACCAACTGCTGGTGATTGCTTACTTTGTGCAATCAGATCATGGTTAGGGAATGGAGCCTGAGAAAATATGGTAGGATTTTTTAGTTAGCAAAAACCTGAAAATTAACTTTTAATTTTAGGAACAAAACCTCTCAGTAAAGATATTTTGCTTTCCTCATATCAGTTTACTGCTAGTATAATAAATGACACAAATATTAAGAAGTTTTTATCTGTCTATCTATCTATCTAGACTTTGTGAACTAATATTTTTTTTAATAGAAGCTATATTTGGGCTACAATGACAGCTCTTCCCTATGCCCACTGTACTCCAGTTAAGTGCATGGAACTCCAGCAGTTCTGCAATCATGAGAGAGAGAAGTGCTGGTAGTTAGGTGGCCAAGAAGCTGTAAAACAATACCTGCAACAAAGTCATGAATTATTTTCCTTGAAAACATAGAAATTGATCTATATTCTTAGGAAACTGACATCCCAAATAATTGTTTCATTATCAAAATAAACTTTAATTACAAGGCCTCAGCAGAAGAAAAGAAATAAATCCTTCCCATGAACTTAGCAAATACCTATACATATCCCTCTGTATATCTCTCTGTATATCCATATACATACATGTAAATTTATTTTATAATGTATATACCCACACATAGATGGATATCATCCATAAGAACAAATCAGCATGAAAATTAAACAAAACAACGTGTGTTAACAGTATCATTGTTCTAATAATCAAACTCAGAAATATGCTTTTTCACCTTGGTTTTCCTTAGTTCATTTGAAGTAGTTTTCTTTATTACATCTTGCATTCAGAATAATAGTTGGCTTATTTGTACATTACAAAAGAATTTTTTACAGGTAATGCTAGCGTGCTGGGAGACAGCTCCTGAAGTTTATTTCATCCTTGTCCACATACACAACAACTCCTATATTTTATGCTACTTTCTTGTCTCCCTGTCTTTGTACTACATGGCTATGCAACAGGGACAAAGGGTGGAAAGCAGAGGAATATCAGGAACCTTTTTTTGTACTGCAGGTGTGTAAGAGACTGAAATATTGTCTCAAACATTGTCAAAATTACAGATTTTTTGTCAAACTGCAAAGAAGCAACTGCCCATCTGTGACCACCAAAGCACACCCCTCCCTTTCCCACCCTAGCTCCAATATACCTCCTGACTGGAACTGTGATGGGAACTCGAGATAAGACTATTGTCTAATTATCTCAGGTCTAAGGAAAAGTAAACAAGGCTCAGAGAAGAGGAATGTATTCACATATTTACAAGGAAAGCCCCTAGCTGGGCTCAGGAGGTGGAGGAGGAAGGGTTTGGGGAGTGTGATAGCAAAATCTCTCTGCACTAAACATCCCTTCTCTGTGAAGACCATGTACACAAGGGGCATTCATGTGAGAGGCAGCTGGAAAAGGGTCATAAATCATCAAAACCCCCCAAAGCCTGACCTCCTCTGGCTCATTCCTGGGGCCTTCCACCACCAGAGGACTGTATGTGATCCAAGTGATGCAACAAATTCAGAGCCTGTCACAAGAGACTGCAAAGCTTCCCGCCCAGGGAAGGTGCCTGGGCATCTTCTGAATGTACATTAATCCATTGGACTCTGTATTTTGAGGAACCCACACCACCGAGAAGACAAAAGAACAGGACATATAAGACTCCATAGGGTTCAATGAAATGTTGATATATTTTCTGTTTACTTTGTCACTCTCTTTCTTCCCCACCTTCCCTCCCTTTTTCCAATTTCTCTCTCTGCCTCACATTTACTGTTAATCCATACTATTGACTTCAGCATATGCTGTCATTTGCACCTTAATTCAGGCAGAGGCATCTAATAATTTTAATAACCAGATCATAACAAGATGCTACCCATTTTGTGCCCTATTTGTGATAAGAAAGATGGAGACACTAGAGAAAACGGTATTTATGTATTCCTTCCAGAAGTCAGCACTTCATCTTTTTATTGAATCACATTTTTCAGAATTCCTGGTTGCAAAAAAACTATATATGTAGGTATATATTTTCTTTCTTAACCCTGCTCTGCTTATATAGCTGAGAAGGATGTTGCATGTTAACTATTGCCTTTAATGACTGCAATAACTTAGTAATTTGTATTGGGTTTTTTCCTGAACAGGCATATTTAATAGAGCATTTTGATCCATTCCTAAGGGAATGTCTGAGCCTTAACAGTAGAAAAGGAGTAATTCCATCTTTAATTGCAGTGTTGTTTAAATGTTCTCCCAATATGGTATATTTCCCTCATGTATTCTTGATCTACCAGATCTTTCAGTTGGGTTGTGTATCTGAGAGCCACACTGAGGAATACAGAATTTGGTTTACCCCATCAGAGTACAGTAACTCAGTATGTGTAAGAGCACAGACAACTGTTACATTCACAAGAAAAACAAATTGCTTACGGACTTTGCAAGTGTTTATTGCTGTCCAAGACAATCCACATACAACGGATAGAATCACAGCCACTTTTTGTTCCACAGGTTAACGAACTTGTCACTTATATAGTCTTCTATCTGTAGGGATGAACAGTTATGGATGTTTTCATAACTAGGGAGAAACCACACTTCCATGGAACAGTGTGTCTTTCTTACTCCACTTATAATGGCACTTTCCAATCCTTCATTCAGTAGGAAGGGAAAAAACCAAACAAACTAAGAACACTAAAGCCCCACGAACCCCTTAATATGCAGTGATGTCTACATTAAAAGTTAAGTCACTGTAACTTAAGTGAATGTCATTATACAGATAGTTATTCAAGCTGAAACTGTCCTTGGCAGCACTGTACAGGGCAATCTTTCCATGAGAATAAACAATTCTCAAACAATTTCTCCAATCTATTAGGCACAAACATATTTTTTGTCAGCATGAGACGTGCATGTTTCTCTTCCAATTATTTTTATTCCTTTCACAAATGTTTACAAATGTTTATCAAGGACAAATCTCAAGAAATCTCATTCTATGTCTGTATGAGTGCTCTTCTCTCTCTCTCTCTCGTCTACAATTCTACAGCACAGTAAGCTGTTGCCAGTATCTTTAATAACCTGACTTCATGTCAAGTTTCTTCATGAGCCTCCTGTGCCATACAAAAACAATTAACATTTATGGACTTTCAATACCAGCATTTTACAGCTCTAAATTTCAAAATTTAATAGGTCTCTGTCAGAAGCAGAATTAGTTAGAAAATTTTCTTTCCCAAATGGATAAACTTGGTAACAGCAACTCTTAAGACAATCACTGTGTTTTTCCCTGCCATAAGCAAGGATAAAATGTGTTCAGCACTGTAATGTGATTTGCATTCCATGCACCGTGCACAAGACCAGTTGTTAAATGCTGTATGGAGCATCTCTTAAGCACTCAGGCCAAACACTGAGATATACATATAAAGTTTCCACTAAGCAGAGAGTGTGACTTTTTTCTAATTACATTTATCTTGGTCTGTTGTTGTTTCTTGTTTGTTTGTTTGGTTTTGGTTTTGGTTGTATGATGGGACATAGTTCCTGCCCATATTCCTACGGTGCACCTCAGTTCCTATCTGAATTGGGAATCTGCATTTTCTGTAAACAGTAAACAACATGTATGGAA
>JAOXXN010000001.1:53877669-53895451 GCA_026770055.1 Myrmophylax atrothorax
TTCTCCAGCCTCGTTGCTCTTCTCTGGCCCCGCTCCAGCCCCTCAATCTCTTTCCTGAGCTGAGGGGCCCAGAACTGTTGAGAAGCAGCAGCAGCTGCACAGCGAGGCAAGGACACAGTCCTGGAGCAAAGGGCCTCCTGCACAGCACCCAAGGCCATTACTTGCTTCATAGACTTTGAAAAACACCAAAGTTTGGAGTCTTTGGTCAAACTGGCATCACTACAGCATGGACAGTCCCACTTGCACAGCCAGTAACTCATTTCCCTGGCTCTGGGCCTCACCTCACTGCAGCCACTGAGTTTTTAGCCCTCCAGACCATAACACTGTGGTCACTCCCCCTTGGTCTCAGCTCTGTCCTTCAGCCTCATCACAACAAACACTGGAAAGTTCAAGTATTGCTGTGTTCCCCCTTCCCACAGACCAGGCTTTGCCACCCCAGAAAGCAGCTGCACAAGAGGGATGAGCATACACACCTTCCATGCACCCTTTATGCTCACTGGGGAAGGGGTTATTTCACACTTTCTCAGAGCTCAGGTTTGGGTAAATTGGCCCAAAAAGCTCTGCAGACACTGCCTGCTTGGCTTTAGTGCACACTGTACCAGGAGTGGAAAGCAGCAGCTCAGCTCTCCCTTTGCTGACTGGAGTTCCACACCTGCTAAGGGGCAGGAGCTGCAGGGAGAGCAAGTTGCTCTCTGCCTCAAAGCTCTCCACCAGAGCCAGCATCTTCCTGTAATCTCAGTTCCCCCCAGGGAAGAGGCAAGAAGTGGCCTGAGGGTTATTTTTTCTGCAAAGTGAGGAATCAGTCCTAAGCTGCCATCTGAAGTGATGCTTTGTGGAATGACTCCAGCCCCAGGAACCTGCAGTGGCTCCAGAGACAGCTGGATCTCCTGCAAGGGAGATTAAGTCCACCACTGGCATTTTTTTTTTGGCCAATCATAGAGTTATTCAGTGGAAGTGAGATTTAAGATCATCCAGTCCACCTTTCACTAGATGAGGTTGCTCCAAGTCCCATCTGGCTTGGCCTTCAACACTTCCAGGGCTGGGGCAGCCATAGTTTTCTCTGGGCAGCCTGTGCCCATGCCTAAATGCCAAAGGCTGTCTTAAAACCAGGAACCAATCCTGTTTGAAGGGATCAGCAGCCAGAGTGGCTTCACTTGTACTGGAGGCAGCTTTGCTTGGTGAGCAGACACCCAAACATCACATCCCTCCCAGGGCATCAGCTGGTAAAGATGAAGCAAATCTCAGAAAAAATCCACCTGAGGCTGGGCTGGCTGTGCAGGATGGATCCTGCCCCAGCCCACACTGCTCCCCAAGGGTGGCACAAGCTGGTCCATCAGCCCACACAGCACACTCAGGGTCTCTGCTGCTGTTGGCAGCACCCCACCAGACAAATGCAGCCTTCAGAATTCCCAATCCTTTCCACCTCCATTACCAAACTAACAACCCAAGCATTTGTTACAAAGTGTTATTTATTAGAATATTACATTGCACTTAAAAAATAAGGGAGGTCTAACCCTGTCATCTTGACCTACATTAAGGATGCAGGGCCAGACCCACAATAAATATAAATACTATGTACAGTTTATCTAAAATAAATATATAATTTAAAATGAAAAATATCTTGTTAAATAGCTGTTACCCCCCGCCCCCCCTCCTGCGGCGAAGGAAGCCCCGATCCCGGTCTCCTCCCTTTCACAGTTTGTTCCTCGGCACTGCAGTGGACGGAGAGCCACCGGACAGTCCCGGTGCCGCCAGCACCGCTCCCGAGCCCGCTCCGTCCCGGAGATGGCCACGAAGGTCCTGCAGTGCCGCCGCTGTCCGACCAGCCCCGCCGCGGGTGCCGTCCTGGCGCTCCAGCGAGCCCCCGACGTGCCGCAGCCCCAGGGACGGTGCTGGTCTCGCCTCTTCCAGGAGGTAGAAGTGCGTTAGTGCCGAGCTCTGCAAGAGAGAGGCGGGAGAGCTCCAGCAGCGGTCCTGGGCTGGTCTGCCCACACAGGACGGTGGGGTCAAGGTGCCGTCCCCCCCAAAACCGCAGGAGACCCTGAGATTAGCTCAGTTAGTTAAAACTTGGTTGTAATAATGCCAAGGTCATGGGTTCAACCCCCTGTGTGGGCCATTGACTTAAGAGTTGGACTCGATGATCCTTGTGGGTCCCTTCCAACTCAGAAGAGTCTGTGATTCTGTGATTCTGTGACTATTTTTTAAAATACATTACAGTAAAATAGACTTAAAAAACTTCTAAGAGTACATCTTACTTAATTATCTACAATTGCCGCTATTGAGTATAAAATGGGTGAATAAAAGACCAAGTATAGATGAAAAAAAAACAGTCAATCCAAAATTAAAATATTAATCCTTTATATTCTAATTGGCTAATTATACATGCAGTGGAATGTCCTTACTCAAGAGGGGTAAACTTTGTCCTATTTGCTCTCTGAGGTTTCAGACACAAACAAGTAAATATATGTATGCTATTCAGGCGTTTCCCCTAATGTGGCAAATATTTGCCTAATTTCATGACAGAGGTAACTATTATCAGCCAGTTCTTTTTGTCCAATCTGGACATTCTAGCTCAACCTTTACCATGACTGCTAATAGCAGATGCTTAATGACAAGACATAGCAACTCTCTTAACAATTCCTTGCTTAAGGTTATGTTGCATAATTTATTCTGTCAGTACAGTTTAAATTAGATTAAATTGTGTGACAGGAATGTTAAAATGAGTTTCTAGTGAGAGACACAGACATGAGGTCAAAGCTAGCAATTAGTTCATTCAGTGATCTGAATTTTGACCTTTTTTTTTCCTTTATTAGTTCTTAGGCTTGCACAGACATGTGCTCCATGATGTTTTGTTACATAACTGAGAAGTTTATGTTTAAAAGAAATACTCAACATTTGTATTTGCTTTTTTTCTTTTTTTTTTTTTTTTCTTTTCAGCCCATCTTCTTCCTCTACATGTATCTTCCCTACTTCATCTACCTGATTGATCCTTCTGGTTAACAAATAAATTTAAGGGAATTTTTTGAACACTTGGGAATGAATCTTAATCTCAAATTCCTTGAATACCTCCAAACTTTATATCACTGGGAAGAAACAAGGGCAAGGCCCATGTGCTCATTGAGTTGTTTCTTATGTATTTTAAACTCTCCCAAAAGAATAATACACTGGATAAAATATTCCTATACAAACACCATCCACTCAAAAACTAAAGCCAGAGCAAACCCCATCATTTTCAGCAGAAAATTGTAAAATATTCCATCAGAATAGATATACCACTTAGAATCCAATAAGAGTGCTGTTAATTTCATGACTAGCAAGAATGTCCATGGTGCAGTGGGGTACCATAACACAGGACACAGCTCTGAAACATCTGACTACATTGCTGGAAGCAGTGCAGCTGAACAAGCACCCTATGTGCCTCAAGATACTACACTTCTCATCAGAATTAATGAAGCCTGTGTTGAGTGCTGTACTAAGGTATTTATGCTTCTATTGGTACCCTAACGATCTTATTTAGATGCACCTAAGGTATCTCTTTGTACCAGGGTGCCAGGCAGGCAGACATAGGCTTGATGCACGTAATACTCATTGAGACAAAAAGCACTTAGTGGAGAACTTGTTTTCTTCTCCAAGAGCCTGATACACACAGCTCATTGAAGCTGATGTTAAAACTACTATTGGCTTAAAAGGGAATGAGAACCAGACTTTGCAGTTTTCCAGCAGTGGGTATGAAGCTGCAGAGGGAGAATAAAGTCAGGGAACAAGTAGTTCAATGGAGGAGAAGGAAACCCTTCAAATACTGAATATTTTCTTTTTATCTTCTCCACAAAAGAAAGATTGCCCTAATATAGCTATTAGACTAGCAAATGGGAAATGCCAGCTTCCTCAAGCACTTATTGTTGTCACTAGGCATTTTAATGACTCCATTTAGCACTGCAGCATTTCTTTTGCTCAACACTGACTAATAACATGCTGAGATAGTTACACACTTTGCAAGTGGGTTTTATTGACGAATGGAAAGGTGAACGCCTGGGGATTTTGCTCTTAAAACTGTGGAGGATGCATTTTGGATACAATGTTTAAAGAGAAAAAGAAAATTAAGCAAGAAAGGTTAGCGAGGGAGATTATGGGTGAAGGAGAGAAACAAGGGGAGAGCTGATGAAGGAAATTAAATGTATTGAGAATTACTTTGAAGAGCAACTAGATGCAGATAATAAATCACAGTGTTGTAAGCACAAAAAGCTGAAGAGTAAAAATTGTGGTATAGTAGAAATGGCATAACACATTTTTGGTAAATGTAAAGTGTTATTTGCTGTTTGTTGAATACTGCAGTTTCCACCATTTTAAAGTATATTGCTCAGCTGTACCTTTATTTTTGTTCTCTTTATTCTAACATGGTAAACATGCTTCTGTGACACTAGTGCATCTATACAGTTCTGTCTGCAGCTCCTGCAAATTCAGGCCCTCAGTAGTTGTCCTACTGTTTAATCTGTCAGAGGTTGACTAGTTCCTTATACTTGCTAAATACGTATGAATCTGTCCCTAGGAATATAGGAGTTGTATTAACACCCTCCATGTGTAACTAATATGTTTTTGTTTTGGTTTGGTTTTTTGGGGTTTTTTTGTTTGTTTGTTTTCCTTTTTTTGAGTACAAAAAGATTTTAATATTTGCATTAATCATCCCTGAATATTTGTTTGGTTTCAGTTTGGTTTGGTTTCTATTTTACACTCTGTCAGGATTTTTAAGATTAATAGCTCAAACATGAAAAAACTTTTTGAAAGGGCTTTTTTTAAAAGATGGAGAAAGTGTGGTATGTCTCTGTTTCTTTGAAAAATCAATTCTTCTTCCCTGATAATGAATGCATGTATGTCCAAGTATTTTTGTGCACTGTTGCACCTGGAAGGCTGATTAGTGTAGTAATATCTGATTCACTGCTAATGTTCACACTAAGTAAGCATGCAAACAGTTTTGCAAACATACAGAATACTGTTCATAGTTTGCTCCTGGAATATTCGTCTGAAATTTGTACTTTTTAAATATGTGTCTTTTTGTGTGTATACACATATCTATATTTACTAGATATACATATTTATGTGTGTGTATGTATGTGCTTCATGTTTTGTACGTTTACACAGAATGTTTCTGTAACTGAAGAGCTCCCTTTGTTTTAGAAGTACATAGATTCATTCAACTATCCACAGACAAGTACTATCTTATTTTGTCTGTATTCAATATCACTATAACCTGCTAAGAGGTTTCAATATTATTTGTTGATTGTTTCTTTTGCTGACAGGGTGTGGAGAAAAACTAAGCTGCTCAGGCAATCAATTTATCCTTCTTTATCCTTTTCTAGGAACAGTTTCAGCAATGAAGGAAGGGGCAATGTTTTATCTTGAGGGGAAGAATTCTACCTTAACCAGCAGCTGATTAATTAGCCTTATGACATCTGTGAAGTAACTACATTTTTTTCATTTCTGGATATTTCATTTTCATTTATTTATTCTCCCCTTTCAGTCACCTTTCTTCCAGATGCAGTGATAACTGTTACAAACGGTGCAGCTGCAGATGTCAAAAGCAGCAGACATGAATCATGTGTTCAACATATTGCTCAAAACAAGCAGTTTCCTTAGGAGCCATAAGAGAGTCTTTTCCCAGTTTGGAACTAAGGATTGTTCTGCTCAAATCTATATATTCCTTGGGATTTGAGTCCATAAATTGTAATTAAAAAAAATGATAGCACTTTCTTATTGCAAGAGCTAAGAACATATTCAAGCCCATTTAATCTCACCTTAGATTTATCTCAGCATTTTTTGGTTTTATCTGAAATTTTCACAAGTAAATGAATATGAAGAGGGAGAATGCTTTACTTATAAGGGTTTTTTTTTAACCCAAGGACATTAAATCTTTGTTCCATCCTGCCCATGATAGTGCTGCAAATAATGTAGTCAATTAATGCAACAAAATACAGTCAATTGAAATTTGTACTATAAAGTTAATTGATAGTGGAAAACCTGTGTATTACACTGTGTGTAATAACTGATCCTCACAGACATTTGAAATGGAAAATCTGTTGATACTACTTAATAATCTTAATAATCCTGTATCTCTTTTCCAAATAATTTTTAATTTGGTTTCATTTTTGTATGCAAAATTTTTATTAAAATACTTGGCTGAATCCTGCCAGCTGTATAAGCAAAGAGATCCATCTCAGAACTGGAAACCCATTTATTATGTAAGCACCTGAAATAAACACTCATGAAATATGCATATGGAAAAATTTTGGTTTTATGAGCACGACTCAGTGATCAAGCCTTTTTAAACCCAAACTGGACACATCTTTTCAGAAATTGACACCAAAAGGCAATGAATTAAAGTAAATCAATATTATAGATTCCAGTTACATAGTGTCAGATGGTTTTCTGAATAGAGAGCAAAATACTTTAAACAAAAAAAATTTCTACAAACCTTAACTGAATGAACTGTACTAAAAAATAAAATAACCTCAAACCTTAACTGAATGAACTGTAATAAAAATAAAATAACCTCTCCTGTTTCAGTATCTTGAAGTGAGAGTAAGATATTTTCTGCTATAATTTCTTGCTGAATTTTAACTTAATTTTAAAAAGAGGAATGTTTGAAGGATACTTAATTTCAAATTAGCATAATTGTTTAAAAATCTCCTTGCAAAATTGTCACAGGCTATGTATTTTCATGGATTTTTTGTCTCCTAGATTAGAAATATATATTTTTATTTGTTTTGTGCAAATTTTTTATAGCTACAGAGAACTAATATATGTTCAAATTATATATATAAAATTGGTAATAAAAAAAGTTAGAAGTAAAATCAGAGTAGGTCTCCAAGTCCTAGGAATTTGGATGAGGGTTTCTGAGAAGCATGTTATTTGTTCTTTATTAGAACAGATATGAGATACAGAGAGAATGATGTCTGTTTTATAACTGCCATCTGAATAAAAACAATTTGCTTTTCTGCAGCTTTTTCCTTTGGTGCCTGAATAATTCACATCCATCCAAGGAAGTATTACATTGATGTGTAATGCTAAAGATTTGAATTCATCTTTCAAAAATGACATAACCTTTTTATTAAAGAAAGTTTTTGAAATTTCATATCATTTAGCTCATTCATTCTGTTCTATACGTGCAAAAATGATAAGTCTGATTACTGGAACATAGTTTTGAGAGCTCAGCATTGATACTGCTCTCATGGGTGTTAAAAAAAAAAAAAAGAAGAAGAAGCAAAGGCTCATTCTAATTTTTTTTCCCTAAAAATGTATTGGTCAGTTTCTTTTTATAAAGGTAGTCTTCAATAAAATTTTAGGAACAAACCAAAGGTATATATTCTCAAACATCTTGATTATTCAGGGTTTTTATGATCTTGTAACTAATCATACTTTTATAATTTTCCTTATAAATTCTCATTATGGAACTTGAGCAGCAATGTCCCATGTAATTAAATAAATAAATACATAAATGCATAGTGATCCTTAGAAATCAGGTGAGCTTGAAAAACTTCACAAATCTGATGGTATCTGCTTGTGTCAAAGTTTTTGGGCTTTATCTAAAACTTGTGCTGCTTTTTGTCTAAGTTAATTTTACAGTGCAATGTAGTTGAAGCTCAGCGTAGCAAGTTATCTTCTAATTTTGGTCAGTAACCCTTATGAACAGGTGCTCATCAGTAAAACTACTCCTCCCCAAAAACCTGATTGCCATCTTACCAGTCATATTGTTCCTCACTTTTATTTGCAGATACACATGAGCAGACAATTGCATCCCTGTTGTTAGATGACTTTGAGAGGCTATGGAACAACTACAGCAACTACATAAATAGTAGTGCTTTTCAGAAAGGAAACATTTTTCATTACTTTTTTTCATTTATTATGTGTTCCATCTGAGAAATGTTTTACACTCTTGATATTGAAGTCAAAGATCATCTCCTCCCAGACTACTCCATAAAGGATAGAGCTATAACTAATTGTAACAAGATGTAAGTGAATAAACAGTAGTATAGAGCACATACTTTTAATTTCACAATTTCTTAGCTCATAGAATTTTTGAGAGGGTTTGATTTGTGGTTCTTCTAGATGTATTGGTAAGAAAGCTACTGCATTATTAATGGGATTTGGAGTTCTCTACAATGCTTTTCCACTACAGCACTATTTATAGTTATGGACTTGATATTTATGGCGTAACATAACAAACATTATTTATAAAAATGTTCTTTTTGGATTTTTCTTGGCTTAGTGTACTAAATTAAGTATTTTTGCAACTGTGACTAGTTAAGTAAGTGAATAATAGCTACTTTTATTTTGTAAAGCTGGATTAATCTCTCATCTGATAAAAAAGTTTAATTTAAATGCTGATCCACCAGATATTTCATGTACTCATTAGGGATAAGTGACCCAGTGAGATTTCAAATGGCATGTATCAAAGCCCTTAGGGCACTAGCAGGACTTTATGATTCTGACCTGGTTCCTACCAACACATAAATGAACTCAGGGACTTTATCCTCTGTGTGTGTATGTGCAGTTCACTAGTGAATGTCAAACTGGACTGGTCAGCAAAGAGGAGAAGACCTGCATACTGGGTGAGTAGGGCCAAGGTGTGGTATGTGGATATTAGATGTGTTCAGGACCCACACTGATGTTCAAGGGACCTCTATTAGTATGAGTGTGCTTGTGAATCTAAAAAATGTGAGGAAGTGTGTGTACATTTGTGAACTTCAAACATGATCAGCCAGAGATGAGGAGCAGAACTTGCCCATTCCTGCTTGTCCTCTACGAGCTCTGGTAGTACCACATGTGTGTGCTGCTAAATGTACTGCCGTGTTGACAGCAGTCTTTGTGACTGCTGGTACTAGTGTCCTGTGTGCATATGTTTCTCTGGGGAACACACTCAGCCTTGAAGCAAGATAAATGTGCAAAGGAAAAAGCAGCAGTCTCTCCTGGCAGCCTGGGACTTACACTTCTGAATCTCATGGTGTGCCAGGCTGGGCTCTAGTTGTCAGGAAGGAAGAGTCCTTGGGCCCCAAAGGCTGCTGGTTTCAGTGGCTTTCCAAAACATCTTTAATACTGAATGGAAATAATTTAACATATCTTTTTACAATCATAAAGTCTGTCTAGTAGCAGATAACTAACCCCCTAAATTTATTTTGGTTTTAATTTAACTTTGTGAATCATGTGTTGTAATTCCCACTCTTAGATAATAATTGCGGGTAGCTGTAATAGCTGTCTACTGTTGCAGAATAAAATATCATAGTCTAATTCAATTGTACCAATCTTAGGTAAAAGGATTTTGTGTAGGAACACTAGAAGAATAGAGGAAATTTAGAATTAGAATGGTGAAAAAAATTATTGTAAAAATATGCCTTTCCTATCTTCCATAAAGTGTTTAAAGACAACTCCTGTGACTTGCTGAGCTCCCTCCTAACCTGAATTATACTATGAACCAATGGACTCATTCATAGCTTATTAAATAGTATGAAGTGATGAAAAACAGTATGGAAAAATCTAGGGAGTGCAACTTAATCTCTAAATAGTTTTCATAGTTGGCTGAAGCAAGGCATAACTTGAGGCTGTAAGCAATCACAGCAAAATGAGTTAAAAGCAGGTTCTCAAATCTCTGAGTACATCCTTGGTTTTATTTCACTGAGAGCATTCCTTCTTCCATTCATATCATGTTCATGTATATTGCAGAGACTTTTTAAAATTCTTTGTTTCTTTGACCTTCTGCATTTACAGACTCCTTTCTGCCTGGGGCAAAGAAGATTTGGGCATGTATGATTTCTCCAGGGGTGAAGTGGGGTCACATGAAGTCTACACACATAAATTGGGAAGCGTCTGGAGGACAACATTATGGAAAAAGCTCTCATATCCTTTCACTGACATTAATATGACTGGAGATCTCTCTGAAGTGCCTGTATACTAATGCACACACAATGGGATACAAATGAGGGGAGGTAGAGATCTGTGAACAGAGCAAGGATTGCAATTTCATTGAGTTCATAGAGTCATGAAGAGGCAGCTCACGTGGTTGGACTGAGGCTGTGGATGGGTCACAGGTTCCTCAGAAAGAACAGACGAGGGGTGGAAGGGATTGGTCTTTTATGAGAACAGAGGGGACAGAGGGAGTGCACGGAACTTTGAATATAAAGTTGCCTTTTTTTTCCTTTATTTCTCCGGCTTTTCTGTCTGTTCTATCTGTTTGCCTCTGTCCTGTGTGGGTGATTAACTTGCAGAGAGAGGCTGTAGAATGTCTCTTTTTGGAGACATACAAACCTGACTGCACAATATTCTATCTGACTACACTTGAAGCTGGAGTGCTGGATTAGAAAGCCCTCACAAGTCACTTTTCTCCTTATACATTATGTAATCAGTCCAGAAGATCCCCCCCACCTGAGTCTGTTTGAAGACACAATTGTCTTCAGATGAAACATTTTATATAATAAATCTTAAATAAGTTTTCCCCTTCTTTTTGTTTGCTTTGCTTTGTTTATCCTCTTCATACTTAAAACTTGAAATTGTTCCCTTGCAATAAATTCTATGGAGTGGGCCAGGTAAACACATTTAATTTGAAGTATTTGAAAATTTGTTCTCTCAATTTGTTTTACAGTGCTTGTTTTTACAGAGTTGTGTGCTACAATGTTGAGAGTGTTTAGAAACACACACATACACTCTGTGAACATTCATTTAAAAACAGAACTAATGGAATGTTTCAGATGGTTTCAAAGACTGTAGGCAACTCAAATCCTTCAACAAAAAAAGTGTGTGACAGGAAAAAAGGTAAAAATGATGACTGATACTACAGCATAATTTCCATCTATGAGGAACAGCCAGGCTCAGATCAGAATTGCAGTGTTGCAAGATAGATGAGGTCTATCAAATTGTGAGTGGCATGGAAAAGCTAAACATGCAATGACAGTTCTTTGCATTTCCACAGTAAGAGCTAGATGAAGCTGAACTTAACAGCTGTGGGTTTAAAACTCCACCAAAATAACACTGCCCATTATGCAAAGTCTTTCAGAGTGAAGAAGTTGGTCCATTTAAATGTCTCAGTTTCAGTTGAGGTCCATGTTGCAATGAGCAGACAATTCATCATGGCAGTAGGCATATGCTGAGTGTGATGGTTAATGGGCAGAGAGAACGGTGGATGGAAGTGAGATTGACCGATAGAACAGATTCAAAATACCTTTAGAAACCAAAAAGTTTACTACAGCTGGGGGACCAGCCATCTGAGCTCACGGCCACTAATAGTAACAAAATAGTAAGGGGAGGAAAGAAAAATATAAATGAACTGCAAACATCATGTACTCTTTGGCAGGAAAATCAGGAAAGGCATAAAAAACTGTGCTTTCAGCAATAAACAGGCTTATGCAGTGAGTCTTGATGTGAAGAGTGTGAGAGATTTTTGCTTTGCATAGTCCTTTGCAGCCTGCATGCTGACTATGCATAACACAACATTTTCCAGCATACTGCAGGCATGGTCAGACACTAGAGACCTCATAATAATATGTTTTTATATAGAATTTTAAGTAAGTATCCTTAGATTTGTGTACATATGAATTTTTAAAGGTATAAAAAGGTAATAATATTGTTTAAATATCATGCATTACATGTCATACTTGTTCGGAAATTATTTTTGCTTTAGGATTATAGGTAAGTCTTTCATCTGTAATAATTTGGTTGACACAGCAGCCTTTGTGTTCAAGTTAATAGTAAGGTTTAAATGAGGATCAGTTTTCAGACATCTTGATTGTCTTTTCACCTGCAACAGATATATTTGTGATGATAGGTAAGTCTTTTAACATTGACATGTTACGTATTATAAAAAAAACATTAAAATATTCCAAATGTGTGAGATCATTTCCTAAGCCATGAAAAGACAGCATCAGAGTATGTTGTCACTGTTTTGAGAAACAGTTATCAGTAGGGCAAGGTTTGTGGAATTAGGTTTGATAACTGTTCTTTAAGGAGTTTGTTTCAAGCACACATGGTCAAGCTTTGTAGGTGCTTGAATTTCCATCATGCTCTCTGTTTTTTCCGTCTTTTCTTACAATGAATTACAGAAATTGTCTCCAGGGCAGAGTGTTCTCAAGCAAGAAAGCAATAAAAAAGGAACATTTCCTAGCATTATAGTAAAACTGTTTATTTCTTAAGAAAAATACATCGTTTAAATAAGTTTGACCTTTTCAAAATTCAAGTTTTATGGAAAAAATATTGTCTTTTTAAATTATATGGTTGCACACTGAATTGCTCTATAATTCTGACCTTCAGGTCCTCTTTCCTTTTCATTTCTCTACCAGTGAGGTTTAGACTAATACTGTAGACTTCAGTGCCTTGCTTTACTCTTTGGAGGGGAAAGAAATAAAGGACTTTCTATGAAAGCACTTTCCAAACACTTCTATGGCTTCCATGAAACTCACTTTAAAAATTAAGCTACACAGATCCTTTTTCGATAACCTTATTTTAGAACTATTCAGAGAGATGACTGACAGCTAATAGCTCTAATGTTTCCATAATTTTCTGGTACAGTAAATGACAATGTAATCCAGCCAATCACAGAAGCTTCTTACTAATCTTTTTTAGGTTTTTTCCCTGGCATTTTCACCACCTCAAAGGTGCACACGTGCATGCACGCGCGCGCGCACACACACACACACACACACACACACTCCCCACACCCCCCCACACACCAGGCTAGGACATTAGTAGACAAACTCTCATGCTGGCTGTAGGATCTGATTGTAACTTTTAGATTAATTCCTCATATTGCTTTCTATTCCAAGTTTTTTTCTAGTCAAAAATTCTAGTAAACTAATTTAAAATCTTTGCATGAAAATACATGTTTTGAGAGTTTATTTTAGGAAAATTAAGTTACAGTATTCAATTTGATCAATTACAAAGGACACAAAAAATAAATTTTGTGCAAATATAGAATGTATTCCATTTTGGTTGGTTTCACGGAGTTTAAGATAGAAACTTTCAGATCCAGCAACCATAAGAAGGAATGGCTTAGGTACCTACTCCTGGAAATGGTGCAAAATCGATTCATTATGCATTGAGGAATGACAAATATTCTCTTTTTGTTACATCTAACTCTGACTGTCTGTTGTGTGCTATGGGGGAAAGTAAAGCATCCTGTAAGCATGGATCAAAAGTAAGTCTAAGACTGATTTCTATAATCTCTTACCAACTTCTTCAGTTCTCCATACTTTCTTCAAGTATATTTCTTAGAATTGGAAAGGCAATAGCTAGAATATTATTATCATCATTATCTGTAGGGATTCTGTTTTAATAAAAACCCTGGGTGTGCCTCTGTGGCTTAGTGCTGCAGCAGTGGGAGGCTGAGAGCTGCCAGGTGCAGAGGCAGCAACTGAATGGCCCATCAGCTAAAGGCTCGTGAATACCTGGGTGTAACCAATCGTTCGTGTAAACAAGGTTGTTGGCCAGTCGTTAAGGGCTCAGCCATTGGTTCTGTGCATGGACCCTGTACCAGGAAGTATATAAGTGCTGAACACATCCAAATAAATGTCTGCATTTGCTAGTTCCCATGGAATCATCTGTACAGGCCCCAAACCCGTCTCCCCACCATTATCCTCAGAGAAGCTGCTGTACTGTGACAGATGATGCTTCTTAAAATATCATGTAAGTATATGGTCAAAATTCCTTGTAAAAATTAAAGTAAATAAAATATGCCTTACAAGGCAGTGTATGTCAAAAATTGTACCACCGCATTTTGATATTTTTATGAAGGCAGCACCATATAAAACTTTCCCCCTTCTGTGCTTCTTGAATCCTGGTTTGCAGTGTCAGCAAAAAGAAAGAAACAGTGCAACACTGGGATTTATTTTTCAGTCAACACAAGTAAAGGTGTACAGTATGGGAAAAGAGCATCCTAGGGAATAAAAAGAAAACAAGGATGTTTGTGTTTGTGGATTTCAGCCTCAAATTTACAGAAAATTGGTAGAAAGGTGTCTTAAATTATTTATTTCCAAAAGGAAAACACTTATACACTATTTATAAGAAAGGACTTTTGTTTTTCCTTTTAGTTTATATTCTCAAAACTTGTTTGCCTAGCAATTCTTTAGTGAATGCTAAATTTCTTCACTACAGCAGCTACTTGTATTAGATGCCTGTTACCATATGCATTTAAGTTACTTTATCTACTTAATTAGTCCTATGGTAGTAATAGAGCTAGATAAGAGAAAGTAATGTCTTCTAAATCCCTGATTTTTGTAGTTTTATAACTTTCTTTTTTGTTCTGAAATTAAGTTTTCCATCAACAGAAACCAAATTTCTCTTTGCTTTGGAGGCAGAATTCCATCCCTAAAGCAAAGAGAAGTTGAGAGTTAATAACTGTTCTATGTGTTTTATATGCAAAATTGATTTATGTCAAAATGTTAGCTGAAGTAACACATTCCTCAGCAGCTGATTATTAAGCTGATTAATGCCTTCTAAGAATTCTAGCTAGAAAAGCCCACTGTTCCTTAAGAACTGGTCTCCACAATAAGGATGATAACAAGCAGGTATAGGATCAAGACTTTGAGTGTGTGGTCCTCCAACACTGACGAAGCATGTTTATAGTTAACTATAAAGAGCAGATTAAAAAACACACTCCAGCCTCCATTAGTAGGGGCCAACCTAACTGATTTAAGTGACTTGCACAGGTTAAATAGTACAACTTCATCTACCCTTTTTCTTCATCTTTACTAGCTGCAAAATGATAGTCACTAGCTTAGTATGCTTCTAAACAGGCTGGGTCTATGCTGGGTCCACACAAGTTTTCTGAGATATTTAGTGTGTTTGTCAAACATTTAATTCTAGGACTGTATAGATAAAATCATTTTAGGAAGAAAAATTATTATATTTACCAGTAAAGCTGGAGCATGACGCCTTTCTGGAAAAACAAGTTGTTTTGTTCTGCTTGTTTCTTATCAATTTTATGGAACTTACACAATTAATTCTTGATTAAACATTTAATCTTGTTTCATTCTTTTTGGTTAAAGGTGACCTTGATAAAAATGTGGGTTTTATCATATAATTTCATCTAAACTCACAAATATTGCTAGTTAGAGAGAAAAAAATAGGGCTATATTTTCACAAGAGTATTTATGGTTGCATACATCCTTTTTCTCTAATTGCTCATTGCTTAAAGTGACAAAGTACTATTTTATTTTTAATATAAAAAAAAGAAGAGAGAGAAAAAGAATCATTATCCTTTTTTATCCTCTTTCCCCCATTTGCCTTCTAAATTGCAAAATAATCTATACACACCATTCCAGCTGAGAAACTTTTGAGAGGCTTGCTTTGCAATAGCTGGTGTATATTACTTGCTAAAAAGTAGTAAGTTAAGAAGCCTAAAACAGCGGAAGTGGAAATATTTTACACAGAAAGAATATAGTGGATACAAAAAGAGAAACTGTCATAAAGTCCTTGTGTTTGTCAGTGTAGTTAGCATCTCAAAGTTACTTTTTTCTTACTTTTCAAGTCCTAGTCTGGAAAAACATATTGTGCTCTTTCAAGGATACTTACAGCTCAGTGTAGGAGTAGATCAGAAATACCTTACTCAAATCACATCAAAGGTTGTAACAATTTTTACATACCCTCTTCATGACTTTTAGTCCAATCACATGCCCTTACTATATATCAAGGCTATGTTTATTATGTTTTACAATGGCATTTTTGCAGAAATCAAATACTTTTTAATATACTCAGCTTTTTAGATTTGCATTTATAGTACAGATGCTTCATAATACTGTGATAAATCCTTTGATACTTTTAACCACAGTGATGATATATTGTGTCAGCTATTTTAAAAATTTCAAATCCCAGAATCATGTGAAAATGGTCACTTCAACTTTTCTCACACTACGTCAAATTATGTCATATGCTATCTAAGGTTTCTCCTGAGGAAAAAACACCCAGTAGGATTCTGTCATGTGAAAGGGAGAGGGGCAGAAATGTAAAGATTTCTAGTACTACCTGCATTAATATAAACTTAATAGCTATATAAACATCTCCGGAAAATCGGTCTTATGGACCCAACACTGCCTGTTGAACACTGGACAGCACACGTTTGAAGGATCTCTGACGTCTGCTATGAGACGACACTTAAGAGCAAGAAAAAGAAATTTCTCCATGACAGCTCCCAAAATAACATTTATTAATAAAAGTATGTGACAATTATTGTGGGGCTTGTGTTGCCAGTGATAATGTTTAGCTGCAGGATTGTATTTAATTCCTGACAAAAGACACCAAAAGAAACCAGCACAAAGCACATTCTACAGAGACAAGCATACCAAACTTCAGTTTCAATACAGCAGTGTATCCCACTCCCATGACAGACAGAAACTAACAACAGAAAACTACTAAGCAGAAACACAACAACCACAAAGACAAATCTAGAACCATCCCCCCTGTAACACAGAGCAACAAAATGACTTGCACACCACCTTCTCTGTAATACAAAGTAAAAGGAAAGAATAGAGCTGTTTCCCATTAACGCACATGTTGAAAAGGAACTGCACACTGTAAAGGAACACAACAACTAATATAAAGTAAATTATATACCTAGTAAGTTGCGAAGTATAAGGCAAGTTATTGTTATTAGTATTAAAGCAGCAAAACACAGTTAGTGCTTATAAAGATCAAAGTAGCTGTAAAGTAGAAGTAGAAGCATAAGAGATAAGACAGAATGTATAAAGTAATAAGCTATGTAAGAGAGTAAAGTATAAGATATAAAATATTGTGGGAGAATACCAGGGATATAATTAGTGGAAAAGTCATTTCAGGAGATGGATCTGTGATGAGGACTCAGAGCTGGAGGACATTGCCCAGAGGGACAATAATAGGGCTGTTTTGAGGTGGATCTACGATGATAACACAGGGCTAAAGGACATTGCACTGAGGAATGACAAAAAGAATAATAATGTGGCTGTTTAAGGATGTTTTCTAGTTATGACACAGTTTAAATAAAACTATTATGGCGTCCTATTGTACTTTTCCCTTAGTCATTCCCCCTCCTAGTTTCTTCTTCCTATAAGCCCCTAGGGCATTTCCCTGCCATTTTGTCCATTGTGATTCCTTATTGGATGTTGTATCTGGTTTCCTATTGGTAGTTTAATATATTATCCTATTGGTTGTCATCCCCATGTCCTGATTGGTGTGTTTCTTGATCCCTTTATTGTACAATCGGAATTGAGGAACCACCCCTTTTTCTGGAAGCTTCTTCCCCCTACCCTATATAAATGAGTGCTCTACCCCAATAAAGGGCTTCTGTTTCACCTTTGCTCCTGGTCGTGTCCTTGCTTTGTCAATCATTGCAGTGCGCCTAGGGGCTTCGGGAAGCAGGGGCTGATGTCCCTTTCCTACACCAGTAGGAAACCTCCCTACAACAGCCCTCAAACTGTAAAGTCTAAGAGCAAGTGGTTTCTCACCCCTATATTGTCCGAAGAAGTGGGAGGAGACAGGGCAGCTGCTCTCAACTACCCCCGTAGAGACGATGGCATTTCTATCCAGTTTTTGCTCATGCCCAATCTCTTTTTTATACTTTTTTTTTCCTTTAGGTAGTTTGGGTGGTTCTAGTCAATAATTGGTCTTGGGGTGATAGACAACATAGGCCTGAAGGGCTCCCTGTATTTGTAGAAGACATCACAAAGGAGGGCCATGTCATCTCCACAACACTCCATCCTTTGTTAATCTTATTGGTCTGACTTTAGCACTTTTGGAAAGCCACTGGGATGTTTTTGTCCTCCGACAATGGCTCTGG
>JAOXXN010000001.1:53897602-53909203 GCA_026770055.1 Myrmophylax atrothorax
ATGAAAACATCAACACACTCTCTCCTACAAAGTATGGAAAGTAGAACTGATTTAATAGGCTGAATACAAGACACAGCTTGTTCTGCTTCTGATAGAGGCCTGATACCAGAGATTTCAGGGGATGTAAAAAACCTATAGCAGACATTTGTGTTTTAAAACCATAAAATCATTTGTATTGGTAAACACCCTTAAGATCATCAAGTCCAGCTTTAAACCCATCACTGCCAAGATCCATCAGAAAACCATGTCCCTAAGAACCATGTCTACACATCTTTTAAATACTTCCAGGGATGGGGACTCATCATTAACAATGTGTGACCAATCTTTCAGTTGATGCCTAAGAATTTAATGTATTTTGGTAGATTTGAAGTCACATAAGTTCTTCTGAACTGCTCAAATTCTAAATGCACATATTAACTGTCTTTCTCACAAGTTTGTGTGCTATTCTCAGGCTTAGCCAAGGCCACGATGTTTGTGAGAGGCCACCTGCAGATAACAGAAGACAAAACATCAGAAGAGGGCCCAACTGCCTCTCCATGGAAAGGGGGCAGTTCGGCAGGCCCCTAGGGGTGGGCTGATGGGGAAAATGAGAATGGTAATTGGATATTAATATCGGGTATAAAAGATGTGACCTTCATGGTCTGGGGGTCAGACCTCTTTGGTTTGAACCTTAGAAGCTTCTAATAAAGTTAACCTGTATATCTTACTCCATTAACTTGTTTCCAAAATGTCTCTGTTCACAGGGGTGTGGGCAGCAGAGGCATCACAGTGAATTATTTCCTAATATCCAATCCAAATCTTCATTGGTGCAACTTGAGGCCATTTCCTCTTGCCCTATTGCTTCTTATTTGGAAGAAGATACCCCTACACTGCTACAACCTCCTTTCAGGTAGTTGTAGAGAGCTATAAGGTCTCAGTCTCCTTTTATCCAGGCTAAACAACCCCAGCTCCCTCAACTGCTCCTCATAAGATATGTGCTCCAGACCCTTCACCAGCTTCTTTGGAAGCTTTTCTCTCCTTGGACATACTCCAGGACCTCAGTGTCCTTCCTGTATTGAGGGACCCAGAACTGGACACAGTACTCAAAGTGCTGCCTCACTAGTGCCAAGTACAGAGGGACGATTCTTTCTGTAGTCCTGCCAGCCGCGCTATTGATACAAGTTAGGGTGCTATTTGGTTCCATACAGAGTCTAGAAGGTACAGAATTACTTTAACATTTGAAGCAAAAACCCTGTTACAGAAGTTTTGTTTATTTACATCATTAAAAGACATTCTTGTTAATTATCAAACATTCTTATTCCTTAATATTATCATTTGCAATACCTCCTCTAGATTCCTCTTCTTAAGAAGGAAATGGCAATTCTTTTTCTTGATGTTATCATTAGAAATAACATATTCAAGCATTTCCTTTGCACTAAAAATACAGATATAAGTCATTCACTAAAACTATATTTGGAATAAAGTATTTGGACATACAGGTTACCTCAGGTCCTAAAAGTGAGTTATGTATCTATGGGATTAAGTGCTAGTTTCAGAGATGTAGAATGTTAACTTGATAATCTTCATATGTGTTTAATAGAGTTCTGATAAAAATAAAACACTAAGATGAAATAAGAACTTTCCTATTTATATTAATCTTAAAATAGTAGTTATGTGATTTTATAATACACACCATTCTGGAATTACACCATATTCTGTAAATAGTTTTGTATCGACCTTGTGCAGAGACTATATAGCACCTTAAGTAGTCTATTAATCTGTTAAAGTAAATCTCTACAACCTTATAATTAAATGTACTGATAGTTGTTGGACAAAAGATGAAAACACAGGTCTTAATACCACAGACAATATAAATGATATAAAGTTTAGTGATCAGTATAGTAAAGAGAAAAATAAGCGTCCAAGAATGGGCAAAAAGTTTGAACATTAAGAAAGGTCAGAACTCTACTTTCCATCTGATAATTGAATAACACCTATAAGGGTAACAATAATTGCTACAAATTGTTGGCAGAATATTTCAACCATCTCCTAATGCTTTGTTGTCCTAACTGACCCAAAATTTTTCACAGATTCTGATGAGTTTAATTTAAGTTGGAAAAAAGGAGACAGCAGGCACTGTGTAAAATCTACTGCTTATTTTTGAAGGGTCATGAAATGTACTCTTTGCATCTTCTGGGGCTGGACTAAACAATAGACTAAATGATGGTGTGCAAAACATAAGTGAAAGCTAAAGAGTGGAGTAGCATATCTGTTCACTTAGGTAACTTGAAAAGAGTTATAACATTGGGAAGAAAGAGAGAAATGGGTAGAAAATAGGTATGAAGAAGAGTAGTTGTGAAAACTTTTTTGTTGGATGGTAAAATAAATTCTTTTTAACAAATATTCGAACTTCACCTCAGCCTCATATGGAGCACAATATTGGTTTGTGTCTTGCATTCTAGGAAAGAAGAAAGGAAATATGGACATTTGCTTTCATAATAAAAGTCACAGAGTGCAGCCATTCCAGTTCAGAGGCTATTGGTAGGTATAAGTAAATAAATGAAAAAGAAGTTATAATATTATGTCTCTTTTGGACATATTTGTAGGCAGATGCATTACTCTCTGTGAAAAGTCAATGCAAAATGGGTCTACATTATTTTAATGATTTTAATAAAATTTCCATTGTTTCCCCCAGTGTGAATGGAATATGAGAAATACTGTACTTGAAACAGAGTAACCTTTGATGTCCATTTCTCATAAGGAGCTGTGATGGTTTTCTATCTTTTTTAAAAATTAAACTCATGAGCCACCTATATGTTGCAGCTCTAGAAATCTGTATTTAGATAGCTGCTTTGTCAAATAGAATATCAATAAACCCAACAACTAACAAATGAATACATTGAGCTGATTAGGCAAATTATACAGAGCCCCTGTATTCAGCAAAAAACATGGAATTCCTTTGACATGGTATTGCATTTTTAAAGCTGCTTTCAAATTTTCTGTGCATGCATAGCCTCAATAAAAAAGTACAGCACTAGGAAAATGTCTTAGTTTTGATATTTTGCAATAAATAGATTGTAAGAATTAATTTCAGTGTTACAAAGGATACATTTAAACCAGTTTCAAGAGCTAAGCACTTTCTAGGTTGTATTTCAATTTAAATCCCAATATAAAGCTCTGCAAACAGTCACATTTTTCTGTGCAGATCGAAAGTGTGAGGTGATTGTTTACAGTGTGTGGAAAGTATGTGACATATAATATGTGGATGTGTAACTTTTCAAGAGCTGAGTGACAAGCATGAGAAATGGTTCTCTGTACTGATGACTGCACTCCTAACCCAGATGACAAGTGTGTGGGTATTTCCCTGGAGGGCAGTATGAAATTGAGAATCACAGTAGTGACTAGAGCTAAGCTAAAGAAGATCACTGCTATTACCTATTTTATGAAAACCACACTTTCTACGTAATCTGGAAATAGATACTTAAAAGTTTGGATTGATTGCATTTATTTTTTACAAAGAGCAGAAGACAATCCTAGTACTTCAAAAAAGTAGATATTTTGCACCAACACTTTTTTGTTTCTTGGTTACTGTACTTCTGTTTATGAAAAGATTTACATTGTACTGATACAGTCTGTTGTGGCATAGGTGCACTGAAATTGTGATAATTCATCAAACACAAATAATTTTAAGAATAATGTCTTTATATCTGTACATACATATTTTCTCTCCCTAAAATTCTCATTTCATCATGAAACAAAAAGCCGTATATATTTATTTACTCAATGCATCAATCAGTCTTGCAAATCATCCTTTCAACTTAACGAAGACTTCTTTACAGGTTATCAACAATATTATCTGGAAATATTCAAATATTACAATCCTGACTATTCCGAAGTGTGAGATTTGTTTTTAAACCATATTATTAGCACATAATATGTGCAATCATATATGCACAAAGGATTTCCTGTCATTTCTCCAGGATAAGTATTAGTGTTCAGATATATACTGACACAAGTACCTTTTTTCTTTCCCTCCTCCTTGTAAATGTTCCCATACATCCACCTGTACCATAAAGCTGTTACTGCTGTGTAGGTAAGTCTCTTTATTTCATCTTTCCATTTGCCTGACATTATTAACAGATCACAAAATCACAGAGTAACTTAAATTGGAAGGGACCAGATCCAAAATGGAGCCACTGCAGGAAACAATCAGATTGGAAGGAGTGAAAATTAGCCTTTGAAACCAAAGATGAGTGTGCAGAGGAAGATGTTTTAATTTTTAATCTTGTTTTTTCTCACTGCTCAAACCTATCCTAATTATCAATAAATTAGTTTTCCTAATTTTGATTTACACATGATAGTAACTGGTAAGTGATCCTATCTTTATCCAGACCCGTAAATGGTATTTTTTTTGTCACATTTTCTTCCCTGGTGGGTATCTCACTGCTGGACAAAGTTAACCCACCAAAAATCTACTGTTTAAGCTGAGTCACTTCTACCAAGTTGTTGGGGGCCTTGGTTAGACAAAGGTTGTGTATCACCAGTGATGGAAATCACTGAAATCCTTTCATATATTCCACTGCCTTTGTGATAGCTCTCTCTTCCTGATAAAGAATATCCTCTATTGCAACTATTGTCTGTTGCTTCTTGCTCTATTATGGCACACATCTAAGAAAATGTCAAACTCCACAAGCTCTGTTAGGTATTAGCATTAATACTTCCCTTCTCTCTTTTTAAGTTTGAAGGAAATCTAATTCACTTAGCCTTTTCTTGTGCTTTATGCTTTCCAGTCTCATGAACTTTGGGTGGCTTCTTGCTGGATGCACTCCAATACACTGATGTATTTTTATCTTGTGCAAGGAAGTTCAAAATTAGATGTGACAGTCCAGGTGTAGCTTTAAAAGTAGGAAATAGAGGGAAGAAGTAATTTCTGTCAACTCACATGCAGCCATCTCACTAATGCAACCCAAGATGCTGGTAACCATCCTTGGTACAATGATGCATTGATGGCTCATATTTCAGCTCATTTGCCAGGACCTCAATGTCCTCTTCTGCAAAAATGCTTTAAAGGCAGTCAGTTTCTAGCTTGTACTGATGTGTAGGATTATTCTTGCCCAGATGCATGACTTTTCATTTGACATTTCTTAATTTCATGAGATTTCTTTCAGTCCTTTTTCCAGCCTGTTGTAGTCCATCTGAACAGCAGCCCTACCCTCCAGCATACTAACTGCTCTCCTGTATTTGATACTGTCTGCAAAGCTGTTCAGAGTGCACTCCATGCCATCATTGAAGTTTTTAGTAAAAGCATTGGTCGGTGGTGGCTCAAGATCCTTGAGGGGAAGCACCAGTTACAAGCTAGTCTTCTATTAGTTTCATAATACAGTAATGATCAGCTTTGATCACGATGGTCTATCCAGTTTTCTGCTCATCTCAATTTCCACTTATCCAGTCCATGCTTCATAATTTTTGCTATAACATGAGATACTGGGCAAATTCCTTGTGAGGTCAAGTTATGTGACATCATATAAGACTTAATTTCTCTTCCACATTATATCTTGCATCATCTTGTTATGCAGTATTTTTCCTATTCCTCATCTTATAAGCATTTTTGTCCTATATATCCTTTATTATATCTGTTTCTCTATTTCTTCTAGTTTTGTCATATTTTAAAAGTGTTCTTCTCTTTAATTCTTCCACAAGTTTGGTGCTTGACTAGTCCATATTTTCAGTCCTCTGTTCTGCCTTTTGTGTAATAAGAGGTATAGGACAGGTTCAAACTCACAGCTAAATCAAAATAATAATATTTTTAATTATAGAAAATGAAGAAACATGTGTTCACATTTCTCAAGCCACCCTGTCCACCCTAAATTATATGCAGAAGACAGTAATTTCTGAAGCAACCTTGTAGTCACTTCTAAAGAAATGGCTTTCCAATTGGTCTGTTGTCACTTGTAACCTTGTAGTCACTTAAACTGGCTTCCCAATTGGTCTGTTCAGTGTAACCTGCCATTTCAAGTCTATTGGCACTACATCTTTGAGCCAGGTATTCTGTAGCAAATTAAGATTGCAAAAACATTGCAAAGGTTGAGATATATAATCAAAGGGAAGGAACTTCAGCACGTGGATTCATCAGTCTCAAAACCTTTAAAAGGTTTGAAATGTTTTTGCTTACCTGTTTCTAGCTACCCATGATAAGTACAGTGAGAATTGGCTTCTGACATCCGTGTGGTTTATCAACTAAGTAAAATCATTAACAGCTGAAAGAGAGTCCTTTATTATAAAATTGTTTCCAACATATTTGCCTACAGCCCCTAAAAGGGCAAGTTGTGTCCTTCGGTTTGGAGAGGAGCTTCAAATTAATTTTGCTTCAAAATTTGTTGATTACTAAACATAGAGCATGGTCTAAGAATTTTCATGCATTTATGCCTTGCATGTGTTTGGTTTCTCAGCTATACTTTGTATAATTTCATCTTAGTTAGAAACAGCATATTCATTTAGTGTTCAAGTAATAAAGATTTCTTTTTACATGTGTATCTGATTCCATAAATTAAATTCATTACCTGTGGATGAGAGGATAAATTTGTAGGTAAGAAGATTTTGAACTAAACTGAACTGTGACAACATCACTAAAAGGAATGAATAAACATATGTGGCCTGAAAAAAAATGTGCACTTGTAGAGTGCAATGCCATAGAATGAGGTTTAACGTACCTTTACTCCAATTTTCAGGTGAAATAGGCCATCATAATTCAAAGTCAGTTCACTCTGGAAATGTGTTAGAGATGGAAGAGCAAGGTAATTGCAAGAGTAATGGTAAGCAAGATGAATAAGATAATTTTCACTGAGATTAAGCTTAAGTAAGAAGGATTTCTTGTTTGGTTTTTTTTGTTTATTGTCATTATTGTTGCTGTAATTGCAAAAAGACATTGATAAAAGACATTTATATTAGATTTCTCGGACAGAGTAAAAATTAAATTATTTTTCTCTTGCTTTCTTTTTCTTGTATTTGTGACATTACCAAATTAAGTAATGTTTCCTTATATTTATAGGATGTAGTGACTTTTTCAATCAAAAGTGATGAATGAATTTTAACCAAATAAATATCACCCCAGAAATAGTTTCTGAATTTATAATATCAATAAAATAAAAAAGACTTTTCTTCTATTTCATCATTTAAATATGAGTCTGACCTATGAGCCCTGAATCAACATAGGAAAACTACTGAATCTCTTAAGGTCAGGCATCTAAACCCTGGAAGGAAAGGCTTTCAGACAAAATTTTTCTTTGGTATTCCTTACTGATATATTATTTTGTATGCAGATAATTGTGGAATACTTTCTGAAGTGCCCTGGTCTCTTTTGGCAAAGCATAGATATTCTTATTTACAAAACTTCCAAGTCTGCAGACCTTTACAAGACAAGAGAGAAACAGGTGAAAATGCAGGGGAAAGAAAATCTTAGCCAACATACCTTAAATTCAGATGCATAAGGTCTCTCTTTGTATCCAGCTCACAACTCAATAGGTTCACGGTCAGTGCAAGCATTTTTTTGTGTGAGATATATCCTCATAAGGTTCAGGTTTGGATAAATGGTCTCTTTATGGCTCAGCTCCACTCTGAGGGTTCTTTAGGGCTTACAAAGTGGGCAACAAGATGTTAACTGTATATGAAAACATTACATTCAGCTTCAGTGGACACTGCTTATATTGCATTTTCATCTTTTTCAAGCACTGAACTGTACATTATATTCACAACATAAAACCTGATATTCATACACTTTTATACTGTTGAGTTTAATACAAGAGGTTTGTTACTGCCTTTAATTTAAGCCACCACATCTAAGCCAACAGACATCATGTAGACTGAAATCCAATCCTGCCAAAGGAAAAAAAAACCAAAATGCAAAACATGAGAGAACACTTTAGGAAAACAAGATCCTTTCATCAGAGAAAGTCTTTTTCAACAAGTGTATCCTAAATTTAAAATACTTTACTCAAAAATAAAAATTAAAAAAAAAATTAAAAACCCAACAACACAATAAATAACCCCAGAAAATACTTGAAGAAAAATATTAAAATCTTCAAGCTAAACAGAATTCTCTGAATTTCTTTGCTATACATGGTTCATTTTATAATTTAACTCTGGAACACTTTGGGTAAGTTAGAATACCCTAAAAATGTCTTTTTGACAGTTATTGGTACAAAAGGAATTCTCTATGGATTAAGACATATTTTTATCCTTAAATAAATCTTATGAACCAAATGAATGCTAAAAATGTTTGTATTTGCATAATTCTAGAGGTGGGAATACAGTTTCTTTAATCATTCTCCAACAGCCTATTCAGCTTTTCCTTTGAACTGAAGTGACTCTGCACTTTGTTATACCAGCTCTTGCTGAAAAGGTTTAATATAAATACCCCTGAAAAACTAAACTCCCTTAATTTTAAAATATTTGAGCCTGATATTCTTTACTCTGTGATCATTGTTAAGATATGAGATTTTAGAACAATATTTCAGTAGTCTTCAGTATCACTACACTATGAAGTGGCCAAATGGCCTGTTCTTTTTCCTGGGTTCTGTTTCCTGGTTTCAGCTACAGCAAAGATCTGCTTATCTAAAAGAGGGAACCTCTACCAGACACTAACAGCTGTTTGGACTGACTGGATTCTCCAACTGACTGCCATGAAAAGCAGAACACCATTTTCTTCAAAAAGGTACCAGAAGTGGTATAAAATAACCTTTCCCAAAGCTAACATCCAGTTCTGTGAAAGCAACTTATTGACATGTTTTTGTCCATTTTTAAATTCATATAAAGTTGAGAGGATACTGACTTTTGTCTCAGCCAGGCAAACTTGCTTAAAGAAAAAGTCCCACTGCAAGCATTTTGATGTCCTTTGAAAGGCCTCATTTTCTTGTTTCTGTGATTGCAGTTCTGATGACAATTAGAATAATGTGAGCAACCTATGTAGGTATTTTTTAGAGAAGATCTAAACTTACACTTTATGTTTTCTCTCAAAACCAGGTGTGTGATAACAACAGCTAACAAAGCAAAACCTTTCTGAAATAAAGAAGGAAAGCTGCAGCGAAAAATAAGTGATGTCAATTTACGTTTCTGATTATTTAACATACAACATTGTTTTTATGAAGGTTTTATGTGTGAAGAGCTGAATGAAAACAGTGGAAATAAATTCTAAGTAGGTTGCATGCCAGTTTCAGCAGAAAGTTAGGTACTAAAAGAAGAGCTGAATCTGAGCCTAAATGGCTAAAAGGAAATTATCCTGTTCTGGAAATAAACCTTTACCGGTACTGACCTAGATTTCTACAAGTAATGCAGACTATATTAGGAAGATAGAATAACAAATCTGAGATTTATAATACACTGCTTATTGATTGCTGAGATATCTACATTAGCCAAAATGGCAACAGAGATAAAAAAGACATATATGCTTAAAAATTCAAGACTCAGAAAGTAATTGAGTTTATGTGATTTCTAAACCTGCCTACCACTGCAGATGGTACCCCATTTACCTTGGTGGCAGGGTTCCTACAGTTCTTAGAAATGTCTTTCCATTAAGGGAGGTGTTAGTCTTTCATTTAACACCAGGGTGCTAGCTGGCAAGGTTGATGCCCTCTTTTTTAATGATAACTTAGACATAATATCAGCCTTGGCAAAGTGCATGTACTTTTCCTGTAATTTCTGAAAACTGCTAGAGAAAAATCCAACAACATTTCAGAGAAAAAAGTACTCTTTTGTCTGTTTCCAGCCTGTATTTGCCATCCTAGAGGAGCAAGCACTCAGAACCAGCATTTTAGTCTGCTGCATCTATTTCTGAAAGTCCAGGGTTATAGCTTCCAAAAGAATTGTGAGGAAAAGTTTTATGCAGATCAGACTAAAGACTGAGCCTTACAGTATTCTGGTAAAATCAAAATCATTTTAGGGTGAGAAAGTCTTAAATCCCCTCACTTCCCTAATAAGTGCTTTGATTACTATCCTTTTGCTGTCTTATTATCTTGGCCATTAGCCTGAGCAAGTGAACATGTTCTAAGTCTGACTAGACATTTCAATGTTTCCAGAAAGCTATGTGAAGGGAACATTATTTTATGTCTTATCCCAGGAGGCAACTACTGTTCTAATCTGCACTACAGACAGATGGGTGTGGACATTTATTCCAGTAAAATTTCATATGCCAGCAAATGTTCAGTTTGAGGTCTGATGCATGATGGGGTGCAAAGCCACTTTGGTAGGCTGGAGGAGACTCCTGCATGGCAGTCTTGAACTTTTACATCCATGGAGCATATTAAAACTCTAAGTGCTTTGCTGCAGTGTGCTGTCACTCTTGAAATGCCTACCAATTCAATGATATACCCTTCATTGTTTCACAGTGTCATAACTGCAATTCTCCTTAAATTTCAGTTATGTCAGAATTGTATAATACAAGCAGGAAACAAACACAGTTTCAGTTTTAGATTTATTCTCCATTCATGACTGAGTGGATGTAACAGCTCCTTGGGGTGGCTTAGATAACCTAGTTCAACACTGACACCTTTAACTTCCTTTTAAGTAGATACAAACTGGTCTCTGCTCTCAGCTTGGTGAAAAAGAAAGAAAAGAGTGATATCTGTAGTTTCACTACACTTCTGTCTTCCTCCTATATGTACTTAGTACTGTCACAGAGCCTGCTTAAAACACACACAGTAGTCACAGCAAGAATAAAGCCTTTTCCCCATGTTTATTATATAATTAAATATTAATCAGTTTATGTCCCTAGATTGCCTAGAATGCTCAAAATTTTTTGAAGATATTTGAGTCTTAGACTTTATCCCTGGTTTTACTTTTCACAGCTATGGACTTAAGCAGTTTTTCAACTCAGTAACATGCATTTTTAAGAAATTCTAAATCAGTAATGCACATTTTTAAAAGATGGTCTGAGGAAGCCAAAATAAAAAAGCTCACACAGGCTGCCAACGTGAGAGAATGTAAAGCAAATGACAAAACTCCACATCTGTTTCACACTGCAGTGCAGAGCTATTTCAGACACCAACTGGTCAGTCCTCCAGTAAACAGTATTTGTAAACAAAGTTCAGAAAAACAATAAAAAGCCTACAATATTCTGTTTATTTTAGGGTGATTTTTTAAAAAAATATTTGAACTATTTTGAATCTTTGGATATAAAATGACTATGTATGATTATTAGCTAGTAGGTGTTGTTCACTCATGTATGCCTTTCTGAGGCATTTTATGTTTTTACCTGACTGTATTGTATAACATATTTTAGATAAATGCCTGGTTTTAAATGTTTTGCTTTGGGGTTTTTTTTGTTTGGTTGGTTGGGTTTTTTTCCCTGAATATCTCCTTTCTCATACTGGAAAAATGCAAACAAAGAAAGCATTTGAAACGTTCTGCCTCTCAGATTTTTTTTATTTTTTTTTTTGGTGCAAAAAACCAGTAACTTGATAAGCAAAATGTTCTTTACAGAAGAATTGTGCCACAGATGTTAAGTGTGTCATGGAAGAAAAGTGACATTCTGTGTCCTGGGTGAATAACCTAAACATCATCATCATGGCTAGGCTTCGCGAACGAAGATTTGGGAAGGGCACTACCCACGCTTGCTGCAAGCGTGCTGAT
>JAOXXN010000001.1:53909944-53934457 GCA_026770055.1 Myrmophylax atrothorax
CTGAGTTGGAAGGGACCCACAAGGATCATTGAGTCCAACTCTTAAGTCAATGGCCCACACAGGGGATTGAACCCATGGCCTTGGCATTATTACAACCAAGATTTAACCAACTGAGCTAATCTCAGGGCCTGATAATGAGTAGACTTGGGCTGGACCATAAAGAATCACATCTCCTCAGATTCCAATTTCTTGCTTCTGTCCAGGCTGAAAAAAGCCTGTTTAACAATCTTCTTGTATGAAGTTTCAAAAAAAATGTCTGTTTCAGCGTACTGAACTTCTATATGTGTGACTACTTGTTCTTCATCCAGCTGTAGTCTGTTGGCTCTGTCACAGATAATCACCTTAATGTTACAGTTTGTTTATGTGTCAGTGATTAGGGTTAACTCTGGCAGAAGACATTGGACTTAAAGATATTGCAATTCAACTAGACTTTCCACTTCTCCTACTAGTTGCAGCACTGACTATTTCATGGTTGTACTAGAAAGAACATTCATGCTTCTCCTAATATTGTCAAGACAAATACTGTGAAAGTTCCTGTGAAAATTACAGCAGAAAATCTTAGTTCACAAAGTGTTAACAGAACTTTGTAGGTCCAGCTGTGGCAGCTGGGGGAAACTAGATTCATGAAGTAGCTGTCTGCCAGGAACAGAGAATAGGCTGGTAGCAAAATTACCAACTATCTAGTGAAAATATTTTTTCAGTAAGCTATTGAAACTCGTAGGAAGATTTGTCTATTCTATTAAGAATACATATTGTACCTATTGTTTGCAAAATTAGAATTAGACCTGGCTATATTGGGTTGTGCTGCTGCTGTTTCTAAAGAGCTATTTCAGTCGATGTCTCAGAGGGCAACTTTCCTCAAAGGGAAAAAAAAGTTGCCATAAATTCTACCAATTAGGAAACTGCAGTTCTTTCCCCTTGAGTGCTGGATAATTGGGCAGGTGAAGACAGTATGGTGCCATCAATGAAGGCACATCTGAGTCATCCTGAGCCATTGGTCACCTGCTTACATATGATCATATCACAACACAGTTGCCTTAAAGACTGGCTCAATTTTCAATAATCCTGCATTTGTTAAGGGGAAAATTAATATCTATGGGTGGGAAGTGTTGTATTTAATCACTATCAAACTGAAGTAAAATAGAGCCAGAGAATTTTAAGGTATCTGAATGAGGTTGCTTAGTTCTTAAGGTCACATGCCTTCTCCTTAGTCATATTTCTTGTATACCTTCTTTTTCTGTAGTTATGATATAGGTAAGTTTGCAGATTTCTAATGTTTTCCCTAATTTTGTGCCTCTTGTTCAGGAACAAAGCCCAACTGCAGTGCAATTTTAGCTGTGTATATGCATACTTAAATTTATGTAAGTTTCCATCCTTTGATTTTTCACAAGTAGACTCTTCAGTGCAGCATATACTTCTCTTTCTGGTCCATACTCAGGAAGTTCAGATGTTTATTGCGTCTGTAAAGAGTATTGTCCCACTTAAATATTTCTATAGCAGTGATCTATTCAGTCTTGTCCCATGTAACCCAAGTTCAGCGTGCTGAATTCACTACTTAGTGGTCAACTTGGAGCCATTTTTCTTTGATGTTTCTCTTTTGGCTACACAAATCTTACTAGCTTTCAGTAGTGTTCTTTCAGAAACCCAAGAAACTGCAACAAATCCTATACTTTAAACTTGAAGGGTTTAAATTGCAAATAACGTGTATGTAATGAAACACTGTAAGGAAATACAAACCAAAACTGACCTCAATCAAAAACTTTTCTCTGGGAATGTAATAGCTCTTGCACTGTTATGCAAACCTCTGCTGTTTACACATACACCTATCTTATTTTAGTTTCTGTCTCTCAAGAAAGGCATAATACTTATTATCCTGAAATTATATGAGGATAGAAAACAGATTGCCACATTGACATTTTTAGCTTTTCAAGATGTTTTTCAGTTATCTATGTTTAGACTCTTCTGCCTTTTATTGTCCTCAACCTGAGTGCTTGGTAACCTTTGTGTATTTGGCTGACTATTCTGGTGGTGTGATGAATGGATATTTTCCAGATTTTCTTTCTTAGATCAGCTCTGTTTCTTTCGTGCTGAAATTGCTCAGAAATATATGAGTAGTTCAGCTGTGCTTCTGGATGATCCAAACGGGTTTTAAAAAATAAAAAAGAAAGATTATATGTATTTTTTACTTTTCATCTAATGAATATTTTCTATCTAATAAATATTTTCTATCTAACAAATAGATAAAACTAAAACTTAGAAGTTATTTTCTAATTTTTACTTTGGAAAAATAGTGCATCAGATATTTTTCCACATTTCTTGCAAATCTCTTTGTAGAAACAAAAAAACCCCCTGCTTTCTCAGCTTCTTAAGATGAAACTGAATGTTTCTAATTCTTGAGTACTTCTAAGAGTTGAATGTTTGCCAAATACCTGAATCATGTTAGCAAAACTGTGCACAAATTAAGGAGATAGTTTGGTTATGAACTGCTTCTTTTCCCTGTGTCTGCAACTTGTTTTGGCATTTTAAATAAAATTTGCAGGGACTGTTTATGTAAATGGAATCTGAGGGAACTACAGAGATGCAACACATATACTATTGATACTGAAATAACAGCTGATAAATGGCCCACCTTACTAGTGTTATTAAACAATTCGACTTTGCAAATTACTGTCTCCTGACCAAGAGCTGAATGATAATATTAAAAATAATTTATTATTATATTAATAATAATTCTTAAGACATGATGAGATTATGGTAGTAGGTTGCGACATTAAAATATTTTAAAATGTGCAACTAACCTGTCTAAACTCCCCAGAATCTTGAAGTACATAAGAAAAACAAGCAAAAATTTTTCCATGTACTGGCAAGGCAAACAGTTCATTGCATGAGAAAGCGGACATTTGAGTCAAAATATATGAGAGCTTCTCAAGACCATTATTTGTAGAGAAGTGGATATTAGAGGCATAGAGCCTATGGTTAGGCCTGCTTGCAGAGCAGTACTCTGCATGTATGTGTGCATCTGTTTGCTGAAGTAAATGGTTTGGGTTTTTTCTTCTTCTTCCCAAGCAGCTTTAATTTTATGGATAGTGTTAAGTCACTTCGGGCAAGTGGAACTCCCTCACTGACACCTTCAGGAATATGATGCTGAGGAAGGCATGAGCTGTGTTACTTTTGGGATGAGAATCTCTGTTGACACTACCAACAAATCTTTCCTTTATTTTTTTTCCTAAAGCTCATAGGCTTTGAAAGTTCTTAGGTGATATCTAACAAATACATGATCAAATTAATATTTTTCATGGGTCTGAAGAGACATTAATTGTGTGCAGCGCTTAAGTAAGATATTCTAAATTCTTTGTCTTGATGGGTTTTCAGTAATTAAAGAACGTAAGAATTTTATTTGGATCCAACATTCTTCATTTGCAATTATCCTCTCAAAGTCCCTTTGTAATTATTCTTTTTTTATGATCCTTTACATTAGCATATTCAATCTAAATTGTTTAATTAGATGATAGTTTACTCAAATTACAGATGCATAAGTTTTCTGTGTAAAGTCAAGAAAATAGAGAGCTTTTGAACTTGTGATAAGCTAAGAAGAAAAAAAATGTTGTAGTGCTGTTAACTGCTAATTCAAATTTACTCTTTTTAAGTCCCTCTTCTATTTACTGTGAGTAGAAACAAATCCTGTGCTATTATTTAGATGAATCTTTAGTACAATGGGATTTGATACTTAAAATACATAGCTATGAAGCTATGGAAAATTCAAATTTTTAAGTTAGGGTTAACTTACTGTAAAAGCTTAGTGTAACATAGAGACATAATGTATGCACATCTACATAAAAGAAAATATCTCTTGCATTTTTTCCTCTTTCATGGTGTCAGAGTATTCAGAACAATTTAAAACTATCTGATAGCCATAAAGCTGCCTTTATCAGCCAACACATTCATTTCGTTTCATTTCATTTCATTTCATTTCATTTCATTTCATTTCATTTCATTTCATTATTTCATTTAATTTCATTATTTCATTTCATTCTCTTATTGGTGATATACCCCATGTTCTTCTACTTTCTCTTCATGACAGCCAGTCAAATTCTTACCCTGAGAGAGACCAGCTACACCCTGCCAGTTTCTAACAGTAAGTTCAGGAATTTTGAGATTGAAAGGATGGAGCTAAGATGCTTTTGATTTTTCATGAGGAAACCACTAACTTAGTCATTACCATTTGATAACACTTAGCATTGCTGAGTAGTAAAGTCATGTGTTTACATGCTTTGTAATGTTAGAAATAAAGTAAGCAATATCTTCTTTCTCTTGATTGCTATCTCTGAATTCTGTCAACTGTGGCTGTGAGACAAGTCATTGACAAAAAATATCATGAAAATCTGTTTGACAGAAGTTAACATGTTGCTATAAAATACCACAAATCTCCTGTCCATGTGGTAATATAGGGCACCATTTATCAGGTAATGTGACACTTGTTGCATCCATCTGGAAGCTCTCCACTCTTGTGATAGGTTGAGCCTGTTCACTAGGAAAGGACCACACAGACACTCCCCACTATGCTGGTGGAATATAGAAGAGAAGAGAATAGAAAAAGCAAAAGCAAACAGAATTGTAGTTTGTGGGAAAGTCAGTTTAATAGGTGAAGCCAAGCTGAGCATTCAAGCCAAGCAAAACCAGGGGTTTTCCTTCCCATTGGCAGAGAGATGTTTAGCCTGTTACTGGAAAGAGCCTCAACACACTGTAATGGTTATTTGGGAAAACAATTGCCACAACTATGAATGTACATAGTTCCTGCTCCTTTTGTCCAGCTTTTACTGCTGCTGCTGTTATATGGTAGAATACCCTTTAGATTGATTTGGGTCACCTCTCTTGGCTGTTTCCCCTCCTAACATCTTGCTCACTCCCAGTCTACTCACTGGACAGGACAGAATGGAAAAAAGAGGAAAGCTCAATGCCTTGCAAACATTGTTCAGCAAGAGAGAACACACTGGTGCATTATCAACACTGTCACAAATCCAAAACACGGCAGCATGTAAATACTATGAAGAAAATCAGCTCCTTTCCACCCATTCTCAATCAGCTGCTAAAGATTTTGAAGAGTATAAACCAGTTACTTTGGAATAGCAATATTGTAAGAGCTATTTGTGAGTTTTCTACTACATGATGTCAATAATGTGAAGTGTCCACCTGCATTTCAATGGAGAAATGACACCTACTCAGATGACTTGGAAGAGTGGAAGACACATACAAAACACAAATACAAGTATACTTGTATATCCTAGGAGAGTAGCAAGATGACTTCCAGAAGGCAAAACAACCCATCATTGCCATAGAGAATTACTTAAGGTCCAAGGAAAGTGCTCTCTGTGACAATAAGGCAAGATGCCTCTTATTAAAATGGTGCTGCCTGTTGCTTATTGCCATTTAACTGCTAGATGGAATATAGGTTAAGACTGAGATCCTCAGGTGAATGCCAAGAGAGGAAGTAGGTCAAATACTCTTGGACTGAACTTTTTTTCTTTTTGGTCCTTTGACATCCCAGCTATACTTTTCAAGGGAAAAAGTGGAGTGTGAGATGGACACAGAGAGTCAAATAAAGGAAAGGAACATCAATGACCTAAAGCCCCTGCATAGGAGTTAAAAAAAAAAAGGCAGCACCATACTTCTGCTGTCAGACAATCAGAGACTAGGAAATGTAGGAAATGTACATTTTCCAATTCTGATGCAGAATTATTATTATTGATCAATAGCTGCTGCTATTATGTCTGTGTAATTGTTCATATGTCACTGTCTTTACAGTTACCCTATTGTGAGCAGCAGAGTTTTTTGTTGCATACACTCTGTAAGCTATGAAACACTTCTTGCTATCCCTTTTTCTTGAGCTTAGTCTACTTCCTGTACTTTGCTAGACAGATCCAATGTAAGTAAAAATACATGCTAAAGCGATAATGGAAATGCTTGGCACATGCCTCTGCTGTTAAAAACAGAGTTGGTAAACTTAGACAGAAACAAGAGGCAAGAAGGACATCTTAATGGTTTCCATCTGATTTAAGATTTATTTCGTACACAGTAGGGAACATTATAGAAAAGAAGCAGCATGATAAAACACTGGTGCATGGACTTGAAGTTTTACCTTGTAAAGTGTTCTGACCGAACAGCGTGCTCCCCAAGGCAGAGATAGGGTACATGCAAACATCTTTACTCTGTCTACAGACAAATGCTTCTTAGGACTTTCACAGATCTGGGAGCTTGGATCTTTCTTACAAGCCAAAAGAGCTTTAAAAAATGATCTTCTGCATATGAGCCTTCAGTTTCCTCAGGTGGCAAAAACAGAAGCACACACTATGCATCTGACTACAGTGGTCTTGGAACTGAATGTTTATAAAACACACTGAGCATGAAAGAAAATGTAAACATTTCTTTATTTGACTTAGGTAGCCTGTATTCATTCTTTGCTAGACTTTTCAGAAGCAGTTGAAACTGCTTCAGAAGTAAAGCTGAAATGAGACATGTGAAAAAAAAGTTTCCAAGTTAGGTTTTCAATGTTCTCATTTTTTTCTCTCTGCATTCTGCAAAATAAGTACTATAGAAAGGTGCATACAAATAGTTGAGAATAATTATTCCATTCAGATAATGAAATATGTTAAATTTGTGCTGCAGTAATATATAACCTGCCCTGATGTAAGAAAATTTTCATTCTACTTTTATAGAAACTTGTTGCACAGTTGAGTCTTAACTGTAGGGAATCCCTTTCAGAACCATTAAACAAGCAGCTCAGGAATTAAATTAGCCCTCAGCTATCATAAGCAAATAACCTACATGGGACATTGTGTTATCTAACTGGCCAGTTGATGGTTTGCTTTTCCAGCATTAAGAAAGAAATTAAATGGTATGGCAGCGTATTACTCTCATTTCCAATTCTCTGGAGCAGATAAACATTATCATGAAACCGACCAAGGATGAAATTTAAATAAGTAGTGATTGGAGAGGATGACAGGAAGAGTTTCCAACTTCCAAAAACTGAAAAATTAGTTTAATTAACTGCAAATTTTGGAGTACAAAGATATGGGGGGTTTATTTATTTTGATGTGTAATGCATACTCAACATTTCTGTAAACAGATTAGGGTATAGAAACCTTGCCACAAAATTATTCAAGAAAGAAGTAAGAAAAAAACATGGAATGATCTACAGATTTTTTTCCTTTTAAGTCACTGTCACATTACTATTCCAATGTGGAGTAAATTCATTTCATTTCATCCGAATTCTCTAGCAACTCAAACTACTTCTCCAGTGCACCTTTAAAATAGAACATAATTGTGATGGTCATTTAAGCACACTAGACGCTCATCATGGATATGAGTCTCATATCACAATCATACTCTTCTAGTGTTAATTTCCTTGTGAAAGTCGGAATTGTGTAAACATAATCAACCCTGCAAATACACTACCGAGGGAACAAAACAGGCTGCATGCAGCAGAACACAATGGAAGTTGAATGGAAGTTGAATCTGCTTCTGTAGCTGTATGTATTGTAAAATCATTTGGTCTGATGTTCATAGAATCACAGAATTGTTCAGGTTCGAAGGGACTACAATGTGGTCTAAACTCCCTTCTCAAGCAGGGTGTCACGTGAAAGGGAGAGGGGCAGAAATACAAAGACTTCTAGTCCCACCTGTATAAAGTTAATAGCCATAAGCGTCTCCAGAAAATCAGATCCTTTGGATCCAACACTGCCTTTCAACTTATGGGCAGCACACAGGTTGGAAGGATCTCTGACCTCTGCTATGAGACCAGACTTAATAGCAAGAAAAGAACTTTCTCCACAACAGCTCTCGAAATAACATTTATTAATACAAGTATGTGACAGTTATTGTGGGTTTTGCATTGCTGGTGATAACATTTAGCTGCAAGATTGTATTTAATTTATAATAAAAGACCCCAAAGAAACACACATTTTACAGAGACAAGCATACCCCATTCTCACAACAGACAGAAACTAGCAACAAAAAACTACTAACTAGAAACACAGCCACCTAAAACACTTATCTGGACACCTTTTCAAGAACATAGGGCAATAAAATAGCTTGCACACCACTCTCTCTGTAACACAAAAGGAAAGAACAGAGCTGCTGCTTCTTCTTTCAACACACATGTTGAAAAAGAAACTTCATACTAAAAGTAGCAAAGTGTAAAGCAAGTTACTGTTATTAGTATTAAAGTAGAAAGAACACAGCTAGTAAAGAAGGTGCTTATAAAGTAAGAATCAAAGTAGCTGTTAGAATAAGATGTAAGATAGAATGTATAAAGGAATAAGCTTTGTAAGAAAGTCAAGTTAATAAAGTAAAGTATAGAGTATAGAAAGCACATGGTTTCCTTACTCTACATTGTTCCAGGAGGTGGGAAGAGGCAGGACAAGCTACCAGCAGTTACCCTTGCAGAGACATGGCATTTCTCCCCCTCCGTTGCCATTTAAACTGCATTTCTTTTTATACTTTTTTTTTTTCCTTCCAGTGGTTTCATGTGACTATAGTCAAATGTTCTAGGAGGTGATACAGATGCCTGAGGGGGGTGGCTTCTTGAGTATTCATAGAAGATATGGCAAAGGAGGGCCATGTCATTCTTTAACAACACTCCACCCTTTGTTAATCTTGTCAGTTTGAAAGCTTGTCTTCTGCTGGGAGCACCCCTCCAGAGGGCTGAGATGCTTCCCTCAACTCATCAAGGCTTATCAGCCCATCACCCCACACTCACCATCTTCAAATTCTTTCTCATTTCTAAAACATTCACTGTTCTCAACTTCTCTGTTCGAACAAACCCACTTCAGTTCTATCCCTAGGATGCAATTACAAGATTTTTTTATGTCTAAAGCAGTGGTAGATGAAGATTTTTGTTTTCCTTGAGTGGGCTAGAGCCCTGGTATTCTACCAAAAGCCATGCTAAATTTTTCAGTAGTCTAGGAATGGAGCTTTTCTACTACTATTTCAAAAGCCTACACTTATGGCAGCTTTCCTTCAGGGAAGAACTCAAGGTCGGTATTCATTTTTAATGGATATCTTTGCATATGTTAAATGTCCTTTAGCTGCATTGAAAGCAAATCTATTTTTTACTTAAAAAAAAGCAATGGATCTTCAATCCAAAGCAAAGTTCATCCAAGTACCTGTGAAACAGGTAGACATTCATTCTTGGGTTTGATATCTAACAGTTACTACAGTAGGCAGTTTTTCCTTTAACTCTGTATTACTCTGGGAGATCTCATATGACTGGAATTCTGTAGTGTTATCACTGACAACATTACAGTAGTATGCACTTTGTCATTGCTTGAGGTTTTTATAGTGATGACTTTGCAGCTACTTCTTACAGTGTAACTGGATGGCACTGTCAACCTAAACTGGTGTCCTATTTGCATCACCCATTTAGCTATGACCTTTATCACCCATTTAACTGTGATCTTTATGTAATCCAAATGCATACTACAAGAATGCAGGAAGTAAGCAAATGAAATCAAAAGTTTGATGCCAGCAAAACAACTGGGGACAGAAAACATTATCATGCACAATATGTATGAGTTGACTAATACTGACTCGGAATTCTTGATGGAGAATATTTTGTACTCATACTGGTTCTTTGACTTTTAGTTTAGAAATTTCCCTAACTGTTTTTCCAACTCTTCTTTAATCCCACACAGAAACTCTAACTCTTGAAAATATCCTTCTCTGGGTGCCCTTTTTGTTTATGTGTTGAATTGATATGTGAAACTTAAATTCTAATTGTTTTTGACATTACATATTTGTCTCCATCTCCCAGTTGCTTTTTTTATTCCACTGTTCCCAGACTTCCAGCATAGACCACAATTACATATCTGAAATGTGTAGTGTACCTTTCCCTTACGTCACTTTAATTGACTTTTGCATTTCTACCAACAACTCACACAACAGCAAAAATCACAACAGTTCTATGTAGAATTCAGACCATTTCATAACTTTGCAAGTTTCCCATATCCTCCCTAGAGGACCTTCTACATCACATTAAAAAAGGCAATCCCAGATTTAATATGACCCCCAACTATCCTGTTCAACTACCTTGAGGAAAACAACCCCTCATCTTCCTTTCATGGAAGGTGAATAAATTCTTCGTGAAAACTCCATTTTATTTCATTTGGTTTTATGTTCACATATCTGCATACAAAAGGTAGTGCAAAAAATGTGTGGAAAAATATTATTTTACTGGACAAAAACCCACTATTTTTTACACCACTACACTATAGATATTTATTTTACATTATTATTTTGTCAGCTGTTGGGAAGTGCAAAACCATGAAGAGAAAAGTTACTAATTGCATAGGGTTTAGAAGCAGCTTTTCATTATCTGCCATAATTTTATAGTGTATTAAAGATATTTTTCCTGGGTACTGTAGTCCTTTTCATCATTAGGGAGTATAAGAGGCTTATTAATTACCTTGAACTGCCAAGTTACTTTCTTCCTAAATTACATGTCTCTTTCCTATTTTATGTGTAAGACTTTTCAAGATGAAATTTAAGCTTTTTTCTTTTCCTTTTTTTTTTTCCTAAAGCAACATGATCAGCTTCATAATTAAATGTTTTGACATGAAAAAGCTTATCTGCTTTCCTGAAGAGAGTGGGTGTAGATCATCCAGTTATACAAGAAGTCTTTATCATCAAGTACAGGAATATGACTGCAGGATAAGTTATAAATACTGAAATAGCCTTTTAGCATAATTAACAGTTTTAATGCTTTTGTAGAGATTTTAAATAATGATGGACAAGAGAATTTTATATTTCATTTTCACTTCATCACAAAGCTGAACTATCTCCCGCCAAATAACAATTAGCATTACTATGATTAGTACTTGATTTCTTTGAGATGGAAATAGAAAATATCAGAGTAAGAAAAGGGCCATAAACAAAAGAATTTCTAGCTTTGAATAAATTCTTTTACCTGTTCTGAATTTATATGTAGTGCCTGCCTTTTGACTGAATGATAGTAATCCTGTAAACTGAGTAAAATGAGCAGTGTTCTCACAGCTGGGCTTAGTGGAACTTTAACTTTAGATATCCATCTACTCTTGCAGCTGAATTGTGAGTTATCAGGTCATATTTCAGAGCTGACCGGTTTGCAGCCTCATACCATTGGGTCTTTCTGGCCCATACTTCAGCATTTTTCAGTCAGGTCACTATACAAGATAGCAGTACATTTCGGTTGCTCTATTTTCTGCTTATGGAAATGGACTTTTCTGCTCCAGTTTTGTACCAGTTATTTTCAGACCACGAAACGTTACTGAAACCCCTTTTAGCATTACTTCTGTATGAGAGATCTGCAATGGACTGTTTGTGCCAAAGTAGGTTTCAGCTATGAGTCTTGGAAACTGTTCTGTTCTCTGCTATTCTGTCTGAAGGGTAGGTATGGGAGAAAACAGATCTGACTTTCATGTTTCTTTCAGAAAGATATTTTGCATATATAAGCCTTGTATGCAACTGTTCGTGATCTGAATATTCCCAAGTTTTAAAGCACTCCCTGTATTTTTTAATTTATGTTCAAGTGTTATTTTGTATAGCCATAACATACTCAAGACTTCTGAATGAGTGTTCAAGTGCCATTTTGAAATAACTCTGTGGGCCACAAATTACATTCTTCAACAAGGAAAGAGCTGTCTGGAAGTCAGGCAGGTAGACAGTTAAAGCATCGTTTTCCAGAATAATAAAAATAATATTTTTTATCTGAGGATTTTTCAACATATGAAGAGAGTCTTGATCATAATCTTGAAGCTCTGCAATGGTCCTTTGTTTAACTTTGTTCCTCTGTATTTAGGAGGATCAGCTATTTTTTGAAGAAATGTCTATATTATCCTTTGCCACTACTCAAACACCAGTGGTAAGTTTCAGCCATAAAATAAAAAAGATATGATTTTAACAGATTTTATACCATTTTCACATCTTTTTAGTATGAATTATGGCTATGGATTCTATTTCACTATGGGGAGGATCTTCCAATTCTCTAGCCATGGTATTCATATAGCTTAAACAATGCAGTTTTACCAATTTGGCACGGGAAAGCAGTTCTACAGGTAAAGGAAAAACAAGTCTTTTAAATAAAGTTCAAATGTATTAGTCTTGCTGTTAATTGTAAGTATTGATGCAGATTTTATTTATAATGATTTAATTGGTTTTCAGTGACAAGATACTAAAAGCTATTTGGACATAGCATAGTGATTTGAACTTAAGTGATTAGGACTTGAAGGTGTATTGAAAAGTGAAATGTTGGCCTCAGAGGCTCATTATCAGCACAACAAAATCCATCTGAATCCAAGACACTAGCAATGTACTACAGGGGCTGCCTCTAAGCCCAGTACTTTTTAACATCTTCATTAATGGACAGATGAAGGGACAGAATGCAGTCTCAGGAATTTTACAGATGATGGAAAACTGGAAGGAGTGGTACCACCAAATGGCTGTGTTGCTATTCAGACTGACCTTGACAAGCTTTAGAAATGAGATGACAGAAATCTTACAAAGTTCAACAAAGGGCAGTACCTAGTCCCATGACAGGGCAAGAATAAACCAAGGCATGAGGACAGACTGTGAGGCCAACTGACTGGAAGGCAGCTGGACAGAAAATGGCCTGGGAGTCTTGCAGAACAAAAATTTGCTCATGACGCACAAGGGAAGATGAAAAAAAATTGGGTAAGATACAGATGACAGCTTGACACTTAGTTACCTGGATTGTACATTTTGAACTTCGTATGTGCTGTACTAACATTACTCACTCTGACTGTAAAAAACGGTAGCAAAATTATAATTAAGGAAAGAAAAAAATCTGTGCAAAAGATTAGACAAAAACAACATTCAAAGTTGTCTTAATACTTCTTTAATAGTGATAAAATTGTGAAGTACATATGAAGATAAGCTTGCGAAATACCAAGAATTCAATCTAAAAGAGCTTTGAGTTAAATCAGATAGAGACTAGAAAAATCTAGTTTATTAAGAAGAAAAGAAAGAAAAAAAATGAGAGTTTTTTAGTGCTCCTCTATGTGAAAAGGAAATTTTTTTCTGGAATTTCCTTTTACACTATTTTTTCTTTGAAAGTACTAAATAAGAAATCTGTAAGTAGGCTGTGAACAACTTCAGTCACTACATACTTTATCAGCTACATTACAAACACATGAATTCTTCTAATACTGGTTAGCACAGCATGATGGTTTCTTCTGCTCTATGCCAAGCCAATTTTATCAGCACTGCTCCTCAGAAATTTGACCTTGCCAAAGAAAATGTAACTTTCTTTGTAATAGAAATAAGATGTCATATGGCTGAGCAAATGCAGTATCCTCTGTGAGTAACCACTGAAATTAAAAGTCAAGCTATCAAGTGCAAACTGTCACACAACTTAATGTAATTAAAATTCACTCTTCCCATACCTCCAGAAGGGATTTATATTTCTTTTTTCTGACAAGAAAAATGTTTAAGAGATGTTTCTTATTTACAAGAAAATGTACTTCTTATGCCATATCGTAGCAAAAAAATTACATAGAAGGTTTTTTTCAGATTTTTTAAGAGGATAAATATATTGCTTCAGAATAAACTGCCAAAAGTATTTCCTTGCGTTTCCAAATTAGTACTAACGAATCTGCCTTTTGAGTTATAAAGTAATTTTATTAACTTTTTAGATCTTTTTAGGTTTTCTTTCCCTTTTTTTTCCTTCTGGAAGATGTCTAGGAATAAATTACTCTCCTAACTTTGGTGATATAAAACATATATGTTGTCTAGTCTAGTTCCTGAAACACCATCTGCAGAAGTGGAGTTAAGTAGGCATCTCCAGAAGGAAGTAATCTCATTTCACAAAAAGGCATACAAAAAGAATCTCATCCAGAACATTTAAGGTTGGAGCAAAAATTACAGCATAACAATAACTATAAGGTTACAATATTATTACCGATCTAAAAAATACATTACCTTAAGCTTTAATAGTCATGACCTTTGTCAACAGATGTACAAAAATGTGTGTAAGTCAGCCATCTTCTTTAATACCAAGTCTATCTCTCTATCCATCCACACTCACCTATACTGTGAAATTGGCTGGGACCACTCATTAAGGGCCAAAGAACTCCACTTGAATCTGTCAGAGTCACATAAGGGTCGAGGTTGGAAGGGACCTCTGCAGATCATTTTGTCAACTGGAGTGAGTTGGTCAGGGTAATGTACAGTGAAGTTTTGAATATTTCCAAGGGTGGAAATTCTACAGTCTGTCTGGGCTATCTGCTCTAGTGTTTGACCTCTGTCATGGTAAAAAAAAAGAAAAAAGTTTTCTCCTGTTTGAGTGGAGTTTCTTACATTGTAATTTGTATTTCACTGGGCACTACTAAAGGAGTCTGACTCCATCTTCCTGAATCTCCCTCGCATAAGGTGTTTATACACATTGATAAAAGGCACCTGAGCTTCCTCTTTTTGAAGTTAAAATGTCCCAGCTGTCTCAGCATCTCCCTTACATGTCAGATACTCCAATCCCTTAAACATTTTACTGGCTCTAACTTCAAGAGAAAATACAGACACAGAAAAGGCTGTTACTGATCAAAGTTTCCAGGAGGACTATCTACCGGAAAGATACATTAAACCAAAAAGGTGGACAAATAACTGGATTAGATAAATAGAAAGACATGGGACAAAATAGGGAGCTGAGATGATGTCAGTGAAGAAAACTGACCCAAGATATCATCTTACTCAATGCTCAGCCATTGTTTTCAGACTTGTAATAAAATACATTCTAAAGACACTGAAGGAAATCTTTCATACTCTTAAGAATTTGAATGGTAAGTAAATTTCTAAGCATTTAAACTGTGAAGACAGAAAAATGGAAAGAATTGAAATAGTTTGAAATACCTTATAGGACAGAAAAGTGGTCTTCCAAACAATTCTAGAAGAAAAAAATATATATTAAATACGTGACTTAAAGAAAAGAACAACATGAATCAAATAATTTTATAGAAAATATTTATTTCCAAACCAGTATAATAAATGTAAGGATTTTTCTAGCCAGACTTTTTTTAAACTTTGTTTAATCTGACTAATGCATCATTGCTGTGTTTCCACTGTTTTATGGCGCTGTTCTTTGGCTTCAGTTCCTCTCCTACTGATCAGAAGGAAATACTGTGGGGGTTTTTTTGTCTGTTTGTTTGTTTTTTATTTTTGGATTATCAAGGATGTTTTATCAGATGATTTTTTATTACACTTGTGTTCTTCTCTGTTACGACACCTGTATCTCTTGAACCTTAGTGAAAACAAAGGCACACATATGGTTTATATTGACTAAATTAAATAGCATCTTCAGCACTTACTTCTCTAAACTTTGTTTATGAATTAAAGATCTAGATTATGCTTGTGCTGGTTTAAAGGTAAACCAGCAGGAGAAATGAGCTCAACACAAAAGAGATTATAAGTCAGAGTTACAACTTAATAACAATATTACAATAAATACAATGGCCAAGAATCAAGAGAAATTGGTTTTAACCCACAAAACCCAGTATGACCCAGCACCGTGGGGTACAAACCCCACGTGGTTCCCCCAAGTTCAAAGTAGAAGGAAGCGAGAAACCTGTTGGTGCAGATGACAGTCCCAGTCTGGTCAAGAGTGGTGGTCACAAGATGGTTGAAAGTGATGGTCTCCTCCTGTCAAGGTTCTGCTCCTCCTCTGGATGTGACGAGAGGTCCCTAAGGTCTTCTTACCCCAAGATATGTACCCCCAGGTCTAACTGGGAGCACCCAGTCCCTCCCCCAGGGCGGGGAGTCACACAGTGGGTGATTAATTCTGTGAGTCATGGGGTATTTTGGAATCATTGATGGCTCATTAGCAGACTTGTCCCCTCAGGCTGGGTGTGAGGGTGCTAACAACTCCCTGGAGGGGAATTATCACAGCCCTTATCTCACAGATGTCTTTCACACCCAGTTCACCCTGAGGGGTCAGGTGTGCCCTGGGCAGCTGCTGCAAATGGTCCATTGTTCTTGGCAAATGAATAGAGGGGTAGAATACATAGCTTTGATCACCCACAGACAGTGATAAACTGGTCCTACCTGCTGAACTAGGACAATGCTAAATGTCTGGATTCTACTTATCCATGATAGACATGTTTTTCTATGGGACAGATAACAGGCTGAGAGACAATCAGTAAGAGGATTTGTAGATTCCATCCTTGCAACTTGGATCAACATTTAGTTGGCTACAGTCAGGCTGAGAGAAACCTAATGACTATATCTAGGTTGGTGACATTTTCGAGAGAGAAACAACTTTTACACTGTTTTAAACACTGCACACGTTTTTCTCATATTCTTTTAACGCTTTACTTTCTCTCTCAGCTGTTTTAAACTCATGGCAATTTACTTTGATGTTAAAGTTACACAACTCTCCTAAGTTATCGTTTTAGTCATCACTTTATTGGTTTCAATAATTAAGCTTCCTTTTAAAATAACTTATTGTATTTTTTCCTATGGTTTCTCAGAATCACTAAATATTTAAGTTTGAAAGGAATTTTTGGAGGTAACCTGCTTCATAGGTAGAGATACAAAAATATAGAGGTACTTTTCAGTACAATGGAGAATCTTATCTCTGAAATCAAATCACATAAGAACAAAAAAAAATTGAGAGGTATTTTGCTCTTGCTACCTTAAGGGGAAACAAGAAGAATATTATATCTTTTAATTGTTGATCTTGCCTCTCATAAAAGGTATTACTCACCAAAGAGGTAGGCATAAGAATCTTGTGTTCCAGTTCTTCAGTGTTCCCAAATATGCGGTGAATATATTGCATTGACCAGTATCATGATCTATGCCTTCAATGTCTCAAAATGATAATTTAATAATTTATTCTAATACAAACAGAATAATGTCCAAATCATAGCAGCAAAGTGTATTGATTTGATGAATTTAGAGAACAGAGTTTTTACTTTTCAGTTTATAAAACCTATAAATATTATACATGAAATGAACTTTGTATATTTTAGAAAGATACTTTGCATATTTTAGAAAGATACTTTGCATATCTAAAACACATTTTATTGTTACTATGAATCTGACTACTGAATTTAAACCTTAAAATTTATTATCTATGTTTGTTTTGGTTCTTTTTCTTGCAAGTTAATTGGAAAGAGTCAAAGAAAATAATTTGAAAATACCTTAAGCCTAAGCCTCTGTTATTTGGCAGATACCCCAAAGCCATGGAAGCAGCAATTGGCTGAAAGTGATTTAATGGCATATATTTCAGTAAGAATCCCCAAAAAAGATCATAGTATATGAAGCTATAAATGTCTTTTATAGCTCAAATAAACATGGCATCTTGCTGAATACAACAAAAACTGCCCTGAGATGTCAGCCATTGGAATTATCAGAGGAAGCTCGAAGAGAAAAGATTATTTTTGGCTCAAGAAATTATTGTTTTAAAAAATCTCTACTTATAAAGACAATAAAACGTGGTCATTTGAGACTGAGAAAACTTTTAAGCACCTGTAAATCAAAAACTTCACTCTGGCAAGAGTTTTGGCTACTGTCCAAGGTGGATTTTTGGCTGTTTAAAGTTCAGGTCTGTATTCTTTGTTGAAAAATGGAAGATTTGTCTGACCTTTAAATTATGCAGTTCAGATAAATGATGTAGTTCAGACTAAAAAGATTAGACAGTGTTAATGAGGATTCTATTTCTTAGTATTTGCACCTATAAAACAATCTTCTCCCTCTTCAATACTTGAACTGTGAATTATTGCTTGAAATTGATTAATATGTTCACCACCCCCATTATCTATTTGATTCTTCCCCAGAATAAAAATTACTTTTATCATAATGTATGCACACTATTGCAGGATCATTTATATGCCTCAGGCAGAATGATGATATAATTTTAGCCAATTCAGATTATTATTCAACTGTCAATTGATACAATTGGGAATGCTATACATTTCGTATGTGATCAAGTGGGCTAAGCATATAACTAGCGGTTCCAGTCTTTACACTGAAATCATCAAATGAAGTGTTCAAAATAAAACAAAACAAAAACAAAAAACAAAAAACCCCTACCCCTTAAACAAAAAACAAAACCCAAGGACCTAAAAAAACAATCCAAACACACAAGCAAACAAATAATCTGTCAAAAAAATTTTATCTGTTATTTCACAAAACATGAGTTCATAGAACTCATATTTTGAAAAACTAACATAAGCAGTGATAAATGTCATTTTAGGTAGTGAGAAGCATTTTTTCTTTCCTTCTGCTGTCTCCTGTTCCTGCAATGGATAATGGAACAAGTACACCAACTACCTAGCCAGCAATGTGAGTGAAGAGTCTGAAATATTGGATGGATTCACTGGAGCAGTTTGCCAGAACTGAGACTGTGGCAAAGTGATTAATAAGTCAGCAACATCTTCCTTTTCCCCATGTGAGCAAGAAGATAGATGAAGGTACATATGTATATTAATATCATACCGTTTTCATGCCAGTTCTGTGCTGCACAACTTTTGTCAAGAGAGTATAGACATCTTCTTTACAAGGGGACTGGCTGAAAATACATATTATATGAATGAGATAAGTTATTTAATCCTTATTAAGAGTGTTAGTATTGAATATAGAAGCATGATGAAACAGAATGTAGCAAAATGGTAATCCTCCAGAGCTGTTCCGCACTTAAATAGCTGGCACTTATACTATGGGTATAGACTGAAGAAGTGCATGCCTGGAGATTGCTACTACCTCCAGGGAAAATAAACAAAAAAAGTACCTTATGGTCTAGCAACCTCGGATTTCCTAGTTTTGAGGACCTGTAGTTTTGCTAAGCACTATTACAAGATGATTTACTTTTAGTTAGCTTTTGTAATTAAACATTTTAATTACTTTAGCTGGTTTTCTCTTTACAGAAAGTTAAAAGTCATACATACACCTCCCCTTCTATGCTATGATTTTTAAAAGTTTCTTTTTTCCTTCTGTGAATTTTTTTCTGACACAGCTTTGGAGATACAGTGATTAGACGTTAATGTAATATATGCATATATATACATATACATATATACACTATATACTGTACTATATATATACACATTATATATACAATATACATATACACACACATGTATACATATACTATATACATATATATGTAGGTTACAGATTTTAATATAGTTAGTAATTCCAAGGGCAAATATGACTTCATGACTGACTTAGTAGATGGCAATTATAATCATTCTAAGAACTCTTTGAAGCAATGGCATGAATTTACCATTTACTACTCGTACATTGTTCCTTTTTTTATGTCTCACTACACACACAGTTCTCCCTGTCACAATTTTATTTTTTTTTTCTTTCTAAACAAATCATTAATTTTTTAGAAGCTCCATGCTCATAGAAAAGCTGTAGCTTTCTGTCTGATACCCTTCCTGGAAGCTGCTTATCAAAAATCTGTACATTTCCTATATTAAATAACTTGAATTTTGCTCTGAATAGAAGTCTACTTACATGGTTCCTCTAAAATTTCCAATTTCACTTCCTGACTTAAATATTTCACACTTCCAGTTATCTATTCTAAGCCACTTTTGAATTCTTGCTAGTTGCTATGTAAATCTAAGTAAATTTAATTTTGTGCTCCTAGTTTTCAAAGTGTTAAACATTGACCTACAGAGGAATAGAGGTTCCAGATGAGGTACTGGGAGAGGAGTTACAGCACTTTTTTACACTAATGGGTAACCCACATGATAAGCTCATCTAAACCTTCTCCCTATGCTGTAGGTTCCTGACTCCTGACTACTTTCCTATTATCAACATTCTTGCTTCTTTAACATCTCCTTTCTTAATATTTCTATTTCTATCACCTGGTACTCATTTACTCCTTTTAAATAATTGTCGAGAGTATGTATAGTTAGTATTTAACAACCACTTGACTGGATATACCTTTCTAGGCTGGTATTAACTCCTTGTGAATTACAATATTGGGAAATACTACAAATAGCTATGGAGATTTTTAGGATATTATTGCTGTCTGTCCTTGTTATCACGGTGAAGACTACCTCTATTTTTAACTCCTCATTTCTCACACATTCTTCTGACTTTCTATAAATATCTATTACTTATGAGTATGAATAGTAAAACTTTGGAGGATGTGACAGATGACTAAATAAACCCTTTATACATTATGCCTAATTTATTTTTAATTCTGTTTGACTTTCAGCAGAATGAAGCTGTATTCCTGTGGTTAACTGTCAAAAGAAGTTATTAAACTTTGACTTAAAGCCTTTCAGATTTCTCTCACATCGCTTGCTAAATAGTCACACTTGTTATCTCATACTTATTTTTACAAAGGTGTATTACGTTCCTGAATTTGTCCAAATCACACAGAATATACTGAGGTACCAATTTCACTGAAAATCTGTCTACACTTAAACCATAAAAGTTCTTAGACATAATTATATTTTTTGTTAAGGGAAGAGACTCCTAAATAAAATGCAAAACTGTTTCATTTGTTTTCTATAATGTCCTCTGCAACACAGGAAGGGAACAAAGGAATCTAGCCCACTCTATGTTCTGACACAAGACTGAAAGTACTAAAAGAGCCTAGAATATATGTTTCTGGTAATTCCTCTAATAGTCCTTCTTGCTTCATATCCATTCCATTATGCCTATATCTGACACCTAATTTGTTTCAAATAGATACAAATGAAACTGTATCATCCTTATTTAATATGATGAAAAATTCATAAGTCTATCCTAAACTATTTTTAACAAATTATTTTTTTATTCTGTACAGAAATCTTAACAGTTCTGCTGAATTTTCTTAAAAAAACATCTCTGTGAGTTACAGTTATATGGTATTCTGAACGTAATTATGAACACAATTTTCTTTAATACTATTTACCATTACTATTTACATGGATCACACCTGAGTAGCCCACCAAGGCTATCAATTAGTGATACCTACTCTTTGGGAAAAGATTGTCATCCCCATAAGTGCCACCATCATATTTATTTGCTCTACACCATTTGTCTGTAATTTGCTGATGAGATTTCACGTGGCTATATCCCTTACCAAAGTAAAAAACTCTGTGTCTTCTGCTTCCTTGATCAGTTATCCAGAGCAAAGAGGAAATTAGATTTGACATTATTTGATCTTGATAAATCACTTAAGTTGTTTTCTTACAATCTTAGTGTTACAATCCTCTTAGTGTTTACAAAGAAGTAGTTTAATAATCTGTTCTACTATCTTTTCTGATACCAAAAATGGCTGTAATTCCCAGCAGTAAATCCCCTGTATACACTCAATATTTTTTAAAACACAGATACTGTATTTGCTGTTTTACTCTCTCAGTATTTGATTCGTCCTTCGACAGTTCTCCATAACACTTGTCAATGACTCAGAAAAGGTTTAGGGTTCCTTCTTTAATTATAGTACATTTAATCAGAACCTGTTATTGCAAATACCTTTATCTACATAATCTTTAATATTTCTTCATTCAGGCCCATTTTCTACTTGTTAAACATTTCATCACAGTTAAACTCTCTTTTCAAGAATGCTGTAAAAAAGAAATGGACCTTTTCAGGCTTTCCTTTTTAATCTGCTACTTGTTTATTTTCCCCATTTAGTTACAATATCTTTTCTTGACAACAATTAAGAAATCTATTTCTTTTTGTATCTGATAACCACTCACTAGCTTAAAGTGATGGGTTTTTTTCTTTGCATAACTGACAATTTTCCCTCTAAATTTACATTTCTCCTTTTAATCTTACCCAGATTTATACATTTTTGTTTCCATTTTTGATAGTATAATTTTTTTTTAATGACAGGTCACCGTATATTTTTCATGCTGCCATATTACGTACTTGTTTGTGTATAGTTACCTTTCTTCCATATCCATGCTTCCTATTCTGCATTCTGGAAATTACGAGCTGGCTTGCAAATCCATATTTTATGTTTATTTTTGCTTGAAAATCCTTCCCTTGATACAATACCTACCTTTTTCCAGAGTGTGATGAACTGTTTCTTTTTTGAAATCCATTGTCATATTTTTGGTACTTTCACTCCTTTCCTACCTCACAATCATGAACTCTATCATTACATTTCCACTTTCCCCTTAATTGCCTTACACCTTCAGATTCTGAACCAGTATCTGCTGTTCGTCAGAGTCACATATACTGGCAAGATGAAAATGCTAAAAATGCACGAGTCAGGGCCCCAAACCCAGTAACACTTTTATGGAAAAGACAGTTTTGGCTTCTGTCTTTTCATCCCCTTCATGCCTTTGGTTTATTTTTTCATGCATTTCTCTGTAGTCCCCAGGGCTAGCAATCTGGTTTTTTAAAAAAGTGAAACAAGATTTTCATCTGCAGGGCTTTAACACTGAATATCACATGACTTCACAAACTGAAGACTGTCTACATTAACTCCATTGACCACTTGTGAATAGGTAGAATTGGATGTGTATTTACAATCTTCTACTGCTGTGTTTGCAATATTCAGGTTTTTTTAAAAACTCCCCTTCTTTATCTGTTCCTCATTTCTTAGGCTGAAAATATGTTGAATCTGCTCTCCCCCCACAAGGAGTTTTTACTAAATTATGTGTCCTAAAGCTTTCAATGAACTCAGACAGTGAAGGCAGTAATGCTGGCATTAACCTTTAGCATAGCATAAACCCCAATGTAATGAAATGAAACACACAGAATGGTAGGGTCTAATTTCCTGTTGTGTATAATTTCATAAAAATCGGTTTTGTGGTCCAATGAATAAAAATATTTCTATGTTATAGTATGATGGTATAAAAGTAATTTTTCTCTAATTGCTCTTAACAGACTTTTTATTTTTGATTGTATATGGTAGTAATAGTTTGTGAAACAGTGAATTTGTAGTATATAAAAAATTGTAGCAAACAACTTCTGTTGACTTTGCTGTTCACATTACATAACAGATTTTTTGCTTTATTTTAAATTAATAGTCAAGCATTTGAAGGCTCACATCCAATAATGAATCTGTTGGAACAAAGTTTGGTTAAAAATGGATTACTTTGTAAAGGTCACAAAAATATGATTGGCTGACAATATTTGTGTGAACAGTTATTAATACAGTTATCAGTTTCAATTAGTACACTAAATGCTATGTGGCTGGATATACTGACTCTATGTTTGCTTAATTCCTTCCAAGTACATATCTGTATTTCCATTAGGGTCTGTCAGGGAGTTAAAATTCAAGGTACAACCTCATGTCATTCTTCAGTGTAAACCCAAACTGCTGTCTGTGATTTGATTGATCATGTTATACTGATTTGTTTCACTCTCCATTCGTCCTATGTGTTGCATCAATATTGCACCACTTAAACACTACAGTACTGGTGCTTCTTAGTACACCTTTTTTGTTGGCAAAAGTAACAAAATTGGATGGGATTGATACACAACCTGTCATTAAGATGACTGCAGAATGATGGAGACAACAGCCCTCAAACTATCAATGCTCTCTATAGGCTACTATAGATTTTTTCAGCCAGCAAATGGCAGCTGGCTTGAGACAGGGACACTTTTTTGCCTTTGTGATTAACAAAGTTTTACCAGTCTGGTGATGAAGTGATAATTAAATAATGAAAAAATATTTGCATAGTCCTTTACAAACAGTGCTTTGTAAGGTGTAATGAAATGCAACTCTACAATCTAAGTCCAATGATTTAGTTAACTGGTGTTACATAACTTACTATATTCTCTAGATTTTTAGTCATTTTTGTTGGATTTTTTGCACAAATTTTGAGAAATTTTCCATTGAAAAAATTTAATGGAAAGGAAAAATAACAAGAAGTCAAACAGTTATGTTATTAAAAAATCATAGAACGTTGTAAGGAGTACTTTGTTTCTCTAAAGTAAAAGTACAAACCAGTCATACAGTACTAGGTACTGTGCAGTTACAAGCAGTAGATTCAGAAAATAAATATCTTTGTAAGACTACAATATGAAAGAATATTCTACAAACAAATTTATCCTACAGGGATAAAGGTTTGTAAGGAAGTGTGAGAGTAAACTCAAGTAGAGAGTTTACACATTAAAACTCTTTTCTCCCTGCCTTCTCTTTCAGGAAAAACTTTCAGTTACAGATTTCATTTGGAAAATATAACTTAAAGAAGGTTTTTGCTTGCACACAGCAGTATAGAGCAGAGTGTCCTCATTGATAATTTCTCTGGTCTTGTTTATCTCCTGGCAGCTCTTTCTAGAAGTGCTGCTTCCCTGCTGAGTCCATCCCCTCCTAGTGAGAATCAAAGCCTCATCAAACTGAGTTGTGGGATGACTCCTGTTTTGAAAAGCCAGGTCAGGCAAATAGAAACAGAAAGGAACAATGTAATTCATATGACTACTTTGGGTCCCAAATGATACTTCTAGGTACTTTGTATGCTATAGAGCAATAATAGCTCATTTTTCTATCAAAATGATCTCATAAGATTATCTAAGTTATGTAAACTTAGCTTAGTTCATTAGAGTCTCTTAAGATTACACTAAGAAGGCTGGGTT
>JAOXXN010000001.1:53944272-53956416 GCA_026770055.1 Myrmophylax atrothorax
GCAGCACCCCCCCCCCCCCTCCCCCGCCTTGGTTTCAAAGTTTCTCATATGACATAGTTAAGGAGTTTGGGCAAATTTTTAAGGAGAGTGGGGTCTTGTCACCCCACGTGTTTTCCTTTCTAGAGGCTTTAAGTAGTGCATAGTTGTTTACCCTACATAATTGGAAGTCCATGTTGAAGTTTTATCCACTACCCACTTTGGTGTTTGGTTGATTGATTTTTGAGAAAGTTGTAATATGTATCTGGTTAATAATCAATGCGCAAAGATAACATATGCCCAATTGGCAGGGGAAGAGGAGTTTACAAATCCTGGAGCCCAAGTTGATTATCCCTTGAAAGTTTACGAGTTAATTGCTAAGCTTGTGTTATGGGCAATTTCGAGGCTCCCGTGCATGGGTAGAGATGATAACTTGTCATTCGCTAGGACTTATCAGAGGTCTACAGAGCCATTTACACAGTTCTTAGACCAGTGGCAAGGCTTGCTGGAGAGGCAGATAGATTGTAATGATGTGCAGGAACTTCTTTTTAAACAATTAGCACATGACAATGCAAATGAACACTGTCAGCCAGCCCTCCAGACCACCCCTAAGAGAGAGACTTGTAGCATAGCTGATACGGTGTGGGTTTGCCAGAGTAAAGGTTTGTTTAGTCACCATACGACATCATTGTCTGTGGCCCTAGCTGCTCAGTTAAATATCTTGGGGGGATGAAGAAGAAAGTAGGATGCTTCCAGTGTGGGACAGCTGACCATTTTAAACAGACCTAAAAGATCTCCTCCCTTGACCTGCCCCAAATGTAGGAAGGGCAGGCACTGGGCTAATGAGTTTAGATCCTGGTACAATCACAAGGGGGATCTCATGCCTTGGGGAAACAGGAGACGTGGGGTGAGACAGCATGCCCATGGCCAATCAAAAAAATCCATGTCAGGGTGCATGGTCAGAGAGCTTAGCGCAGCCACAACCAGAAACACTGGTTTGGATCTGGCCTCCAGCCAGCCAGTAATGATAACATCCACTGCTGTGGCCCAGATCCCTACCGGGATGTGGGGGACACTAGAGGCTGGAGTGCACACCCTTCTAATAGGGCGCTGTTCATCCTGCCCGAGGTCATTGATTCCGATTCACAAGGCAAGATTCAGATCATGGCATGGACCCCAGTATTGCCTTGTTACATCAGTAAAGGAGAATGGCTTGCCCAATTAATCCTTTTCTTCAGTGCTTCCCCCTTGGATAAAGGACAGAGGTGGTAGAGCCTTTTGAAGCACTGGAGAACCACAGATTTTTTGGGGCAAAACAATATCAACATCTCAGCCAATGATGTTGTGCAGCATAGACAATCAAATATTCAGTAGTTTGGTAGACACGGGACCCAACATTTCAATCATAAAGGGCACAGAGTGGCTGCCGGACTGGCCTACAGTATCCTCAGCGCAACCATTATGGGAGTAGGAGGCATGCAGAGGCCCAAACAGAGCTCACATTTGCACCCTGTTGTGGGGCCAGAGGGGCAAACCACAAGGATTGCTCCTTTTATTGCTCCCATTCCCTGCATCTTGTGGGGATGGGATGTCTTAGGCCAGTTTGGCACAGTGGTGCAAATCATGATGGGAAAGGAGCGTGCTTTTCCGTAGGAGTCATTGGTCAGCCATTCCAAAGACCCATAAAGTTAACACTGAAAACAGATGATGTAGTGTGAGTCAACCAGTGGCCCCTAAAAAGGGAATGGCTGAAGCAATTACGTCAACTAACATAAGAACAGTTGAAGGCAGGCCACATTGTACCTACCTCCAGTCCCTGGAATACCCCTGTTTTTTACATCTCAAAGAAAAGCAGCAAGTGGCAGATACTCCATGACCTCCTAGCAATCAATGCACTCATTGAACCAATGGGTACATTTGCATCTGGGGCTCCCATCACCCTCTATGTTGCCTGGTGGGTGGCCACTGATGGTGACAGACTTAAAGGACTGGTTTTTTACTATTTTTTTACACCGTGAAGATGTACCCTGTACATCTTTTTCCATTCCAAGCTTAAATCATCTAGAGCCCATGCAGAGGTACCATTAGGTTGTATTGCCACAAGGCATGTGCAACAGCCCTATGATATGCCAAACTGTGGTAGCAAATGCAGTACAACCCATCCGGAAGCATTATCCCCCTGCAATTACCACTACATGGATGACATCCCAGTGGCCGCTGCTCAAGAGAAAGACATGCACTTGATAATGGAGTCTTTGACTACCACTATCCGAGGGGCAGGTTTACAGGTCGCCCCTGAGAAGATACAACGGAGTCAACCACGGACCTAACTCAGATGGTGGATTATCCTGCAAGGAAATTACACCACAGGCTTTGGCACTCAAGGTAACAGACACCATGACCCTCAATGACTTACAGAGATTGCTTGGAGGTATAAATTGGCTTTGGCCAATTTTAGGCATTACCACAGAGGAACTGCACCCCTTATTTGAACTTTTAAAGAGTGACCCTACTTTGTCTTCCCACCACACACTCATCAAGGAAGCAAAGCAGGTGTTACACATCTGTGCACGAGCTATTGAGAACAGACAGGTCTGGCAACACTGTTTAGACCTGCACATTCACCTAGCCCTCATAACCGTCACATTCCAACCCTTCGCTGTCTTATTCCAGTGGGACCAAAGAGAATTAGAACCCCTAAGGATCTTGGAATGGTTGGTTTTGCCCCATTCACCCCCCAAAACTGTGTGGACTGTTAATATGTTTTCTAAGGTTATTACTAAAGGTAGAAAGGTAGAGAGAGGCTTCAAGTGATGGATGGACAGGACCCAAAAGTCATCTATATTCCAGTGACAAAGGACAACCTGACCTGGCTTCTTGCAGAAGACGCGAGATTCCAGGCAGCATTGGTGGACTACTCAAGTGACCTGTCCATCCACTTCCCAAAACATCGGTGTATCCAGGCTTAATAAGATGTTAATACTTTTGGTCTGTGTATTGACCAGCCACCTGTTAAGAGTTTATTCTCTTCCTGCCAAGGTATGGGAAACAAGTGCTGATAAATGAAAGCTTTGTCCTTGGAGAGAGAGCATTTGTGTAAACTAAAATTAATTTGTGTTCCCCATTGGCTCAGAGCTTTTCAAGGGCATTTGGAGGAGAAAGTGATGAGGAGAATAATGAAGTAAGACCCCAGACCCAGACTCTGGATGATAACACACAAGCACAGGGAAATTTCAATGCTCACACACATGCATAGAAGAAGTACCACTTACATAACAAGGGGAGGGACCAAGGGCCTCTGTCTAGGCAGTCCTGACCACACCTGCCCAGGTAGACATCATTGGCAGATTGGATAAAAAGCAGATGGATCACTTGCTTCACATGAAGGACAATGTTGCCTTTTGGCAGGGATGCCTGCTGTTCGTGTGAACCTGCCAAAGCTTTGAGAATGCAGCTTCTGCTCTGGGCTGTCCTGGCATTCTGGGTTGGTAAGACAACTTTATGAGTAACACCTGGGTGAGTGGATGTGTTACATGTAGGGCTTATTTCCCTCTTTCTCTGACTCTTTCTCAGATTCCCGTTTACTTGGCTGCCTCTGTTAATAAAATACTGTTTTGCTAAACTCTCAATGGTGTTTTTAGTTTCACTTTTGGCATTTTTCTGAACCCTCCCTAGAGCAATTGGCTATGGGCAGAGATTGGTAACCTACCCCTGATGACCACAAGCCACTGTCAATCCCAACAGGCGGCAGGAGTGACCGTCTTCACAGACACATCAGGGAAAATAAGAAAGGCAGCAGAGACATGGACCAACAGAGTCACAAAGCAGTGGAAAAGTAAAATACAGAGCATTGAGCAAGGGTCTGTACAAGTGTTAGAACTGGTTGCCATTTGGATGGCATTTGAACTGTTTTGTGATGAGCTCTTAAATATTGTCACTGACTCATCCTATGTCGCAGGTGTGGTCTTTCACCTAGAAGCCTCCTTTTTAAAAGAAGTTTCTAACCCCTTTTTATTTGCAGAATTATGTACATTATGGTTTTATATTAATCATAGACAGTATGGGTTTTACATTCTGAATGTTTGTTCCCACACAGGACTCCCAGGACTCATAGCGGAAGGCAATAAAAGAGCTGATGCCGCTGCTATGACAGTTGCTATTCCCAAAGCTGTGAAGCAAGCCAAAATTTCCCACTCATTCTTTCATCAGAATGTAAGAGCTCTAAAAAGACAATTCAAATTAACTCTTAATCAAGCCAGAGATATCATCATGTCCTGCCCTGATTGTCAACAGTTCACTCCTATGCCATCCAAGGAACGAGTGAACTCCAGAGGTTTAGTTGCTAACGAGATCTGCCAAACTGATATTACCCTTATACAGGAATTTGGAGGATTGATAAATATTCATGTCACTGTTTATACTCATTCCAAATGCATCCATGCTACAGCTCATGTAGGAGAAAGGGCAAGAAACGCAATTAGACACTGGCTTGCTTGCTTCACAGTTTTGGGAAGACCAAAAACTATAAAAACAGGCAATGGTCCTGCTTATTGTTCTGTTAAAATCAGAATCTTTTTAACAGATTGAGGCGTAACACATATTACAGGCATCCCACACTCACACACTGGACAAGCAATTTTGGAAAGAACGAATCATACCCTAAAGGAAATGTTGAAAAAAAAAGCAAAAACAAAAACAAGAGCAAAACCAAAAACATCTATAGCCCACAAGAATGGTTACATAAAGCATTATATGTTCTAAACTTTTTAAATTGTGATGAAACAGGGTACAGTGGGTATGAGAAACAACACAAACCTAAAGTTCTGTCCTCTCCCAAACCACTGGTAAAGATAAAGGATTTAGTAATGGAACAGTGGACAGGACCAGTGGACCTTGTGACACGGGGGAGAGGATATGCCTGCATATCCACAGGTACCCACTTACAATGGATTCCCTCTCAGAGTGTAAGACTATATGTAGCTCCCCTACAGGAACAAGAAGAAAACACACTGGACTTGCCAAGCAACGGATCAGGGACCAAAGAAATGCAGAACTGACAATTGCTGCCAAAACCCTACGGTACAGATAAAACACACAAAAATAAAGTCTTCAAATCTGTATGAACGTGTGAATGGGCAGCCATCGGAAGAATGCAGATACGTGTGAATGCTTGAATCAGAAAGGACGTGATGCCTTAATCTCTTTACATAAAAACCTCTTCTTAACATAGATGCAACCATACTACCTCATCCCCAGACCTTCCATTGAATGAAGTCTGAGCACACTTTACCTAAGTAACACATTCATTCCCCCATAAAGGTTTAACAAGTTCTACCCCAGTTATATATAAACTCTCCAAAGAAAATCCATACCAACAAACCCTGGTTCCCTCAGAATTAGCGGTTTATAAAGGTAGACAGTTTTAATAAAGGTTTTAAAGAGCAGGTTATTGGTTAAACAAATCTTAATAAAAAAGTTGTTTTAAAGCTCAAGTTTTGAGTTGCATTGTTTTGTATGGCTCCTACACTGTTGTTAATTAATAAAAATGGGGAATATGTGGGTTTAAGGGCAAGAGGATACAAGATGGTCACTGCAGGGATTGCTGGGACTTGAAGTCTGGGCAAAAGCCTGGGAAAAACCGACCAATCACATATGGTCCCTAGGTGGAATTGAACCAATTCGTGGGAAATGGCATGAGGGATAACTGCCCCCTGCTCAGGTCTATAAAGGTGTTTGTCCATTAGTAATGAACAATTTGCTACCCCAACAACCAAGATAGCAGGTCCATTTGTTTATCTCCACAGTGTCTGTTTTGTGTATTTGACCCTCGTAGGATCCCCCAGGAATCTGCCACCATGGACAAGGGTGCAGAGCAGAGCTGGCAGATCTTTAAGAGTGCTTTCCATAGGATGCAAAAGCCCTTGTTCCCCAGGTGTAAAAATCAGGAAAGGAAGGCAAGAGACCAGTATGACTGAGTTGAGACCTGATGGTCAGACTCAAGGGCAAGAAGAAAATGTGCACACATTGGAAGCAGGGACAGGTGACCTGGGAAGAGTAGAGAGGCTTTGTCCAGTTGTGTAGGGATGGGGTCAGGAAGGCCAGGGTGTGGATGGAGCTGAACTTGGCAAGGCATGGAAAGAATATCAGAAAAGGCTTCTACAGGTACATCATCAGAAAATGAATGTGAAAAAAAGTGCAACTCCACCACTCCCCTGCCCCAATGGTACACTGGTACCAAGAAATGAAGAGATGGCTGAGGTACTCAACAGCATTTTGCCTCAGATTATCTCTCTTCACACACCTCTCGAATAGATGGACCATGAGGCAGCGACTCTAAGAGAAGATCGGGGGTGCAGTGGATGCACCGGGTTCATGATTACCTGACAAACCTAAACATACCTCAGGCTATGGGACCTGATGAGAGGCACCTGAGTCCTGAAGAGGTTGACTGATGTAGTTGCCAAGCCACTCTCTATGTATTTGAAAATTCATGGTGGTCAGTTGAAATCCCTGACTGGAACCAACATTCACCAGAAGCAGCAGTAGGGAGCTGTTGTGGCACACATCAAAGCTGGGACACGGCAGAGCAGGAAGTTGGTTCAGCACAGCACTGCCCCCACTCTACAGCACCCTGTCTTCTAATCCCAGCTTTCCTGCTGCAACAATGTCTTAGTTTAGAAGACAACTAAGATATTTATATGGGTCAGAAAAGAAGGGCTTCCCCCAAAGAATCACCAAAGCTTTGAAACTTAGGAGTTTTAATCAGAAAAAGTATAGGAACAAAGGATCACTGTTCTTAACTACAAAGATATATATCTATATATATATATATAGATATAGATAGATAGATAGATAGATAGATAGATAGATAGATAGATAGATAGATAGATAGATAGATAGATATAGATAGATAGATAAAGGGTGAGAATAAGGAAAATACCATGTAATTTACCCTCTCTACATTTCTATTCTCAGTATTTTCTATGGATTTTGAAGGGCTGTCTTGCACTTGTCCTCTTTAGGACAATAATAATTATCCATTCATAGAATCATAGAATGGCTTAAGTTGGAAGGGACATTAAGGATCGTCTAGTTCAAACACATCTGCTGTGGACAGGGACGTTTTTCACTGGATCGGGTTGCTCAGAGCCCTATCCAACCTGGCCGTGAATACTTCCAGGGGATAGGGCTGCCACAACCTCTGTAGGCAACTTGTTCCATTGCCTCACCACCCTTATGGTAAAGACTTTCTTCCTAATATCTAATTTAAATCTGCCCTCTTTCAGTTTGAAGACATTCCTCCTTGTTCTGTCACTACGTGCCATTCTAAAAAGTCTCTTTCCATCTTTTTATAGGCTCCCTTCAGGTATTGGAAGGCAGCAATTAGGTCACTCTGAAGCCTCTTCTTTTCCTGAACAATCTTAATTCATTCAGCCTTTCCTCATAGGAGAGATGCTCTCTTTCTCTAATCATCTTGGTGGCCCTTCTCTGGACTCACTCTAATAGCTCAATGTCCTTCCTGCGCCGGCAGCCCCAGAGATGGATGCACTACTCCAAGTGGGGTCTCATGAAACAAGAGTAGAAGAGCAGAATTCCCTCCCTTGACCTGCTGCCCACACTGCTTTTGATGCAACCCAGAATATTTTGGCTTTCTGATTTGGGAGCACACATTGCTGACTCATTTCCAACCTCTCATCCATCAGCACCCACAAATCCTTCTTGGCAGGGCTGCTCTCAACCTGTTCATCCTCCAGCCTGGACTGATACTGAGGGTTGGACCAAAGCAACTTGCACTTGGCCTTGAGATTCCCATATGCCTTGTTCTCAAGATTGTCCAGGTCCCTTTGAGCGACATCCCATCCTTCAGGTGTGTCAATGCCACCACTCAGCTTGGTATCATCTGCAAATTTGCTGAGGGTGCACTCGATCCCTTAGCCTATGCCGTTAATGAAGATATTCAATAACACTGGTCGCAGTACAGACCCCTGAAGGACACCACTTGTCATTGGCATCCATTGAGGCTCTGAGCCACTAACTTCTGGATGCAACCACATGTGGGAGAATGCTCAACGTATGAGGACTGGTGAATGGACCTATGAGGAGGACGGCATGGGGAGCAACCCAGACCAGATCAGCCACATATATGAGAGACTTTTGTTGTCGAAGTTTAAAAGTTATGCGTTTTATTGTACACTTCTTGGTTCAGAAACTTTTCTTTATCCTCACTTGGTTGCCATGTTTTCTTCTTCCCTTCCTACACTTTTCCACTCTGCTCTAATCCCTGGTTTCCTATTGGTTAGTTTTTCCATCGGTGATGAGTTGTTCCCCGTTGGTTATCTGGTTGCCTAGTTATTCACTCCACCTCTACCCTTACCCAATCCTATCCAAGTTCCAGAACCTTCCCTCAGAACCCTATAAATACCCGTGTTGTCCCTCAATAAAGGCTCTTCTTTTTATGCCTTCATTTCCACCCAGCACAGAGTGTGCTCTGGGTCATTTTTCCTTGGTCAACAGCTCTTCAACCACACAACCAATTTCTCATCCACCTGACAGTCCACTTATCAAGTCCATCTCTCTCCAATTTAGAGAGAAGGATGTTGCAGAGGGCCATGTCAAAGGGTACACAGAAGTCCAGGTAAATGACACCTGCAGCCCTTCCCTTGTCCACTGATGGACATCTTAGTGTAGTTACTGGCAGAGGGCCCTTGCCAGCATCTTGTGCCTCTAACTTTTGCATCTGTTCCCACAGCTTGCCAGGGACATGACTGATATTGTCCCGCTGCCCCATCCCATCTAGATTAAAATTCTGCCATTGAGCACTGCTAGTTCCATAACTAAAATTCTCCTCCCTCACTGAGAAAGGTGAATTCCCAGCATCAGCTGGCACTTCTGAGAGCCATTCTAAAATCTCTCGCTATTTCTACCACAGTAGTATAGTCTTTACTAACCTCAACCTAAAGCAACATTTAGTAACCAAAAGGTAATTTTAATTAAATTGGAATTTATTTTGGTAATATATTTCTGCTAGATGGCCTACTGCAAATAGATGATGCAGAAATTAGTCCAGTACTGAGTAAAAATATTTTTTCACAAGTATGTTCTGACTTTGGCCCATTATAGTTTAAACTTTTAAACGTCATAAAAATGGGAATTTATTTACTTATGTGAATTCATTAGAACAAAAAATCAGCATTTCAGTCATTCTATCCTTTTACAAGGTTAATGAGAGATGGTGATTTCACATACTAATAGATTTCTGCAAGTAATTAAAATACTCTTCTTTTATGAAGATAAAGATTTAAAAGAAAATTATTTGAATAATTGCTTTTCCTGATGAGTGCAGTCTATGTTTTTCCATTGTAAGGAATGGATAATACATGGATATACAGGATACCTCATATATTGACAGCTGCTATGTTTTCACTAAACAGAACTTAAAACTTTCAGAAAATATTGCACTTGTGTTCCAACCCTTTTTTGAGCAATATTAAATAGTATACAGGTTAATTATAATTTAGGGTAATGATTTAGCACAGATCTTTATTTTAACTAATGCAGCTGCAGAGAGAAGTGAGTCCCACTTCCTTTTTTTCTGTGGCTATTCAGCTTGCAGCGTGAGCCCTTTGGGGAATAACTCTAGATGTTCTGTATAGACAGCACAGAATAAAGAGAGGCAAAAATTGGGACTGTGCCCTGGCTGCTTATCCCGTAAGCCCTGAACAATCATAACAAAGTTGTTAAATCCTATCTTTTAGAGGAAACTGAATAAAATTCTCTTTCTGCTCCTTTAGGACAGAGAGAGATTTTCACCACTATTTATACTCATGAGGAAGTGAACTCCATACATGGTAGTCAACACTGTGTTTGTTTGACAGTGGCAATGAGCTCAGAAAATGTGTACAGAAAACAGAGGTAAAACTGAGAAACTGTTCGGCTATTAGACCTCTGTGAAGTAGAGCCCTGTGGAAACAGCATGAAGCAGGGAGGCCAGCACAGCCTTTGCTACCAATTTAACAATGTTTTTGTTCTAGAGCATCAAGGATTATGATTATGCCTGGTCTATGTATTTTTGTCACATCCCTTGAGGCTGCTTTACAACCTTTTTAGCACTGAGATTGTGCCATATCCCAGCCAACCCCTTTGCAGACAGTACTTTATTTGTCAAATATTTTCACAAAAGTTATGACAAAATGATAATAGTAAAGCTAGCTTAAATACTGGTTACAAGAAATTTTTTAGGTATGTGAAATCTACTTTAATTGTTTTCTTATATGAGAAAGGGAAACTTCCGTGTTTCCAATATTTTAAGTTCAAAAAGTAAAAAAATACTACTCTGTTGAGTCATAACCCAATAAAATGAACACTTTTAGTATTTGTTTATGGTAATATTTAAAAAAATATATTTAAAAAATGGCCATCATTTATTGAGTTGTTGTCCTTGAAGAATTCTCATTATGGGTCATAATAGGAAAAGAAATCTCTGAAATACATGAGATGTAAACACTCCCAAATAAAGAAACCTAAAGAACAACAACAACAACAACAAAAACCAACAAACCCTCCCCCGCCCCCCCAAAAAATCACAAACCACAAAATAAAATATCCTTGAATATTTATACTTTCTAGGAAGAAAAGTCTCATTATTTTTCCAATAACCTTTATTTTACAAAAAATGTCGAATAAATCTACTAAAATATCACATTGAACAGGGATGGATCAAAATTTTTTAAAAATTGTGGTGGTTTTGCATGTAGGAAGTTCTGACAGCAGCTTATAGACCTGCTCCTTCTCATCAGAATTTATATACCTTTATTCACTTTCCCCCCCTCCCCCAATGGCTGAAAGAGAAAGAAAGGAATTTTTTTGCTTGTTTGTATTTGTTTTTTGGTTTGTGTTTTGGTGGGGTTTTTTAACAGTTATCTATTTATTCTTACTGTCCTCAGACAGACAAAATAGCAGTTGTATGAGGCAGACTTTTTTTCTCAGTTTGACACACAATTGTAAATACATTGAGTGGGCATGTCTATTAAAGCTCTTAAAATATTTCCATCTCTTCTGATCAGCAAAAAAGGTGTTAAGGGAACCAAGTAAGGAAATAATTTAATCCTTCACTGACATTTTTAAAGTTCACACCACTCAGGAGAGGTTCTTAAGGATTGAAAAGCATCAAAAAGAACATCATTATATTCCATTAAATGGTCATGAGGGAAAACAGTGAGTTTATAATTTGCTATGAGAAAATACAGAAACTCTCATATGAAATGCTGAAAGTAAAGTAAAACTACGTCATTTGATTAAGGATAGCCAACATGGATTCAGACAGGAGAGGTCATGCTTAACTAACTTGCTGGAGTCCTTTGAAGATATTACTGCCACAATAGATAAAGAAAATTCAGTAGATGGTAGTATATTTAGATTTTCAAAAGCACTTAACAAGGTTCCAAATCAGAGATTAATGAGTAAAGCAAAAAAGTCATAAAATGGAAAGTAAAATGGAAGAGTAATGTAAATGTTTCCTTTGACACAAACTGGCTTTGAACTTGGAAGTAGCTTAGATTGGGGCAGACCAACAGGTCATTTTTCAGTACTTCCCTTCATAGTTTCTGTGGGTGTATTAGTTGGTTCAGCTGAGAGCAAAATTCAAGTATAGATGTGATGGTCTGATTTGAGGCAGAAGAAATACATGAGGAAAAGCAAGAGACAGTTAAATCAGACATAAAAAATATATATTAAAATATTTTAAATAATTTAATTTAGGGTTCTTCTATCCAGGAAACTATAATACAGTTTGCTGTGTAAAAGGTAGATAATTGTTTATTCAAATTTTTCTTTGCTGGCTCAGGATAGCATAATGAAAATGAAACATTTCTTTTCTAGTTTTATAACTCATGTAAGAATAATTATAGATTCCTCTGAAGCTATTTAGCAAATTGAGCTATATTTTGCTGAGAAAGTTTGAGAGCCTCAATGAAACATGCTACCTGATGAGGTAAAGAAAAGCTGCACCCTCTTTTGCATAGTTATTTAAATCAATGTAGAGTAGTACTGCTAAAAACAAATGCTAACAAAATTGTACTTGCAAATCGTCCTAGAAAGGTCTGAGGAGAGTTTGACTAAATTTTCAGATGTTTAACAGAGGAAGAAAGCAAGGAAAACGAAAAGAGGGGG
>JAOXXN010000001.1:53973840-53990208 GCA_026770055.1 Myrmophylax atrothorax
TAGAAAGGCCAGGCCATAGACATTGCTGGAAATACACAGACAGAATGTTAAGTTTTCATCAGGGGCCTCCTACAGTAAGGACTATGAGTGCTTTTGATTTCACAGCCTTAAGGTCTGACTTACATTTTCTGGTAAGAAGAATAGAAAGACAAACCTAGAAAATTTTACTGTAACATGATATCCCTGAGGCATACCTTCCTTGCAGTGGCATATAAGCATAAGCTAAGTGTGAATCATCGACATTTCATAGTGTATTGGTTGATTAGTCATTAAAATATGAGAGTTTGAAATTTACTGAAGTAGTTAAATGTCTTTTAAAAGATATTATTTCTTGTTATAGAAATAGTGTGGGATCTGATCTCACTGAATATGCTCATGACTGAAGCAGGGAAACATATTTATTTTGTATTATCAACTAATTACAGATATGCATCATAGCTTTCCAACAAGAAGGAAACAATGATGGGAGTAAAACCTTATCATTGAGCAGACTGCACTGCAGAAGACTTGGAAAGCTCAGAAGCAAATACAGGCTAAAGCTGAATAAGGTATGATAGAAAAGTGTTGTTCTGACATATAAAGATTATATAGTATGCAGTCATTTTCATTTTGAGAACAAAAAAACTGAGACTGAATACCTAAGAAAAGGGAAAAAAGGCTACTGGAAGACATAATATCTACAAAGGTGAACACAGCATTACAGATTACTACATCTAATCTTTTATCTTTTTTTCAGAATAGTATTATTTCAGTTGTTTTGACTATTGAGTCCCACAAAATTCGCTATGGAAGTGTAAATTTAAGCCACTTGAAACAAAAAATATGTATATATGTATTTTAGCTATAGAAACGTACAGATCCATAAAAGATGGTACAGACTCCCCAAAAGGTTCATACTTCATATATGACCACTTCATAAAGCGTTCTATTTTGTACGGCATCAGAAAAACAGGGCATTAGATGAGAAAAAACTAAAAACGTCCAATCCAATTTTTGGAATCTTAGAGAAATATTCTAGTATTTGTTATTAAATCAGATATTATTCTTGGAGTAAGGTTTATTTTATAGACAATTTATAGGCAATGAAAATTTTATTGACAAGGAAAAAGTGCTTGATAATGTATGTAAACTATTTTTTCAAGAGATGGCATAAGTTTTGTTATGTAATTTCCTTGTTCATTCATTCCTCCTGGTGATCTTAAAACACATATTCTTCCAAGGACTTCTTGGATTTTTAATTCCTCCACCAATATGAAATTATAAATTAAAGCCCTAAAAAGTTACCAGAGGACATAAGAAGGGCATAACTCTCTGAGGGGATACAGGGGAAAGCCATCCTAACTTTTAAATTACCTTTCCTTGACTTCAAGAAGAAAAAGAAGAGGGAAAAAAAAAAAGACAATAACTTTATGTATCACTGGTGTTAATAAATGGCATGTTGTAAAATAAATCTGAAGGCAGATTTGAGATAAAAAAAATAAAAATATGTTTCAAAAAAAAAAATTAGTCTTAAAATTATAGAAATATTTTCTGTCATTTTTCACAAATTTTCTTCATTATTAAAGTAAAAATTTTAGGACATGAGCCAGCAAGGTCAAAACCTGCAAATGGAAAAGTTGCTTTCTTTTCCCCTATAATGACTTTTGTTTTCTGTTTAAATGGCCTTGAGTACTACTTGCTGAAATCACAGAGGGAGTTTTCATTGACTTCCCTAAAGAATATTTGAGCCTTGAATTAGAATAAAAAGTAAATGTGACTGTATATTATAAGAACAACCATTGTATGTGGGGGAAAAAAAAAAGAAAAGCTTTTCCTGTCAAGGTAGAGTACAGAAAATTATAAAAATTCTTTTAGGGAAAAAGAAGTGCTTTATTTGCCTTTCATTTTCTTCTGTTCATACAGGTGTATTGCATATGTTCTCTAAGTCTGCACCAGTGCACTACAAGACTAGCTATATCCTCACATTAAATAACTCAAAACACCATATGATGACCTTAAACATATAAATACCTATACGTATCTTATTATGAATGCTGTTTATGTGATAGTTTGCCCTGAAGTGTGGAACTCCAGTTATACAGATTTCTAGGTCATTTCAGATATGCCATTCTGTCAATAATTCTAAGTTCAGTTTCACCACCCTTGAGGCAGGGACTTCTTTCAACACTTTTTTGTATTTTAAGGTACTTAATTTACATTAGAGTCATTAAAAGGGATTAGAAAATTATTCAGAAGCATATTAAGGACAGCATAACATTTTTGAAACCCGTCTATACTAAAGCCAACTAAAGCATGCAAAGCTGTAAAATTTGAATGACAGTGCAGTCACAAATATGGAATAGATAACGGAAGGTCTCTTTGGCAGAGGAGGAAGGGTTATGGTTTAACCCCAGCCAGAAATTAAGCACCACACAGACACTTTCTCATTTCTCCTGGTGAAATGGAGGAGAGAATCAGAAGGATAAAAGGCAGAAAACTCGTGGGTTGAGATAAAAAATCAATGCAATAGATAAAGCAAAAGCCACTCAGACAAGCAAAGGAAGACAAGGAATTCATTCACCACTTCCCATGGGCAGTCAGGTGTTCAGCAAACTCGAGGAAAAGCAGGGCCCCATCAAATGTAACAGTGACTTGGGAAGACAAACACCATCACTCGTAACATTCCCCCTTCCTAGTTCTTTCCTCAACTTTATACGCTGAGCATGATGTCACATGGTCTGGAATACCTCTTGGGTGAGTCAGGATCAGCTGTCCCTGTTTTGTCCCCTCCCAAATAATTATGCACCCCCAGCCTCCTCACTGGTGGTGTGAGATAAGAGGCAGAAAAGGCCATGACTCTGTGTAAGCACTGATCAGCAATAGCTAAAGCATTCCTGAATTATCAACACTATTCACAGCACTAATTCAAAACATAGCCCCATGCCAGCTACTGTGAAGAAAATTAACTTTATACTGGACAAAACCAGCACAAGGTTTTCCTAGGGAACTACTTTTTTCATCTTCAAGTAAAAGCCATTGGAGAATAAATGAACTTCAGAAGCAGCTAAGGATGCTTGAATCCACTTAAGTGCAAAAGTAGTTGTGTGTGGTAACAGTAGATTTATATGATTCATTTGAGGTGTTCAGGCAGTATCTTTTAAAGATTAATATCACAGACAAATTAGGTCTACTATAAATAGCTGTCGTTGCAAAGCAAATTTAGGCACAATAGACTTTGTGAAGCCAAATTAATAGATTAATTACTGTTCATTTATAAGTGCATGAATACAGCATACAAAGGACACAGCTACATTATGGAAATTCTCTCAAATGCCTTTTCAACTATAAAAGTCTGCCTTCTTTTTCATAAGCACCTATTTATGGAATTATAACAAGATTCCTCCAAAATATAGCACTGACTGTGCAATCTAGTCACACATTTTGGCAGGAAGAACAAATATGGTCTTTGGTCTTTATATTTATTCTTCAGAGTACACCTATGACATCATAATTAATATATCCCTCACCATGCCCTCACTTCAAATGTAAAAATAATTAATCTGAGAAAAACAAAAGTCAATTAACACAAATGAAATTCAGACAAAACAGACTGTAGTCTATAGGTGGCAAATCACTGCAGCTGTGAGGGAAATGAGAAAAGAAAATTGATATACAGCTGTTCAAGACAGGTCATTTTGTAAACAGATAAGACCGCAACTCAGCATCTTCTCTATATTGCAACAGATGCTCTAATGTTAGAAAAAGGCATTTAAGTGTAACAAACTGTACTGACTCACAGATGACTAGAAGAAGAGTTCTAAGGGTTTGGGTTAGTTTTCAGACATGAGCCTCTGATAACAGCTGAGACATCCTACAGTATCCAAATTTCTGTATGACTACCTCTAATGACACAGGACTGGAGGAAATCTGAGACTTTGCAAATTGGCAGCTAGAGGACACCCTGTAGTATCTGAAGTTTCATTAGACAACTAAGTTTAAGTGACTGGACTGGATCACACTGTGGTGCTGTTTTTCCTAGTAGAGGATAATAGGAGAGAAGGTTTCTCCATGTGGTGTGGAACAGGTTTCATATGCCAGGAAAAGATGAAACTAAACACAGTGTGTGATTATTCACTCCATGAAACAAACCTCACCCCTCTTGTCTTGAGCTAAGAATCTGTAATGCAATAGGTTTTTTTATCCAAGGTGTTACCAGGGCCTCTGTGGTGTTTTATACTGTGCTGTGGAGGTGAGAGAAAGATCAGGTACATAGGAACTTTATGGAGAGACATCAGAGCCTTAGTGTACTCTTTGTCATAGGCAAACTATACTGTATACTTCATCACTCATAATATTAGTTGAAAGCTCTTCCTCAGTACATAATGATTCTATGCAACAAGGTTCTTATTCCTCTGTGGTGAAGAAAGAAGTTAAACCAGACTTGACAGCTAGACATTCCACTATGACATAAACTGAGTATTGTAACATGGAGAAAAAGTGTGATTGTTTTTTGAAACAAACACAGAGGCGGGTTTATGGAATGCAACGAGGATTTCACGGAAATTAACTATTGCAGACCTTTATTCACATTTGCACACAACTTATATAGACTTTTTAGGCTTGTATTACTCCGCGGAGTGGACACTGTGTTAACAGACATTGGCCGAGAGAGCTGTTTACATGACAGTGCTTGCTGTAATTGGTCCTCAGGCACCTCTGCTGAGGCTGCCAGCGGCAGTGTCCCGACTCCTCAATTAGTCCTTAGTTCTAACAGCCTGTGGAATTCCTACAGTTTTTTAGCTCATGTACATATATATGTATATATATATATGACAATTTACCTTATTTTTTTTATATTATTCTGTCTTGGTTTAAAATGTCTTCATTCCTAACCTTGCATTTACCTCATTATCTTTTTGTCACCAATATACAGCTCTTCAATAGAAAAACAGGGCAATAGCATGCCTGTACCATGTTGCTGCCAGCTATCTGCAAAGGGTCAAAGACCAGGTTCAAAGGAGTAGGGAGAGTTTTTTGTTTTGAAGTACTTTCATGTGTTTTTATTGGAACAGAACCATAGTAGGGTATCCCTACTTACAAAAGCACCAGATATGGAATACACAGAATTGTATCTGCAGACACAGTAGGCCTTACACCATTTCCACATGTATGTAGCTGTTCAGTAGAAATATTCCTGATCTTCCTAAGAGTATATGAAAGCATATTGCAGTCCAGTGAGACTATGAAACACTAAGGAAAGAAATGAAGGTGTCTAATATTCTTGCAGCAGATGACTTATTTCTTCTTTTTCTTCTTTTTCTCTTCTTTGCCCCTTTGTTCTCTCCCCTTCACTCTCCATGATCACTATGATTAAGCAAAATTTTATTTAGGCTTTTCATTATTGCAACTTATCAACAGCATCTCCTTCCAATATGACATTTTGTCTGGATTCAGCCTTCAATCTCATACTATTGTGACAATAAGGATTATTAATAACATTTCTTCAGGAATTCTTGACCTAAGATTGCCATCTAGAACAATAAATCATGAAAGAAATATGTTAGTGGAAATCAAGTTTGGAATATACATTAATTTAAAAAGACTACTTTGATCAATACTCTGTTCAGACATTTCACACCGAAATTATATTATGGAGAAACAGATTTTGATATTTTTCTCCCAGAGAATTTACATAGATCTAGTACTTTACTATAATTAGTTGCACAAAACCAAATTATTTGAACTGATATCTGATCTGCACTAATAGCTAGAAGTAGATGCTGAGAAGAGTTTTAGTAATAGTAGAGATGGAGTCATTACTTCCAGCACCCATCCATGACAGATATTTTTTCAACTTTCAAGTTTCATTTAAACCATTGTATTTAACTGCAATTAATCTGTATTTTTATATGAATTTCCTCATCACTTCCTGAACCATTTTATCATTTTGGAGTGAGACACCGGATTAATTATCAGGTCAGAACCAACTCAAGTGCATTGTGTGGGGGAAGGGGCAAGTTGAATCTCAGGAAGGTGGAGTGATGCTGTATCCCACCTGCCAGCCCCTGAGATCTTTATGGGGTGACCCTGGGGCAGCTGCCAGTCAAAGGTAGCCTGGGAGCACACCCACACCACTTGCCCTGGAGCCCCTAACACAGCCTTAGATTGGCTGGCACGGTGGGAGTACTGCTGCTCACTACAGCTTGGAGCCCCAGAGTGGTCAGTGGGCCATAAGTCCTGCCTGGGAGAGGTGGCCACAGGGGGCCAGAGCACACAAACACAGCAACACATGGCTGAGACCTACCACCTGCATCCTGAAAGATGGACTTCGAGAGGAATCTTTGGCGGTAACTGTGATTTTGTCTTAATCTCTTTTCTATCTCTTTCTTTACTCCTCTTAATCTCCTTTCTTAATATTTTAGGTAACTTGGGACTGGATGTGTTGGATTTTGCTAATTTGTGTGGGTTAGAATGTGCTAAGTCACAGCTTGGTGGAATGCTTTGTTTTGGTTTTATGTTACCCTTCTAAACTTTTGCCAAGTTCTCTTCTTTTCTCCCTTATTTTCTGAAGTTATCAGTAAAAGTATCTCCTGAGAAAATGTGTGCATCATATTCTCTTTGTGATGCATCAAGGTATTAAAGAACTGAGGGCACTTCTAAATATTTGATGGATGAATTTTTGGAGTCTTGTATATTTTCCAAAGTAAAACTCTTGGGCGAGCTTGTCAAGTCCTGAGGCCTATACTCAGGAACCAAAACTCTCCTGTGACCATGAATTATACAAATTAATTATGCATTGTGAGAAAAAAAAAAGAATTATGTTTGTTTGCTCTCGTCTTTTAAAATTGCCTGATTATTCTATTTGAATTGCTGTTCTTGCATTGTGAAAAATAACAGTCAGTCATGCTTTATTTGCCCTTTCCATATAATCCTATATCTGATAAATATCTGTACTGCAGAGCCTTTGTCTCTATAATGGAAGAACTGTAGAACCACTTCTGTTTCCAAGAGCAGATCTGGACAGAAATATACCTCAACAATCTAACATGATAACGCTTATAAACCATGCACAATTGTGGTTGGAATGATTAACCAGGTACCAAATCAAGCTTAAAACATCACTAAATATTAGACTGGTATAAGACAGGGAACAAATGTGATCACTTAGGGAATGATGAGCAAGACATTTTTATTTCACAGTAAAGCTGAAAGATAATATTAACACTTTATTACAAATATCAGACATTTTTCTCATTCTAAATTATTAAAATTAGCTTTGTGGGCATTTAATTTGTTTTTGTTTCGGGAACTAGAGATAATTTAGTAACTTTCTTTAGGAAAGACTAGTTACTAATCTTGTGGACAGTCTGATTAAGACACTACCCTTATAGAGGCTCACTGACTTTTCTGGTTTTTTTCCCCTTTAACAACACAATTATTGTGAAATGGGTAATGTACAGTTTAGCATGTCATTTCCCAGCAAAAGTATTTTTTGGAAAAGAAAGCTAAGCAAAACCAGTGCCATTTGAAGATATTTTAGTAATTCTGTAATTTTCTAGTAAGTAGTAGTAGTAAAAAATAGTGTACTAAATTTTGAAGGTAAATACAGAGAACTGGTGACTTAATTTTTGATTCACCGTATTTATTCATATGTTGTGTTTTTTTAAAATTCCGTAATGAAGTTTGGTTTTAATCACTTAAACTATATGGTAACTCCACAGACCTGGACACCATTCAGAACTAGGTCTGCACTGAGGTAATTTAAAACATACCCAAAAGCCATATCATCAGCCAGGTAAGACATGACATCATGGCTCCACAATCACATTTTCTGATACAAATACGGTTGGATGAGTCATGAGAATGTATGTAACTCAGGATGCATGCTGTCTTACAGACCCCTCATCTGTGGAGATTTACCAGACATGTGATCTGTTTACCTGTTTCTCTATTGTAAATACAATACAATAAAGCACTTCAGATCTCACAACTGTGTCTTGAAGAGCTGTTACCGATTTACTGCTCCTGACTGTTGACTTGCACAAGGAATAAACATCTTAAATATCATTCCTTCTCCCTGTGTACGTAACTTGACAGTCAGAATATACTGGCAGATTCCTATATGTCCATATCAAAAATTGGTGACGGTTAGCTTTGGTGAAAGCAAACGTACTCTGACATCAGCTACAACAACCCTAATTCATGGCTCAGCTGCATTCCAGAAGTTATAGACAGAGGTTTTTGTATTAAACTATACCAACCTGTTTCAGTGATTTTATTGTGATGCACACACACTCACACACACACATGCAGACACACAGGTTTCCATGGAAAATTTTTGCTAGCAGAGGGACTGCAGTGATGAATTCTGTGAGATGACACCAGAAGCTCCTCCCACAGCAGGCAAAGCCAGTTCCAACTGGCTCCAGGAGAGACCTGGTGCTGGTGAGAGCTGAGACAATCTGTGACTGTGGTGACACCTATGTGGCAACATATTTAAGAAAATCTGAAAACTGTGAGGCAACAGCAACTGTAGAGAAGAACAAGAATATGTGAAAGACACAGCCCTGCAGACATGAAGGTCAGGGAAGAAGAAGGAGGTGCTCCAGACACCAGAGCAGAGATTCCCCTGCAGCCCATGCTGAAGACCATGGTGAGAAAGGCTGTGCTGCTGCAGCCCATGGATGATGTCACTCTAGAGAAAGTGGATGTGCCTGAAGAAGGCTGTGACCCCATGGAGAGCATGTGCCTAAACAGGCTCCTGTCAGGACCTGTGACTCTGTAGAGAAGCAACCATGCTGCAACAGATTTTGTTGGAGGACTTGTGATCCTTGTAGGGAACCCATGCTGTGTCAGTCCATTCCTGAAGGACTGTATCCCGTGGAAGAGACTCCACACTGGAGCAGTGGAAGAGTGGAAGGAACAGAACAGATAAAATGTTATGAACTGACCACAACTTCCATTTGCCATCACCCTGCACTGTTCTGGGGGAGGAGGTAGAAGAGTTGAGGGTGAGGTTGAGCCTGGGAAGAAGGGAGGGAAACATGGAGGGGGAGGTGTTCTAAGATTTTTTTCTTGTTTCTCATTATACTCCTTTCTTAATTAGCAATAATATAAATTAATTTTTTCAAGTTGAATCTGATCACTGAGTGATCTCTCCGTTCCTTATCTCAAGCCATAAGCCTTTTTACTGTGGCTTTCTCCCCCTGTGTTGCTTAGAGGTCTGCCAAACTCAACCACAGTCCACACCCTTCCCCGCAACACTAAAAAACTCTCCTCCTTCCTCTGCGGTATCTGCTGGTTCATTTTTATATGTTTATATACATACATACACTAAAGCAAACATACTGAGATCCTTGCCAAGGCTAAAACTGAAAAGCACTGCAGATAATTTCTTCTGAATGAGGCATGCTTGTTGTTTACTTGCACTGCTGTGTCAGACACTGACAAATACTAGATTCAGTCAAAAAAACCCAGTATGATATTTATGAACTAACTAGCATCAAAATAAAAGAAAATTCTTTTATGGAGGAAATGTACATCTGTCAGGTATTGAGATGTGCATCAGTTTTGAATTTCATTCCTTTTATTGTTAGCAATATTATTGTTGTTGTTTTTGCTGTTATTATTCATTTTAGTCAAAATTTTACTCCCTTCTGGACTGTGAAAACAATAAAATTAATGGAATCTTGGTGTCCAAGTTCAATTTGGGGAAAGGTAAAGCCTAGGGGTATTACTAAATATCATGTTATTGACTTCTTATGTCATCTTCTTTTTGGCTCTATAGCTTCTGATGAAACCAGATCACTTTCAGTGTAACTCCAATTTAAATTACAAGCTGAAACCCTGGACAATCCACAAGAAATTGTTGTTACTGCTGATATAAAGGAATTTCATTTGAGCTGGTCAGGAAGAGACATGAAGAAGGATAAAATGCTCTCATTTTGCATCCCTGTCTTTCTGCCAGAATTTATGTATCTAAAAATATTGAACAGTTTCATAGCATTATTCCTCAGCAAGTCTCAAATTCAAACACTTGATTGATTTTCAAAAATGCAGATTTTTACCTCAAAGGACAAAGTGTTTTATTAGTACACCTCGGAGATATGAATAGCAAACTAATCAAGAAAACTGATTTTCTCTGAATTGGCTATACAATTCATTCTAGAAATATTTTTGATTTTTTTCTCAATTGTTTGAAAATTAATTTTCTTCCCTTTCTTTTATTTTTCTTACATTTCATTCTTATTCTTTCATTTTTTCTGTTCTTGACCCTGAGATTAGCTCAGTTGGTTAAAACTTGGTTGTGATAACTCCAAGGTCATGGTTCAATCCACTGTATGGGCCATTCACTTAAGAGCTGAACTTGATGATCCTTGTGGGGTCCCTTCCAACTCAGAATAGTCTGTGTGAGTCTGCTTTGATAGTTAATAGAAATGAGAATGTCTTGGATTTATTTTTCCTTTCTTGTCATTACTGACAAATTTTCTAAAGCTGGTTCTACATATTTTGCTTAACTTTAGAGTAGTAAAATTATAGTTCTATTGTTGCTTTCATTTGCTTCTCATCCTAAACTGAGCAGTTTTGAAGAGTCAGGGGTAAATGAGAGGGAAAGAAAAATTGGAGGAAAAAACACAAAATGTTCTTAAACAAGCCTTAAGTTGTGCTGCTAAAGTGGGCAAAAGGAAACTATAATAATAAATATATGAATTATGATTAACAAAAGCATAGTAGGAAGAATAAGACAATCAATTTTAGTTTTTAATGAAGTCCTAAGAAATTCAAAATATTTTGAATGAAGTGCTTTCAACAGGGAAAAACCCTAAAAAATATAAACCATTTCACAGTATGTTTGAATATAAGGTATTAACTACATCACAGAAAGAGAAATGTATTGAATATATTAATATGAAATGCAGATTTGGGAAGGCAAAGCTTGAGAAAATGAAAAAATATTAATTATCATTCAAATTATTAATTTGCTTTCTGTGTCTCATCAAATTTTCTTACAATATTGTCTATTCTTACAATTGTATAAACCTGTAAATCTCCTTTCCAGTAGCCTCGGGGCTGGGAAAGTGCATAATGCCCATACTTACTGAAAGCAAATCCATCTAATTGTGGTATTTTTAGCTAGGCCTCAAATTAGCAGGCTCAAGAAGTCTGCATGGATTGGGAGAGACAGGTATCGCCTGACTAAGTAACCAGGAAGATATTTCATACCAGATGACGCAAACCTGAGATATGAGTGCAGGACTGGGAAGTGTTTGCTCCGTTCCATCATGGCTGAAGTAGAGGCAAGACATGCAGCTGCTGTCTTGCTGTCTGGGCCCTGCTGCTGATGCCGCTACTTGCATTTTGTTTGAATTTCAGGGAAGTAGAAACATTTCGTTGTTATATTTTCTGTTTCTCGCTGAGTGTCTTTTAGGATGCTTATAGATCTAGTGTAATAGAACCTGTTTTCAGTGGGAAGTAGAAAACTGTTGTTATATCTATCTTGTGTAAGTGTGTGTCATATTGTAGTTTTCTCTTAATCTTCTCTTTTCTGTATAAATATATATAGTTAGCTTAAGCATAAACTTGGTTTGATGCTTTTTTTCCTTTCCTCCTTTTTCTCAGTGGGGGGAGGGAGGCTCTGACACTCTGTGTTGGGCAGTTGGCATTTTGCCAGCTCAACCCAAAACACTAATTCAGCATTTCTTCTCTGAGGATGACAATATACATATATCTACAGAGGATACTTTGCTGAGAGAATGTTTGTTTATCCTTAACAAGAATGCTAACAGGGGATCTTACTGATATCTTCATAACATGGAATCAGAGGCACCTTTTCTGTAAGGCATGTAATTTCAGGATGAATAGCAGTGAATACAATTTGGAACATGGAAAATTCCAGTCTGATAGAAAGAAAAAGTTCCTTTGTTTCTTCATTGATTGAAGTTTTTTTGTTTGTTTGTTTTAATCATGAGGATGCCAAAACAGCAGGAGAGAAGTTGTCTACAAAGGGTGTGAAAATTTCATGGGTTATCTGGTCTAATAGGAACTGCTTCAAGTGGGGGACTGGACCAGAGGGTCTCTAAAGGTCCCTTTCATCCTAAATTGTTCTATAAATCTATGAATCTATCATTAATCAAGAAGTTCTACAGATCTGCCACTTAGTGATGAAAACCCACTTAATTTTATTTCAGCTTTTCTCCTAAGAGTTGCATCTCATGTCCCTGGAATTCTTGTTGTAATAAACAACCCATAATGATATCTTCTGTAATTTCTAATACCCTTCTAACCTATTTTTTCTGAAAGTTGAAGTGTCCAGGCTTGCTCAGTTTTTATCACATGAAAGGCAGTTCTCTTGGATCATTTTTTTGCATTGACTGATTTTGCTTCAGCTTCTCATATACCTTGTTTTTGAGTAGAAGGTATTAGAAGCAGAGACCATTTGCAAGGTGTAGGTATTACTCTGAGTCCACTCGTTGCAATAAAGGTGTCTCTGCATTGCCCATTCCTTCAGAGAGAAATAACATACAATAAAAGATTTAACCACTTAGATGGTATCTTTGGTGAGACCTTCCTTTCCTTTTTTCTCACTCACTCGTTTCCCATCACCCACTTACCTTACTTTCATTTTTTGCTTCATCTCATCAGGATATCATTTTTGTACCCAGGTATTCAAAACTTATCCATATCCCAGCTGCAGCAAAAAGAGGCCTGGATAATTCAGTATTTTATTTGCCCTTACTTATCAATGAATCTAGACAGACAGCATTCTTCCCCATGGAACCTCTGGCTATTCAGTGTGTTCAAGTGGAAATATGCTGCTCCATTAAGAGATTTCAGCAGTAAAATATTCTAATCCTCTTATGTCTTCAGGACACAGACTAACACTCATTGTGTTATCTGATAAGTGCATTATCCTCAAAACATACCTACAAAGGGACTACAGATCCTGCTAATGTGTCTGCCTCACTGAGCTTTTCTTTCCCCTTTTTATTTTTTCCTTTGCTCTACTTAAAATGAAAATAATATTGAATAACATATTTTATGTGCAATATCTTATTTTATTGCCATACATCCTTAATTTTGATCCTACTTAAAACTGTGTTGTTATTGATACCAATGTTTCATCTATCAATTTTTTTTCTGATGTTAAAGTACTTTTCTTTCCTCTCTGTCTACAACTTTTAGAATGCATTGTGTAAACTCATGTACCCAGAGAAGTGTGAGTACTGCTCTTGGCATTCAGCCCTGAAAGATTTAAAAAATTGCTCTTCATTCTTTTTTTACTTGCATGTTAACACCCACACAACATTGTGGCAGCAAATGTTTGGTACATCTTAAGTTCAATCTGTCTCTTTCTTTAACTTCCATCTAACTGTTTATTTTCAGCAGACTTCTATTATTCTGTCTTGACAGCCGCTTTTTCTTGAACTTTTCTCTGTCACTTTCATCGATGAAAATATCACCTTTTTTGTTTTGAAATGTGTGTTACCTACTCACCTTTATACATCAAGGTTGTTTTGGTATTTTTTTCCTCTCCTGAATGTTCTCTTATCTTTTGGTCCAAGTAAATCTCTTTTCCAGGTCTAGCTAGGAGGTTGTTTAGATATCTATATTCTATAGCTTAATAAACAAATACTATGAAATATAAATCTGAAAGAAAATGTGTATCTTTTATTTTTTTAAAAGGTGGACCTGACCTCAAGCAATGTTCCTACCTCTACTGAAACCATTTTATGAATAATGAATATGTTTGTGAAATGTATGCAACATTCTTTGTTATTTAAAATTTATTAGTGACTTAGAACTATGTCCAGCACTTATTCTGCTATAACCAATTAAGAGTAGGCTCCTTTTGCTTTCTGATTGGAACAAGAATCAGTATTATCTGCAACTGTGTGTCAGATACCACAGGTATAGAAAGAGTAAGTTCTTTATATTGCACTAAACTATTAGGAAGAAGTGTGCAGCAATGGAAATGTGTGACTCTCGGTCAGATAGATTCACTTAGCTAAGGGAACTGTAGATCAGTCAAATTATCCTGTCAGTGATTATGTCACATGTTGTCTCTTTTTCATAGATTCTCTCTCTCTCTCATAATATATCTGTAGCTATTTAAGTCTAGAAATATAACTTAACCATAAAGAAAAATTAAATTCATAAATACTGTAAGTGTAGAAGACCCTTCTGGAAGATTTTACTACAAAGAAATGAGGGCTTTTCACTTAAGGAAACTTTCCTGCCTAAAAAAAGACATCTTTCCCAGAGACAGCTTTGGATGTTTTCTCGTTCTGCATTCCATAGGTGCTGACTCCTGTGTACAAAAGAAGTTCTTGCAGACATATCTGAAGGCCCTGCGGCAGGGAGCTCCAGGGATGATAAAACCCCTGAGAAGAATGGGACATGTCTTTTCCAATGCAGATTTGTGCCAGGATGTTAAGTCTTCTTGACTTTGGAAATAAATTCTCCTAAATCCTTCCATTGCCTGGTATTTTGGGGGTACCTGCATGCATTTGACCCTTACAAATACATTTTCAAAACTTTCTAAAATAAAAAAAATCCCAAGAATCAGTTGTTTCACTCATTCCAAAATGAAATAAAGACCTGTCAACAGATAAGCTGTTGTTGATTGTTATGAAGATGACAGATTCATCTGTTGTTATGAAGAAAGTGTATCAGAGATCAGAGATATCAGAGATTACAGAGGCTGAAGATGTTTAGATCAAGGCTAAAGTTTAGTTCCCTTACATTGTAAATCTGAAGAACATTGATGCAAAGCCTGTTACTCCAAAATGTTTCACTGTAAGTAGACAAAATGTGTCTAACAGAGATGACTAATCAGATCTGATTTTAGATGTGGACACATTATAGACATCCAATCAGCTGGGAAAAACTTAACACTTCATAGTGAGATGCACCTGAGTATTCTAGATCTTGATTCAGATATCTGTATAAGCAAGGTAGCTGTCTGCATCTGCTCAGATGAATCCCACCTGAAATATCAATTATGCTTTGACTAAATTTAGAATGGAATGGAATGGTGTCACAGAATGGTTTAGGTTGGAAGGGACCTTAAAGATCATCTAGTTCCAACCTCCCTGCCATGGACAGGGATGTCACTCACTACATCAGGTTGCTCAGGGCTCCATCTAACCTGGCCTTGACCACTTCCAGGGATGGGGCATAGGCAACCTCTAGGCAACTGCCTCTCTTCTGTCACAGTGAAGAACTTCTTCCTAACATCTAGTATAAACCTGCCCTCTTTCAGTTTAAAACTATTCCCCCTTGACCTGTCACTATGTTCCCATATAAAATGTCCCTCTCCCTCCTTTTTCTAATTGTCCTTCAGGTACTGGAAGACCACAGTGAGGTGTCTCTGAATCCTTTTCCTCTCCAGGCTGAATAACCACAATTCTCTCAGCTTGTCTTCATAGGAGAGATATTCCAGACCTCCGATCATCTCCAAGGACATCCTCTGAACCCACTCCAACAGGTCCATGTCCTTCCTGTGCTGGGTACTCAAGAGCTGGATGCATTACTCCAAGTGGGTTCTCATGAGGGCAGAGAGTATCATGAGAGGAGAATAACCGGTTTCCACAATATAAGGAAGACATTTAACTGTAAGAGAGCATCCAAAGGAGAGAAACAAAGATGATGAAAGGCCTTGAGGGAAAGCCATGTGAGGAATAGCTGAGGTGACTTGGTTTGTCCGGGCTGGAAAAGAGGAGACTGAGGGGAGACCTCATTGCAGTCTATAATTTCGTTGTGGAGGGGAAGAGGAAGAACAGGCACTGATCTCTTCTCTGTGGTGACCCGTGATAGGACCTGAAGGAATAGCCTGAAGTTGTGTCAGGGGAGGCTTAGCTTGGATATTAGAAGGAGGTTCTTCACCCAGAGGGTGGTTGGGCACTGGAACAGACTCCTCAGGGAGCACCAAGCCTAACAGAGCTCAAGAAGCATTTGGATGATACCCTCAGGCACGTGATGTGACTCCTGGGGCTGGTCCTGTGCAGGGCCAGGAGATGGATTCAATGACCCTTGTGGGTCACTCCCAATTCAGCATATTCTGTGATTCTTTGATTCTTTTTATGTAGTCCTGGGTGTGAAATCCTCTTGATATTATCTCTGCTTATAGTAAACTATTAAATTACTGAATGTGTTGGTTTTCTGTCTGTTCATACTATCATAATTTGTTCTTATTTAAAGCACCCTTTCTCTATAGAGAGCATCTAGATAGTGCTCTTAGTCATATGATTTAATTTTAGGCAATTCTTCAAGGAGCAGGGAATTTTGACCCTTATGTATCCCTTCCAACTTGACATATTTGATGATTTTTCTTCTCTGACATGTGCATCGTATTTCACCTTCTCTAGGTGAAATACGATGCACATGTCA
>JAOXXN010000001.1:53990218-54017527 GCA_026770055.1 Myrmophylax atrothorax
GAGATCATTCTTTATGATCACACATAATCTGTGGGCAGGACAATAGAGTCTGACTAAAATTTTTCTAAACAAGGTATTGTCACTATTTTTCGGGTAAGGAAGTTTTCCAGTTATGCACAGGCTTTCCCCGCATAAAAAAAATATTTTCTCTGTCTACATTGGTAATGATTAATGTTTCACCACAAGGAGTGATATCTAGTCCCAGATCAGGTTGTGAACTCTAGCTCATATTCTACCAAATAACACCTATAAGTGCAGAATGATACCCAGCAACACTTAAGGCAATTTCTTTTCAACATATTAATTTTCCAGCTCAAAGTTTCTGAAAAGTCTTGCAGTTCACCTAAGGTTTTCCTGGTTTTGCTTTTTGTTGGTGTTTATTTCTATGTACTATGAAACAAGGAGTTATAAAACTTGACTTAAAGCATAAAAGGTGAAAACAGCACTGGGATACTGTTGGAGGAGGTTACACAGAAGACAGCTATGTTCTTCATTTTATTGCCAGTTAGAGATTGTCCCTAGAGCATACTTTTCATTGAACTGAATCTAGGATATGTTTTAGGAGGAAAAGGCTGGCATCCTCCTCACAGATATGTAAGAATGAATTATAATTAATGAAGTGTTCCTGATGATAGAACTGAGAACCAGGACTGATTTGGGGTTTAAATTATATGAAAGTATAGAGATATACCAGGATAAAACAAAACTATTTAATAAAAATTATAGAGTTAGGTTTTTTCTTTACCACCTGAAGATAATTCAAAGGAAAATAATAATAATAATAATAAAAGAATTTATATAGTTTATATTTATAAATATTTTTCTCTCAATTTTCTCCAGTCCTTTGCATGTGATTACTTACTACTACTGTATTTTTTATTTTAAGATACATTATATGTTTACTCACATACATTGTTTTTCAATATATGACTGTATTTTCACTGTAGGCATTTTTATATTTGGTATGATTTCTGTATTTCTAATGGAATTTTGTTTTATAACAGTTTATAATATTTTTCCATAATTTTTTACATTCTATTGTGTTTGAAAGGAAATTTTGTAGTTGCAGGGCCCAGTTTTGTGACTTGTCCAGATTTAGGAAAAATCCTTCTTTTAAAATCAAAACGGAAAACTAAGACTCTATTCTACCTAAGATTACCTTTCACACCAGGAATTTATTTTCAAATGGGTTTACGAGAAGCTATATAATTCAGGTCTGAGATACTAATTGATGACCTAAAACTTTGCTAGAATTGTGCCCTGAATACTTATTAAAAAAAAATAGTAGCTATTGAAGTAGCTACTATTATTAAATAGCTAGATATTATTAAATTGTTTGGTTTCGTTTCCGGAATATCATCAACACTTGCAGTTATTTCAATCTAAATTTAATTTAATGGGAACATTAGGCCTAAAATATCCCTTGACTTGCACAGAAAAGAATTTTAGTCTTACATATCTATGTTCTGTATTTGATTCTCTTATTGGTAACTTCATATTGTCAGCTTGCTTAGTTGAAGAACAACTAAGTCTTTACAAGCTTTTTCTCTAAGATTTTACAATCAATCTGCATCCTTTAGTCCTTGTACATCAACACCCATAAAGAATGTTCTCACAGGCAGGACTACAATTGGATTTCTTCAAATTATACCCTAAGGCTATGATCCTCTAAACTGAATTTGCTGTGAATTGAAGTCATCTTGCAGGAAACACAGAGGCATATAGAAGGTGACTCCAGATAAACTATCTCAGAATCTTAGAATGCTTTTTCCTTTCTTGATTTCTTTTGCAAATGAACTGATTTTTGTATGATTAAATACTCACTGAGTAATATTCCTGAGCGATTTTCCATGCAAGGAATAATGAAAATAACTTGCTTCACAATTCACTAGCCAATAGTTATGTGTATGTTGACATTCCCTCTGACTAAATGACTGAAAATATTCAAAGGAGAAGAAGAATGACTGTTGAGTAGCAACAATTTAATCCCTTATAAAAGTAAGATGGGTAACCACACAGGCAAACATTAAGGAAGCTGGGATTGTTGATTGTCCTAGTTCAGCAGGTGGGACCAGTTTATCACTGGGTGGGTGTGACCAAAGCTGTGTACTCTACACCCTCTATGTAATTTCCCATGAACTGTTAACAATGGAGCATTTGCAGCAGCTGCCCAAGGCACACCCAACCCCTCAGGATGTAAGCTGGGTGTTAAAGAAGCCTGAGAGATAGGACCTGTGATAATTCCCCCCTTGGGGGTCATTAGCACCCTCACACCCAGGCTGAGGGGCGTGTCTGCTAATGGGCCATCAACGATGCCAAAAATACCACATGACTCACAGAGTCAGCTCACCCATTGTGGAACTCCCTGCCCTGGGGGAGGTACTGGACATTCCCACCTGAACCTGAGGATATATAATTCTTGGGGTTTAGAGACCTCTGGGACCACCTGTTGGATCCAGAAGAGGACCAGAACCTTGACAGGACTGCGACCACCACTCTCAACCGGACTGTGACTATCATCTGCACTAACAGGTTCTACCCTTCCTTTTATTTTGGACTCAGGGGAACCACGTGGGGCTCAACACCATTCTGTTTGTGCTTCAGGTTGCTAGGTTATACTTCTGGGTTTTGTGGGTTAACACCAATTTCTCTCTGTGTCACTGCATTTATTGTAATATTTTTATTAAATTGTATCTCTGATTTATAATCTCTCTTGAGCTGGATTCATTTCTTCTGCTGGTTTACCTTTAAACCAGCACATTGATATAGCAGCAGTTATCTGATAAATGTAAATGAATAACATTTCCCAGGATTCAACTAGCACTCTGTAGGTGTGAGTATTGAAATAGTCTGATATACAATATTATATAGATCCAATAAGAGGTAGAGCTAGTCCACTAGTGTAGTACTTGGTTATATACCCAGCTTAGACTGGATATCTGTAAAAGAAATCACCCCAAAGAAATGGCCTTACGCCAAAATTTTCTCGCTGGGGCATGATTTTTAGCATAATCCTTCATATAATAGGACTTCTAAACAGATGTGCAAAGTTGCAAAACCTCTGTAAATCTTTGTAACAAATTTTATCTACTGATGAATAAAATACACATGAGAACTATATTTTGTCCTTTTTTTTAATATTTTTGTTTTGCTTCTAGACATTAACTTAATTCCTAACATTTTAATGTTTCTTAGTCTGCAAAATTAAAATAATTCACTACCTGGAAAAATATTGTGAAAGTTGCTTAGATAGTTTTCATACTTTGAAATTAAAATATGCTAATAAAAAAATTACCCCAGCTGGTGAAAGGAATATTCTTATACCATATACCATCAACCTCAGTAAAAAAAATTAACCAAGTAAATCAAAACATGAGGAAAGAAGGAAGGTGGAATGTTTGGAGTTATGGCATTTGTCCTCCAAGTAACCATTAACCATGATGGAGTCCTGCTTTTCTGGAGATGGTTGAACACTTGCCCACTAATGTGAAGTATTGACTTAATTCCTTTTTTTTTTTTTTGCTTTGCTTGCATATGCAGGCTTTTCTTTACCTATTAAATTGTCCTTACCTCAACCCATTAGTTTCCTCAGTTTTATCCCTGCATCTCCCACTGGAAGGGAGTGAACAAGTGTCTGTGTGGAGCCTAGCTGTAGTTAAGCCCCAACTATAAATATGACTGTTATTATATTTATAGGAATCCTACTGGTACTGCACTGAGCAGGTGACATTCAAAGCAAAACTTAAATGAAAAAAATACAATTCTTATTAGGGGTGTAGCATAATTTTCCTGGATATGAAATAGCCAGAATAATCTAACCTAGCTTTCCCTTTGGATTTCAGTGTTTAAGATTTGTTATAAACATAATTTTAGTCTATATGTAACAAAATCCAGTGGTAAAATTAGTTGAAAAATTTCCAATTTATATATTGATCAAATGAACACTTTTTTAATATTTCAGTTGTTCTGAGATAAATCTTGGAAGGTCTTGCTGAAGTAATTAACTGTTTCCAGAATATCCTGGAAGTAGGTTTTGGAAGGGAATTGCTACAGAATTTAATTATTGAAAGTGATAGTGGCAGAGCTGTGGCTTCTGAGGTCAGTGAACAATGAAGCACAAAAAGGCTGATGTCCTTTCAGGTCTCTCTTCCTTGTCTAATTTTCCTTTCTCCTTCCCCAGCAATTTGCTTTTGTTCAGTGGTCTGTACTGACTATATTGAAAATAATTTGATCAAATTTGTGTTAAATTGAATCACAATCCTCCAAACAATAATTTCATAAATCTATTATATTCTCCATTATTTGGGTGTTCAAATGGAATCCACTGATCTCAGTGAGAAATAATGACAAGGTGGAATCAAAGAAGCATAATGTTATCCCCTCTCCAAACAAAAAATGCCATCATTGTGAGTTGAGGCATTGCATATGATCACTCCACCAATGACTATGCTTACTAAGTTTCACAGAATCATGACAATCTCTATGCAGTAGCAGAACTTGGGCGAAGTGATGAAATTTTTATTACTGAAGGTAAAGTATACAGTCTATTTTCCTTATTCCTTTGGAGAATTTAGTGTTTGAGAAAATACCACTCCTGATTATAGCTTATAGGCTGCCACACAGTGAGTTTCACAATATACAGTTGACTGCACTGCTGAGCTTATGCTGCCTTGTATCCTATTTGTTTCAGCTGTTAGTGTGATTCAGGACTATTGAGGCATCTACTTGTATGTATCAGAACACCCATATTTATATTGTATTCAATGCAACTCATTTCCACCCTGATGCTCACGCAATGCTCAAATCAGATTGTCTTTTGCAGTCAGCTGAACTTCAACACATTTTATCTTTTTAGGGAATCCTCAGTTTTATGATTGAGGCATCACTACAGCCAAATTGATGACAGCTAAAAATGTGAGATATGTGTCATATTCAACATGCATTTTGAATGCATTTATAGTTTATTGAAATGATTGAAAACTTAATTTTGGCATTTGAAGGAAAAGAATAGCAGAGGGGGCAAATTTAATTATACTGCTAGAATAGTTCATAATAGCAAAGGAAAAAATTTCAAAAAGTTTAATTTATAAGAGCAACATAAACTCTAGTGCAAGGGTCTATTGCAATAATTGAGGTTTGTATGCGGGACTTAAATGTTCTAGCAAAAAATGTCTTTTTTTTTTTTTTAAATCATACCGTAGACCCTTTTCAGCTTTATATAACATGAGAATTTGCCTGCATTATGTACATTTAAGAATAATTCTGAAACTATCTAAATAGACAGAGGGTTAATGTATAAAGCCAAGCAATGTCTTAGTCAGATGATAAGTAAAAGATAATAACAACAGCAAGTACATCAAAACAAACTTGTTGAAAGTGATTGCCAGTTTAGTTTTGGTAAAATGTTTTCAGAAACATTTTTATTACGACTCCTTAGCTGCTTCTAACACCAGTTTTCTTTTCTTACTGGGCTTTCACATATAACTCCAAATGCTGAAAATATATGCCTTAAATTTTTACATTCAAAGGAAAAATTAAGAATCAAAGTGCCTGATGAGTTTTATACTACTGCATCTATATGCATATCACACAGTTTTTCTGGCAAATTAATCTCTCTGGTACTTCAAAAACATTTTGGAAAGCCTTCAGGTGAGAACCAGTTTTGAATGGGATAATTAACCTTGACAGTAATTTCTTCATATCAGAGCCAAATAGCGGTTGGAAAGATGTATTCACTTTTCACAGAGGGCCAGGTACTTATGGCCTGGAAAGAGGATATAATGTGTTCAAAAAATGTGTATTTCAAGCAGGCATGGAAAAGTGTTCCAACAGAGACTCATCCATCAAAATCCTGAAGAAAGACATGATTCACGCAGGAGGTAATAGAGGCCCTGGCTGGATGTTTATAGTAGGATATTTTCAGTCCTAAACCAGTTAAGTGATTGTTTCCTCAACTAATACAATCAAAAAATACAATTACATTATCCTAAACTCTACTTTACAGATTATTGGAAAATTAATCTTAATTTCTTTCCTCCTGAAAGAAAATTGTGAATAATTAGTTAAAGTTTTATCAGCTCTATTTCAGTAATTGTGTAGGCAAATCTGCTTACAATGCAATCTGACAGGTTCATTTTTTATGGTTTTAGGAAGTCAAAAATAGGTCTAAAAGGCTCTTTCCATGTTAGCCATTGCTCATTTTTTGCTAAGTAGTATTCTTAATGGATTGTATTAGTATTTCATTGGTCTGCATATGGTGCCTGCTTAAGTTTCTAATATTCAAACTCAAGCTCTTTGTGTACTTCAGGCAGAAAACAACTGTTTCACATGAATTGAACTGAGACTTTTTAAAATTACTAATGCAAATGCCAAAGGACATATTTCAAGTTTTCCACAGGGTGCTGCTGCTGAGAATTTTTTTTATGAGACAACATGCAAATATGTAAAAGAGAATTTGAAAGGAGCAGAGCTAGACCCATGGCTAAATGTTTTGAAAATCTTGCCCATCATTTGAAAGAAAACTTTTCTTAAAGTTTTTCAGATTTCACTAAGTTTTTTTACTAACTGACTTTGCAGACAAACAATGGATGAGATTTATTAGGATTACTAAGAAAGCTGATATAAGTTAATTTTTAATCTACTTGCAAATCCTAGTTAAGTAGAAGGAATGTGCAGAAGGTGCAAATTTAAAGTTTGTTTTAAAAAAGATATAACTTCAGGTTGATTTGAGCAGCCTTATATTTCACCTTTGCCTACTGAACTCCAGTCACTGAAGTCTTGAGAGCTACAAGGAAAAGTCTTTGCATTTCACATACAGCTGAATAATTCCCTAAATTCTGACAAATGCATTAGCTGTATATTTATGAAACTGTAAGGAGAGTTTAGACATTGCTTAGACAACAGTATTGAAGATTTCTACTCTATAGAAGCTGAATTCCAGTGTAAAAGATTCAGTGGGATAGAGCAATTACCAGTGGGTAAATTGTGCCAATTAACTACATTCGTATTTTTGGTTGCATCAATGGAAGTTATCCCAAAAGAACAAGATCTATTTTAAAAAATGAAATGTAGTGATCTTAAATAACTTGCTATATGTTGTAAACTGTCCTACCAATTTATTGTAATGCGTGAATTGTCCTTGGAAACTAATGGAAAATTCATGCCAATCTCTTGCTTGCAGTGTTACATTTAAGGGAATACATTCTTACATGTTTCTTTCAATATTTCAGGACATATCTGACAATTGGACAATTCAGGCAGTTGAAAGACCTTGTTTTTACAGATACGCTTTCCTTGCAGGGAAGAAAGATACTGCCTCCTTCTCAACTGGCCTTTGATGCACCCTCTTGCCTCTTTGTTTCCTTATATATGTCAATGTCTAAGGATATATGTTCTTGTAGTGTGTTACTATAAAGGAATTAACTGAAGAAGCTTAATTTCCATCTAATTAAATTTATTAGATATTGTGAAGGAAAATTTTTATTATGTAAAGAGTAAACACTTAATACTAAGGAGAAAAAAAATAGTAATTTGTGAAAACTGAGTAATTAAGTAGAGACTGTGATTAGTATGCAAAACAGAGGTTTCCCTGTTGTAGTGCTGGTGATATCATTTGGGGAATGCTAAGCACACTCTCAAGACACTGCAGAACATATTCTGTGTCTTAAAAAGAAAGAAAGACATAATGAAAAAGATAAAGTTTTACTGGACTTCTTAAACAATGCCCTCTTACTTGTGGCATTCAGGTTTTCTGTTACAATGCACTTGCACTTTGTTAAGAAAAAAGCAAATGTCCTCAAGGAGTGATAGCACTTATACTAGAGGGGGAAAAAAGGCAAAGATTATAAGAAAAATAAATAAGTAAACAAATGATGTGTTTAAAATTCCTTCTGTCTATGTGTAGGTACTCTATCTTGGAAATCACCTGTCCCAGACACTTACACTCTTCTGTAGTTGACAAACAATAATTACAGCAGTAATCTCTAAAGTTAATTCCAGGAAGGTAAATAAAAAACGAGGCACAAAATATGCCATACAGCTACAGATTTTATTTTCTTAGCAAATTTTTAACTTTACCTTACAATTTTAGGATTATTTTCTCTGTAAATTTAAGCTTGATATTTCAGATTTGTGCCTCTGAATCACCAAGTACATCTAGTCTCACTTATCATTCTTTAGAAGGCTACATAATTGTCTGAATACTGTAATTCTAAGACAAAACTTGGTTTTCTCTAATATATAAAGAAATAAGCTAACCTGCAAGGAGGGAGCTGAGTGGTTGACAGTTTTCCACTCCCAAATAGGACTGAATTTACTCTGCAGTTCAGTCTGTCACAGCAGACCAAGGAGGTGATCCTTCCCCTTTATTAGGCACTAGTGATGTCACACCTGGAATACTGTGTCCAGTTTTGGTCTCCTCAGCACAAGGCAGACAAGGGCATGCTGGAAAAAGTCTACAGAAAGGCCACAAGGATGATGAATGGACTGGAGCAGCTCTCATATAAGGAAAGGATGAGAGAGCTCGGACTGTGAAGCCTCAATCACCTCAGGGAGATCTCATCATTTTATGTAAATACCCAAAGAAATTCTGCAGTGAGGATGGAGCCAGATTCTTTTCAGCAGTGCCCAGTGAGAGGACCAGAGGCAATTAGCACAAAATGAAACACAGGAGGTTCCATCTCGAACATCAGGAAATAACATTTTACTCTGAGGATTACTGCGCCCTAGCACAAGTTGCTGAGGGAGTTTGTGATCTCCCTCCATAGAGGTATTTATGGTCCTGGGCAACTGTCTGTAGGCAGCCTTTCTTGAGAAAGGGGATTGGACCAGGTCACATCCAGAGGCTTCTTCCAACCTCGCCCATTCTCTGAATCAGGGATTCTGTGATCTGTCTTGATGTGGAGGATTCATAGTCATATTTTAGAAACCTAAACAAAAATGTCTAAATATAGGACTTGCTTTAATCATCTCATGCATTTGCTAAGCTACTGGGTACCAACTTATCTTCCCAAAGTCATATCCTATCTGCCAGTTCTGTGCAGATGTCTCAGATGCCATAGAACATATAAAATGGCATTATATGGGAGAAAGCACCTGTATGAAGGCTGAGGAACATACACATGAGGGACATATTATAAGTGTTGTGGCGGTTTTTTGTTTGTTTGTGCTTTTTGGTGGTTTGGTTTTTTGTGTGGGTTTTGGTTTTGGGGGGTTTTTTGTTTGTTTTTTGGGGTTTTTTAATGAGTTTCAGTTGAAGAAATACAAAAATCTCTATTGAGATTGTGTTTATCCTGGCTCTAATCCTTATTGACACTCACTCTGCAAGGTGAGCAATGTCATTTCTCTGCACTTCAGAGATAATTTTTCTACTGAAAGTCATTATCTATTCTGTATGCTCTTTCAGAACTTCTATAAATAAGTTCAGAATTAAGGGGATGATGGCTTGTGTGGAACTTAAAAAATCTATGAATGATTGTTAAATCAGGGTGACTAGAATGATGCTGGCAGTTAAACTTCACATATTTCTGCAGTTGCTTTAAATGTTGTGCTCTCCTCAGTATAAATATGATGTCTTTCAGTCTGACATTTATATATTTTTCTGCTGTTTCCCTTGTCTTTATTTCTGGACTTTTCCCCCTCCTTTTTCAGCATGGGCTTTAGCCTCAGTTAATCCCATTTCAAACTATCACATCATTCTCATCGAGCTGTAGTTATGTATAAATATAAAATATATTTCTAGATGGTCAGAAAAATTAAACATAAGATGCTCAGATCAATATAGCAGAAAAACCTTCTTGCTCTTTTTATATTTTTCTTGACTATGCTGTTGAAAAACATAGGTATCTATTAGAACAAGAAATCACAGCCAAAAAACTATGTCAAAAGACACAAATAGTTGCAAAAGAATCTAAACTACCATCATATATGCCCACATGTTTTTTTGAAACATGGGTGCTTTCTTTCTCTACATGCTGGAATCAATGAAATACTTTTACATTCCAGAACACAGTATCACTTAAGCAAAGTATCATTTTTTGGGAGAGCTCAACTGGATATTTCAGAATAGAAATAGTCATGTGGCAACTTTAAGCAATACTGGCCATTGCAATTTTTAACTTTTGTCTTGAAAGACCATTGGCACACAGAGCTCTAATTACTTGGATCTATTGACTGAACTAAGTTGCTAATGGAAGAGAATGCAAACTCTGCCCTGTAAAGTATCATTTCTAAGATACACTCACAGTAGCTCACTCTTGAAATTGAGTGGCTTCTAAGAGTCATAATTTTTTTATCTATAGCAGCAAGGTAAGCACTTGAATATAAATTCTTATGAAAAAATAATAAAAGGATCATGCCTGGTTTTTTAAGGACAAGAAAAAATACAAAAAACTTGATGCCTCCATTTTTTTCCCACTTTATTTTATGAACTACATTGCTCAGTGAAATCTTGGTTATGAAAAGAACAATTTTTACCCATAATCTCACTACTTGAAGTATGGCAAAATAAGAAATAAAATGTTGATATACAGGTTATGTTAAATGCTGCATTAGATTTTTTTTTTTAAAGAGAAGGAATCCATCGAATATTTCAATTAATACACAGCATGCAAGAGCCAGTTATGGAAATTACAGCCCAAGGTCAGCTGCAATATTTCTTAATTCAAAAAATAATGAAATTAAACTTGTTCCTTCTGTAATAGATGGCTATGTCAGAGTTAAAGAACTAGAAATGTTTTTATAGTCCCCTGTCTAATTAGCATTTCTCTTTTTTTACCTACATTTTGCAGAACTGTAGCTGTGAAGACCCCCAAAAGTCCACTTTTTGTTTGAAACATCTTTTGTAACATAGTTAAGAGATCAAAGGCAGAGTAATCAATGTTTATAGACCTTCTTCAGCTGGAAATAAGTGACAAAGTTGTGTTGCTGCAGCAATTTGCAGATGAAAACCTTTCATGCTAGTATATCTCACTTGACTCTAATGGAAGCCTACAGATGTGCTGTAATTACATGTGGTTAGGCTATAAAAAATATTCTGCACGAGTTTCATTCCATTTATAGGAATTATTTTTTTAAAAAAATATTTTAGGAGGAAATAAACATAGAAAGAAAGCAGACTGAGTGTTTTAATGCTAATGATCTCAGCTAAATTTCAGATATCATCAGAATCTAACACATTCTAGGTAGATTTACTGCCAGAATATGGTTATGGAAAGTGCATTATTGCAGTCAATTAGAAAATAAATATTTATTTTAAGAGCAAGTACTAAAATCTACTAATCTTTTTGAAGTTACTCTTTATTTTTTCATCTGTATTTCGACATTAAACTTTGTACTGGATGAATTATATCCAAATGTGTCTTTTGTGCTTTTTTCTCTAAGGTGCTAATGAAATGAAGCCTGAAAACACTGACTCCAATGTTCATCTCAGTCTTGTTACTTTCTGCTTAGTATAGTAATTTGTACAGTAAAAATGCTACAAATGTGCCAATTAAGAGCCAAAGGGAAAAAAAGCGAAGGAGACCTAGTGTGGAGATATTTGAAATTTATACTTCATATGAATGTGTTGTTTCCCTACTTAGTCTGAAATTTTGTTGCCTCTAAGGAAGATGACCTTGGATTTATATTCTGGAATTTATAAGCAAACTCAAAAAGCATATGGAATTGTCAAGAAGATGGAAGAAAACAAACCCATAAAACTAAAGGGAGATAAACTTCTGTATCATTATGGCATCAAGAGCAAAAGTTCTTTATAAGTTTGGAAGAAAAAAGGTGTCTTTGAATTCTCTGAGCCTATGAATAATCAAAGAATATAGATGGACTACATGAACCTGTTGTGATTTTAGCATGTTTAGTCTTATACCTATGCAAAAAAATGTGTCTACTCATATATTGTAGAAATGAGTTATGGTTATCCATAAAATTTTTTAAATGAATTCAAGATAGGGACTTGAGGGATAGAGTTGAATGGGAACAAGTGTCTGTCTGGGGCAGTGAGAGAACCTCCTTCTTGTCTACCTTGTCTTTCCAAGTGTCCTCACACAACAGATGAGAGACTTTATAAATAAAAGGGTGGGGACAACAGTCTGTGTTAGAGGAGTCATGAAGGTCAGACTAGTCTATTCCCTATGTCATTTTCACCTCCAGAAAAGATGGTGAAATGTTTAGATGACATAAATTATGAGAAGTGATTGAGGATATGAGTTTTGATGAGCTTAAAAATTAGGAGACTGGTTGAAGGGGTGGGAAGGGAGTGACCTCACTGCTGCCTGCAATTTCCTCATGAAGGGGAGCAGAGGGAGGTGCAGATCTCCTCTCTCTGGTAACCAGTGATAGGACATGAAGGATTGACTTGGAGCTGTGATAGGAGAAAGTCAGATTAAACATTAGAAAAAGGTTCTACAGTAAGGAGGCTGTCAAGCACTGGTACAAGCTCCATAGGGAAGTGCTCATGGCCCCAACACTGCTGGTGTTAAAGAAACATTTTAGAAATATGGTTTAATTTTTATTTTTCCCTGTGTGGAGTCAGCAGTTGGACTCCCAAGATGCTCCTGGATCATTTCCTAGTCAGGACATTCTTTGAATCTAAAATTCTGAGAAATGGATGTTTGGTCAGACTCACAGAGTTTACATCTCATCAACTTTTTAAGCTGGGTGAGTGAACCCACTTTGATTCTATGCCCTTTTTACTGAGTAGAACCACAATAGGTAATAAGCACATTGATTTTGCTTGTTTGATTGAAGTCATGACTGGAAAACAAAAATAGGTCAGAGTTTGAAAGGCACTGCTTGATATATTGTTCTTATCTTTTATTTTGAAAAGGAAAAATTGTTAATTTGGCCTCAATGGTTCACACCACTCAGTTGATGGATGTTGACAATCTCATTTTAATGTCACTGGAAACAAGGATTGTTTGCATCCCAAAATGTTTTGTTTTGTTTTGTTTTAATAGATGATCTAGTTTGAAAAATAAACTAAAAAAAAACCAAAACAACAACAAAAAACAAAAACCCCACGTTATCTTGAAAAAGCCATAAACAATTTACATTCAATTTTATGTATCAGCAGGGGGAAACTGTTCACTAACATGTACAGGATATCTATTTATTCTCCTTAATGGATTATTTTCCAGATTCTACTTTTATTTAACCTTTTAAGTAACAGTCCACTATCCCTTCTGTTTCCACAAGGCAAATAATATATACCCATGCGAATTATGTTGTTTTTCTTTTTCATTAATCTAGATCATTTATCTCATCATGTTCATTACAGAGAGAACTGTCTTACACTGCTAGTTAATTCATAACTGAATTCCTTCTTTCCCACAGCTTTCTGAACAAAGAATATAGTCAGCTTGCATGATTCCTGTTTTCATTTCATGTTTCTTACCATAAAAAAAATAGCTGTTAATCTTCATGCTTCATTGGACAAATTGAACCAGAGCTAAGGTAAAAAAAAAGATTTTCTGGAAAAGGTTTGACATTAACATCAGCTAAATTCCTGTCTTTTATTTGTTGATCTTGCTCTGAAACATGATACAACACTTCAGGGAAATCAGGTAACCATTCTAAGGTTTCCAAGTGATATTATTCGTTCTTAAAATATGGTGTAGGCTTCTGAATACAGATATATTGATTAGTTTTGTGATACAAGTTAAGGGCAAAGACTCTATTTCATTCTTTTAATAAGTCAAATGTCTTTCATTGTTTCCTAAGTTGGTGTAAGTTAACTTTCGTTTTAATGAAGACAATCACAGTAAACCAGAGGGACATCTGGTCTGATTAGTCTAGCTAAGACCAAAATGCATGAAGTCTTTCCACTAAAGATACTTGGGTGAGACACACAAAATCTGATCATAACTTCCCTTATTCCTTTCTAACCAAAAAAAAAAAAAAAAAAATCATAATTTTAAAGTGCTATTTATGGTTAAGAGGATTTTCATTTAGACACTTTTAATATTTAGTAAAGCATTGAAGTCTAGACATATGTTTAGATCTCTACTGGGAGCGCTGCAGAAATGACAAAGGCTTTTCAGAAAAGGACACTCCAAAGTCCAGGAGGCAATTAACACAATTTGTGCCAAACAGGAAGCATGGATCATAGAGACTGATGGAAATCTTTGATCACTGGAGAAAAAGTAAGTGTTGCATTCATCTTCAAAAAAGTAAAAAGAAATGGTCTAGAGAACTGCAGACCAATCAGCCTCACCTCACTTCTCAAGAAAGTCATAAAATAAGTGCTCCTGGAACATATTTCTGGGCATATGTAAGAGGTTTAGTAGCCTCCTTCTTTAGATGTATTCAAAACCTTTTTGAAAACATCATTGTCAGCCTAGTTTGGCCACATACTTGAGCCTGCTTTCAACAGGAAGTTGCTCTAAATGATCTGCATTCCAGTCTGAATTACCTATGATCCTATGATCCCACATTACGAATCACAAGTAAAGAAAAGGAAGCAATGCAATGACCATGGCACAGTACTGGAATGGTTTCCAGAGAATCTCGCAAATCTGTATCACTGAACACCAGAGTGTTCATATAGGTGGGCTGATATGTAGATTCAATCTAATTATGAACAGAAGATGAGTTATTTTGAACAGTTTACAGGTAAATGTTTCCTCTGAGAACTGATACAGTCCATCCAAAAATAATAAGAAAGAATTTTATTAGTCATAAGCAGATGGGAAGTGCAAGATTCACATTATCTGCAAAAATTTTACTCCACATTGGGCATTTTTTGGGAGGGAGTCTTGGGGCTATGGATTGGGGAAGGATTTTCCTTTTTTATCTGGGATACAAAACTCTGACTTAAACAGAAGTTAAAGTTTGATTCAATGAAAAAAAAAAACCAGAAATCCCTCTTATAAAGCAACAGTAATAACATCAATTTAATCTATAAGGTGCTGGTTTATCATTCTAAGTGAAAGATTAATTCCAATTCTTGCACTGTTCGTCTGTTTCCCTCTGTTGTAATAGATCAGATATCCTCCTTGTGTTTTCTGATGTTTGCTGCTATTTTTATTACAGGACTAGCAATTTACTTTTAGTACCATTCTAAAAGTATTTTGATATCATTTTCATAGATAAGCTTTCTCTTGCTTTGAAGAAATAGGAATCATCTCATCATGTAATTTAGTACACCCAAGATACATTCAAAATCTATGATTACATATAACCATGACAATTTTTTATTTAAAACATTCAAAGTGCTATACATGATTATTTTTAAACTAGCTTTTTTGAAAAAAAGATCTGAGAGCATATCTAGGTTATTATAAGAATAAAAAGGAAATAAATGATTCTTGCTTATATGTTTTCTTCCATTAAACATCATTTTTTGTCTTATCAGGAGTGTCAGTGGCATTCCTTCTCAATACCCTGTGCTTGTCTTGTTCATCAGAAAAAAACACAGATTTTTTTATGTTTTAGTATCCACACAGCTGAATATTAATGTAACTGGATTCGATTATCTTCATAGTAATATGGCCTTGGAAGACCAATTTTAAAATTAAATGGGAAAAATAACTTACTAGAAGAACAATGCAATGATGATCCAACTGGACAAAACTCTGAACAGAGAATAAAATGATTTGTTCCCAGTAACACACACCAACAAGAGTTCATCCATGAAGATTAAGAAAAATAACTCCAAGGGGAAAGATTGTTCATAACAAGTTAGAAAAATATAGTCAAAATCTTATATATCCTCATTTTGCTCTTCAAGTCAAAATGTTATTTTCCAAAGTGAGTCAATATTATATAATGAGTATCTACTTTGTGTCAAAACAATATGAATCAAAATGACAGATACCTATATCGACAATTCATTTCACTTTCAAACAGCAAAATAGAGTAAATCAATTATTTTTTATTATTTCAAGCAACTGAAAACTTCCAGGAAAGATGATAATTTTAAAAAAGTCCCAGTTTCATAACCAGGATGTCAACACAGTCAATTTCAATGTCAGATACAAAATTTTTCAGGAAAAGAATAGAAGACTTTTTTTCTGCTTTTCTAAACCTTTCCTATTTTCTGTCCCAACTTTTCAATGTATGAGCATGTTTTTGTAACTAATGCATGTATCTGAGTCCCAGGAACATATTTTCTTATTGTTTTTGTTTTGTTTGTTTGTTTGTTTGGGGTTTTTTTAACCAAATCTAATCCCATGGTGTTGGTATTTTTTAAAATTTGTTTTTACTCCTGCAATTGATTTTCCAGCATTATTCCCTTAAACATTACTCTCTCTGAGGTGTCATGAATTAAACTTCAATTGAAATCAGTACCTCAAAAACATACACCTCTACATCTTGCATGATCTTTTAGGTTCTTCATTGGAAGTGAACTGGTTTTATTCAAGTATGTATTCTTAGGAACCTTGGGCTCCTACTGGTAAGTTAGTTAAACTTCTCCACTACACAAAAAAAGCAATCAACATTTATGTTTAACTTTTTAGAAAATGGAAATAGAGAGTTCAGAATTTGTATATTGTCTTGTTAAAAAACAATGATACTGGGACTTTTATTTAAGTCAATTCCTCTTTTGAAAGACTGCAACTGTGTTTACTCACTCTTTAATTAAAAAAAAAAAAGGCAAATAGAAGCCTATACTGTAAGAATAATGATGCTTTTCAAAATTATTTATGTAAAGAATTGATCTCTAGAAAACAAACTTCATTAAAAAAAATTGCACCAATTCTTAACATTATTAGCAGTAGACATAAGAGAATAGTGAGCTCCTACTATGTAAATAGATAATACAACACACCTAATTATTCCTTTTTTCTTACTCTCTTATGACACAAAAATTTCAGATGTCAAGTTGCTAAAGAGTTAATAACACTATGGTTAATATTAAGGACTTTAATACTGTTGTATATGGACACTATAAGGAAATAAAACTTTCCATAAAAGCTGATAGTGAATATATTTCAAATACAGGCAAGAAAACCAGAGCTATACTTGGGAAAACACTGTATATTCACTCCAGAGGACAGCTAAACAGAGGTCTAACTCTACTTCCCTGAGAATTCAGATGATAACTGTAATGGAAGGTATATGTTAAGGAAGATCAATTATACCTTTCTTAGACTCTATGCTTGAGGGTAAAGACTTCACGAAAGACACTGTATAAACAATATATATACATTATATGTATACATCACATATGTATCATTTAATATCTATTATATATAAACATCTGTAAGTATGTATATTCATTTGAATAATTGTAGACAATGTAACCTCTATTACAAAAACTGAAATATTAGAATAGATTTGTGCTCTGAGCTGAGAAAACCAACCAATCACAGATGAAAAATCCATCTGAACTTAATTGATTCTACACATATGAAGAGAAAATACTACTTTTTTTAGGTGTCTGTAGCAGCTGGTATGATTCTGGCCCTTAAAGTATTCCAGCAGCAATTCAGAGAAAAACGCCAGCTCTGACTCACGTGCTTCAAACAAGTTTATAACAGTAATAATAAAGAAAAATACCCACCTGCATGGTTTCAAATATTCTGATGAGTCTGTGGGCTAAAGAACCATGTAATAGAAAAAGTACACCTACGGAAAATAAAGGATTTGAACATGCAAAGAGAGTGAGACAAAGAACCAAGACTGAAGAAAGAAAAAATTCTTAGAGATCTAATAATGATTTACTGACTGGCAGAATCCTATGAAAAATATTTTAAAGAAAAGATTTAATGCCTATACAGATATCCTACACTTAAGGAGAATGGACACAATAGAGCTTTTCTTTAATGATGTAATAAAAAATTTCTGCTATAACATTGCATTCTCAAGGAAAGTTGCAGTACAAAGATATGTGTGAAAATACCTAAATTAATTTGACACACATGTAGTTAGAGTAGTTTAGAAGATTCCATTATAATAGAGTCAATGAAATTGTGATTGGAATGAAAGAACCAAAATCATAGAAAAGGTCCACTAATGAATTAGCACTCCATTTGCTTTTACATTAAGTCAAGCTTTAGAAATTGTTGAGGGTACAATGAAAACTCTGGAAAAAAAATAAAAGAGTCCAGATCATCTGGAAAGGAAATGGGAAATTGAAAACTGTAACAAAGATTGAGTTAAAATTAATTGAAAACTGCAAAGGTCAAGTATTTGGGGGGGGTGGGGGGGTGGAAGGATAAAAACCCCATACACCATTAAAGCATCTATAAGTCCAAACAAGCTCCAACATTTGAAAACTGATATTGAAAGTGCAAAAGAATAATACCTATTTGGCAAAACCTGACGCCAAGAGCATTCAAAAAAAGAAAATGCATACATTTTGAGAAAAACACACAGCACTGTTCAAGAATTCCATCTAAGGACCAAGTTAGGAAGTCTTGGAATAAAGGAGTGTCTTTCATTGGATACTAACACTTCAAATCCATAAACTGGTGTGCAGATAAAAGCTTCATAGAACTATAAACTCAGCCTGTCAGTAGCTGAGGTTTTTACTTAAAGTTAAGAACCAAACTGCCTAGGTTAGTCTAACTCATAGCAAAAAATATATACATTATCGGAATGCATAGAAATGTTGGTACAAACACACGCATTTATGTGTGACAGGTTGCAGTTCAAAGGTGCTAAAATATCTGAAGATAGAAAATACAGTATACATAAATAAAGACAGTGGTGGTTTTTGTGTACTGGGAAGGTTGTTCTTGATGCCTCTGGAAGACAATTTCTGATGGAGGGACTAGAGAGAGATAACTGAAAATTCCCAGGAAAAAAAAAAAAGGAGCACACTGAGAAGCTGTTAAAGTTACTGGGAACAGGGAGGGGGAGATAATTCTGCAAACTCTCTCAAGGAATAGACAGCAGCAATGAGCAAATTTAAGAGATAACCATTATAAGCAGAACTCCTAAAATAATGGTTCATCACTATTAAAACTTTTAATATCTATCTAAAAAGCACTATGCCATTATAGTCTGAGGCATTAAAGTCAGTTTGACTGTAAACAACCTGTGCCTGGGTATGAAGTTTCCTAAAGCCTTTGAATGATGGAGAATCATCAAGATTCATAGGAAAGATCAGTCGTGATCTTGGAGTGTTAGATAAGAAGCAGGTTTTCATCTGTACTATGAATATATTCAGAGATACTTTATAAATTTTAAACACATTATTTTAGTTACTGTTATACACTTGTGAACTCTTGCAGTTTTACATCCTAGACACTGCACAATTTCCTTAGAAAATATACTGGTACAAAGTCAGTTAAATACTACTACATCCACCTAAATCTTATACAGAAATTTTAAATTCTGACTTTGTTGCCTTTGAACAGCTCATTTAGTTTAGACACAGTAGAGAAATCTGTCATTGAGTCTGCTCAGATTTCTGCAGACCTGTGCTCATGTGTTGCTGTTACTGGTCGCAGACACAAGCTTTCTATCAGTTTAATAACCCGGACTGCAGAACCTGGCAAGCCTTTTTGGCTTGTATGTTCTTAAGACAAAAAGTGATCTAATGAGGAGGTAACAGTTGCAATAACTATACCTTAGCTGTGTGCAATTGTTTTTACCCTAAAAGTATGCCATGTTGTTATGGGTTTAGCTAGGTAGGCCTAAATTAGGCTTTAGATTTCAAACTAGGCCTGAGACTATCAGCTGACTTGAGCTGGGCTGGGCCAGCTGACAGCTGGCTACTGGCCAATAGTATTCCATACCATATTCTGACATCATCTCAAAGTGTAGGAGCTGGTGTGGGAGTGGCTTGGTCAGTTCCTTCATGGCTGTGGTCCCAGAAGGACACACTGTGCAGTCCCAGGAGAGACAGGAGGCCCAGGCCCAGCACCGGCTCACCACCAAGTTATCGTAGGGAAGTAAAATGTTTGTTCTTAGTCTTTCTCTATACTTAAGTCTGTCTCTGGGGATTAAGTTCTCTAGAGTAATTTCTAGTTAGAATAGTAGGATTTGTGTTTGATGAGGAGTGGTAAGTTATTTTTTGTTGTATCTAGCTTGTGTGTGTGTTATATTGTAGTTTCTTTTAATTTTCTCTTTTCTGTATAAATATATATAGTTAGTCTTTTAATTTTCTCTTTTCTGTATAAATATATATAGTTAGTTTAAGTTTGAACAAGTTTCTAGGGTTTTTTTTTCCTTTCTCCCTTTTCTCAGCAGAGGGAGGGAGGCTCTTACACTCTGTGTTGGGCAGTTGGCATTTTGCCAGCTCAACCCAAGACACATGTGTGATAGAGCTTTAATAAAATAGTAATCATTGTACAATTAAAGTCTTGGACCAACAAGAAACATACATCATTAGCAGATGGTTTGAAACAAGGAAAGTAACTCCAAGATGACCTAAAACTGAGGGTGAAATAACTCTCACCATCAATGTCCTTTTCTAGCAAAAAGCTCAGGGCACTGATATCTCAATGTAACGACCCATCTAAGGAACGCAGACCTTGACCTCCGGTTGAAGGTTCTTGAAAGAGTGAGCATAACACCGTGGGGAAGGGCAGATATTAGAAGGTTTGTGCATAATAATTGCAACTGTATTACTAATGAGAAATAGTTGCAACAGGCAGATAATTTGTTCTACAAGTGTTAGTGAATTTTAAATGAACGAGTAAAACATTTCATATTTTTTATTTATTAATGTTAAATTCTCTTCTCCACATATAAAACATTTTTCTTTACCTCACTTGAGGTAGTACAGCAGTTCAGACTCATGGAACTTTTGAACCAGGTATATTTCCTATACAATCATCACTGAATAATAAAAAAAAATTGCAGGCACTGATTCAGAATTTTAAGCATTCCTCTCCTCTAGGTAAATCCTCTGGCATAATTTGCCTTTTGTTTCTCTGTTCCTAAGTACCTCTAGTTCTATCATCTCAGAGTGCACTGGAAATACTTTTGCTTATAATATTCATGATCTAATGGAGAAGTACCTGTAGGATAGGAGAGCTAAGTAGTGTCTTTCTCAGCCTCATACATTAGAAGGTAGATTCTTAACACGTATTATGGAAAAACCAACAGTTTTCTCCATTCTGTACCAAGATCCCAAGGGGATGCATGCATGTAAGACACTTGTGACTGACCATGTAGCTGCCTTCCAGTATCTAAAGGGGGCTTAAAAAAAAAAAAAGGGATAGCAACTTTTCGCACAGGCAGATACTGATAAGAAAAGGGGAAATAATTTTAAATGAAAAGAGGGAAGATTTACATTAGTTGTTAGGAAGAAATTCTTTACTCAGGCAGTATTGTGGCACTGGAACTGATTGCTTAGAGAAGTGGATTTCTGGAAGTGTTCAAGGCCAGAATGGATGGGGTCCTAAGCAACCTGGTAGTATCCCTGCCCGTGGCGGGGGTGTTGGAACTAACTGATCTTTAAGGTCCCTTCTAACCCAAGTAATTCTATGTTCTGGGATTTCCCATGATCCTCTGTACTCTAAGAGGAAGAACTAGAAAACAAATACAAACAGCATTCTATGAAGGCATTGAAAGGATAGATACATTAAGTGGGAGGGCAAAGCATCAGAATTATGTGGATTGATTTATTCACCCCTGCATATCATCAGAGTTGTCTGCCTCTTCACTGACTGCATAGGGAATTTATTCACTTAGATTCAAGTGACCATACCAACTCCTGTGGCACTGAAAGTCTCAGTCTCTAGTAGGGCATTCTTCCTCCTGTGAACAAAAAATATAATGTCCTGTATTACATTTATCAGAATGAACAGATTTGCATTATGAATCCTGCATCTGCACAGATCCAGATTTGTTTAAACTTAATATTATTCCTCATTCTCACTGCAGTTATGCAGAACTAGTGTGCTGCTTTCTCATAATAATTGTCTCACAACAGAGTTAAGATAATTTTATTGGCTCATATATTCTATGAATTATAACAGGTACTTCTACATCGACCTTTACAGTATTCAGTTGTTTGATTGGCTGAACATTCAACTGACCTTCCTGTTTATAGCCTCAGCAAGCTACTCATCAGACTTTGACCAGGTTCACATAATGAGGACAACAAAAACCTGCCTATATCAAATATGCTAGAGCAGACAGAAGTAGAAAGAAAAAAATTTCAATAGATTACAAAACAGTTTATCCCCAGTTATGAACTTTTAAATTATTCTTAACTGCTTGGGTTCTTCTCCAATGTATTCCTGAAATATGCTTCATTGTATTGTAAGGAGAAGAAACTTCTATGTTGATTTTTAAATTTTACCCGTATAGGGCTACCTGAAAAATTAACAAAAGTTGAAAAGAAAGTCAAAGTAATTAGTGTTCTATGCTTTAGTGTAGTCAAAATGAGGACAAATTTTGTGTTTCCATTTAAAGTGCTTGATTTTGTGTCTCATTTCAAAGAATGAAGGCATCCCACATGAGTATGGTAAAATGGCAGCTTTTGACTGAAATTTGGAAACAATTCTTTATGGCATTTTTGAAATTACTTAGGCCATTTGGTGTTTTCTTATAGATCTTATTTGTTTAAAATAAATCCCCAAATGGATCTGCTTTTTAATATAAGAAGTATTCTTGTTACCTGAAATTGCAGTCTATTCTTATGTGTTTTTTTCTTCTAATGAAAGAACCTATTCCCACAATTCATTAAAAACTCTAGACTATTTTTCTCCTAGCAGTATTATCATTACCTTTGTTATCATTACCTTTACTAATCATTACCTTTGTTGCACAGTTTTTCTTCATGTAGTCATTTTATTCATTTTTGGTTATTTCCTTCTGTGATTCTGTAACCTAAAAAAATGCTCATTTTTCAAGAATAAATCCTATACTAAATCAAATTTGAATTATCTCTTCATAGATAAATTACGTAAGATGTATTAAAGAGCAAGAAGTTAACTGTCTGGTGTCCATATTTGTCTTTGAAAAATATTTCTAGATAGTAGTGTAACAAAATCTGAGGTTCAGCAAACTCACAGACTCAGCACCATATTGTTTTTATATAAGCTGAGAAAAACTGGTATGAAGCATTTTCCAGAGCTGGTGGTACTTTGAAGGCTTGCAGAAATACATGGTAAGGAAAATATCAGGAACTTCTTTTCCTTTGAGTGAAGAAGAGACTGAAGACATAAAAAAATTATTAATAAGAAGGATTGTATGTCTTTAGTCTCTTCATCACTCAGAAGAGAAGAAGTTCCTGATGTTTTCCATGCTGTGGTCAACCAGAAAGAAAAACAACAAGAAAAAACAACCAACACAGGACTCATGCAATCACATGCGAAAGTTTGAAACAAAATTCTAAAACTGTTCATGAGAGAACTCAAAAAGAATCTAAAGACAGTAAAAGAGGATGTGATGCAATGTTTTTGTTGACCTAGTTTCTGGCATAGCCCACAAATGACAGAGACTGTGGTGAAACAAATGAGAGGGATTTGATGTTTGAACATTATCCTTTTGTTGTTTAGGGGTTTTTTTTCAGGAATCTGCATGGCAGAAATGATAGGTGCCCACTCAAATAATTATCATAAATTAAATATATGCAATCTATGTAATTTAGCTCTTTGGTTCGAGGTGTATATGTGAAATTTTTGTATTCTTAGAACTATCAGTATGTTTCTCCATGTTACTTATGTACTTATGCACTGTTAGTATTCATATGTTCATACATTACTTATGTAGCTTATGCACTATTATATTCATATGTATTATGGTGTTATAAGTACTATCAGAACTTTAAAATATTAGCTGCACCCTAAAAGAAACCACGTTACCTCAGCGTCACTATGCAAAAAAAGCAAGGTACTACTGTGATTTCAAAGAATATAATATTCCCAGGAAAAGAAGGAAATAAATGCTGACACAGTCTCAAAAGAGAGTCTATAAAAGAGACTTCTTTATTTGCTCAGAGAAGTCACTATTTAGCCAGTTAGAGTGTAAATTCCCACCAGGTTCTCCCATACTTGCAACTGTAAAGTTATGAGAGGAGCATTACATCTTAAGGCACTTTGCACCAGAGTATGCTTATTTTACATTTAGGATTAATATGCTGGAAATTAAGGGAGATAGTTAAATCATCTAGTGTCACAGTGTTCTTGCATTGGCAAAGGAAGTGTAAGTGAAAGAGAGAGAAAATAAGAATCCAGCTATCATTCTTTAAGGACCTGTCCAACTCAAGAGCCGGGTGAAGAGAAAGGAGAGAGAGAACAAATAATGAAGACATTTTAAAATTCAGAAATAAAGGTGTGGATAAGTGAAAGAAGAAAAGTAGAGTAATTCCTGAATTTCTCTCATATTTGAATATGAATATTAGGGAAAGTGAGGCACTGGGCTATGTACACCTCTGGTTTGTTGTTTTGCTATCTTCTCAAGCTACTTAAAAAAATTAAAAGAAGCTTAGGACTACTTAAAAAAATTGGAAGCTTGGGAACACTCATAAAAACACAATATCAATTTTTCTTCACTTATTACATATAATTGTAAATTGTATCTCATTATGTCATCAGTGTGGGAAAGGATTTTTTGGGGTGTAACAGTGTCTGTGGAGGGAGCTGCAAAAAGATCTAAACAGCTGATTGCACTTCACTGATAGCCTGTGTGAGATTTATTTCATATAATTTTAGAAGTTTGTAAAAGTCACCTGGGTTCCCTCACAGCTCATTCACAGAAGTTTTTCTAGCTTAAAATTATCTATCTTGATCATATGTCATTCATTTGTGCCTGGAGGAAGGGACAAAGCTAAGGCAGGCTACAGTTGACTTTAGGTCATGCTCTAGCTTGAGGGCTTTGGGTCCAGAGGAAGACTCATATAGAGAAATTTACCAAGTGTGCCTGACTGTAAAGTTTTCTCTGAAACATTAAAGCCCTCAGCATCATCTATAGTGCATTAAGTAGAAAGGACCAAGTCCTGTGCTGGAAACCCCATAACATCATCTCTATATGAAATAAGATCTTTTGATGCGTTCAGGAACACACATACACGTGATGTGGTTAGCAACTTACCTGAAACACAGATTTCAAGAGTAATTTATGTAGACAACATACTTTACACGACACAGTAATAAGATTATTCAGTTTCATATGTTTCATTATTTTTCTTTGAATGACAAGATTAAAGTAAATTAAGCTAAATGTCATTCTTGTACTACTGGGATTTATTTTTCTTTTAAACTAAGTATTTGTAGCCAATGCCAGTGTTCTCAGTACAGTTTCAGACGATTCAGTATCTTTTCAGATAATGTGGCACCCTGTGGCACTAGAAATGTCACACACACACAGAAGAAACTATTTCTTTTCTAATTTTTGCAAAAAGACAGTGACTGTTTCTCCAGTTTCCTATCCAGTGATTCCTGTGTTCTTTCAGTCTTCATTATTTATCTTTTAACAAACTAAAAATTTGGACTTATCTTTTGCATTTCCCTTGAAGGTGATTCTATCTGATTATAGTAAGCACTTAATGTCAAAGTAAAATCAGTTTGGGCTGTATTTGTACTATTGGCTTCCTGATATGGACTCCTAGACTCTCATCCCAACTCTCCAGATAGGAAGATTTGTTTCATAGTTCCTTGCCACACCTGAGGAATCAGAAAGAGATGTAGCTGTGGGATACAAGAGGGAAAGAAAACGGATGATGAAAACACTAATGTGCATCTGCTTGAGAATGTGGGGTCAGGACATGGCCAGAGAGGATGGTATGAGCTCAATAACTTTTCCGTATCTGGCATCTTGGATATGATGTACAAGGTTCAGGCTACAGATATCTTGAATCTTTAACTACCGATTCAGAAAAGACATTGAGATTTTGAGAGGGAAATAAAAGATTGCAGGATACTGTAGAATATTTTCTTAGCTTTAGGTAGTGCTTAGTATCCAAGCAGAGGGGGAAGGTGTGCATATGCTAGTGTTCTCATTTTAACATTCTAACAGAAATGTAACAAGTTATTTATTACAGCAGTCCAAAACAGCAAATCATTTATCCCTTAAAAGCAAATAGAGTCTATGGCTCCTGTGGTTTACTGTCACACAATTTAGGAATTTAGAATCTAAACAAATATTGCTATTAATATGTGACACTGGGTGAAATACATTGCCTTGTGATCAGACTAAACCATTTTACAGTCCCTCTGGCTTTAGATTCTGAGACTATTCAAGTGCAAATGAGGGGAACAAAGTTGGTTAAGGGCCTCGAGGAGAAGCCATATGAGGATCAGCTGAGATCACTTGTTCTGTTCAGCCTGGAGAAGAGGAGACTGAGGGGACACCTCACTGCAGTTACAACTTCCTTGTGAGTGGAAGAGGAGGGGCAGGCATTGATCTCTCCTCTGTGGTGACCAGTGAAAGACCCTTGGGAATGGCCTGAAGTTGTGTCAGGGGAGGTTTAGGTTGGATAGCAGAAAAAGATTTTTCTCTCAGAGTGTGGTTGGGCTCTGGATCAGGCTCCTCAGGGAAGTAGTCATGGCATTAAGGATTATATGTGCACAATCAATTCTTTACATAACTTACCCAAGATTTCAAAGTTTGGCATGCTATTAATCACTTACTCGGAATCTGTCATGGCAAGAAATCTCTCAGCCTTGAGGAGTAACCTTGACAGGCACCCATACTCAAGAGGAGATCTTGGTGTGCAGCCCATGTCTGTGCAGGAATGCTCGGTGGACCCTGAGCTGTCCACTATTTATAGAGTAATGATTGACTTACAGTCATATTTGCATATCAACAACATGGCTGTGTCACTGTCCCCAAACAGCCCTTGGCTACCATGTTGCCATCAGTCCCCTAAAGTTCAGAGTAAGCTGGATGCAGCCATCACAGATCCCACCACCAGTCATGGCTTGTGACATGATCTTTCAAAGAACTCCACAGTGTTACATTTCTTGTATATTACATCAGAAGTGGTTTATATTGTCTTTTTATATTTTTTAATTGCTTACTTCATTAGTCCTTTACATTATATCATAGTACTTTATTACAGGGAAAACATTTATCATGTGACACATACTTTAAGTAAGTGAACACTGACAAAGACTAAGGATGAGTTAATGATATTTGCTCTTCACTTTTTGTAGCCTCTCTCATCACTGGAACTCCAGGTATTGTATAGGACTTTGTCATTCATCCTGTGAGAATTGTAGGTGTTACTAAAGTTCACTTCACCTACCACTGACATGCAGCAAGGACTGAAAACCACTGTCTTGGGTTGAGCTGGCAAAATGCCAACTGCCCAACAACAGAGAAAAAGTGTTCCTCTCCCCCCCAAACCAGCCAAGAGAAAAGGAAGGAGAGAGAGGAAAAAAAAAAACTTCCGAACCAGGTTTATGCTGAAACTAACTATATATTTATACAGAAAAGAGAAAACTAAAAGAAAACTACAATATAACACAC
>JAOXXN010000001.1:54038288-54050791 GCA_026770055.1 Myrmophylax atrothorax
TACAGGGTAGACATGATGACATTGCAGTGTTAACTGGGGAAACATGAATACAATATTAAACTTGTGACATTTCAATAAATGAAGCACACCAAGTCGCGTTCTTGTATATTCTGTTCATATTTGCCAGACCTTGTGGCTCAGGGTCCCCGATGTCAGCATCCTCGTCGACCCAGCGCTTATAGTATCTCTGCCATTTTAAAAATTCTGGGTCTGCACTGACAGAAGGAAACGCTGAGAGTTGGGGGTTGGTGGTGGTTCCCAGCAAGCCCCTGCACCTGAATTTGGCCCTCAGGAAAGTCTTCAGCACATCCAGAAGTAGCCATGGCCCTCCTCTCCCTTTCTCTCTCTCTCTCTCTCTCTCTCTGAAGTTTAGGGTGCCCAGAGTTGGAGGAGAAGAGGGGAAAGAGCAGAGCCAGAGGGAGTTCCCTCCAAGGTGTGCTCACCAGCTCAGCAAATGATGGCTTCCAGTCACAGCAACTGGCCAAAACGAAATGAACTCCAGCACCAGGAAAAGCCTCTCTCCCTCTCTCTCACCTTCCCCCACCATTAAGTTGGAATCGAGAGTCATCAACCCCACCTTGTTCTTGGTCCTGGCCCTTCAGCTCCCAAAACATTTGTGTTGATAGGGAGAGAAAAATTCCCTGAAGGACCCTTCCGCCCACCATTTTTTTTGGTTTTGAACTTTTAACAACCTCTGAATAGCTGTTGCTTGTCATCTAATTTTAACTAATAAAATATTTACTTAACATCTACACAACACATCTCAGTGGAAATGAACTATTATATGACATGCAGAAAGTACTCCTATACTCATTTTGCGTATGCATCTGCTTTAACTTTGCACTGTGAAGAAATTTGTCTCTTCAGGGAGTTTTTTAATTTAACATTCAGATTAGTGAAAAAAAAAAAGAGGTTCCTTGTCAGTACTAACAAATTCTGGTTTTCCATGATGCCCAGATAATCACACTACTGCAACACCAGTCCACAAAAGTGCTGGGTGAAAGTCTTTGAGACTTTAAGAAATTAACTGAACATGATTTGACATCTATCCTTTTAATGACATATTTACAATATTTTCAGCACTTCCTCATTTTTTCCCCCTTTCTCAAGAGGATAAGACTTCAGGCACCAAGCAATATACTCCACTTTCAAACCTACTTTACTTACTAGACTTTAACATGGGCAGACAAAACTAGCGCATTCAAAAAGACTTAGCAAAGTAAAACATTAATGTTCATTATGTAACAATATACAATAACAATTCATTTTACATATGAATTCTTGGACTATATTGTCAAATCCTTGCAGACAGTTTCCTGTTAGTGGGCTTGCTACTTACAGGAGATTTAGCAGGAAACTGTAAATGAATCACTCTCAATGAGATACTGATTGTCATTTGAAAAATGGTTTTTGCAAGGTGTCAGAAAAGAGGTACACATTTATTTGTACACAAAAGAATGGAAATTGTAAGTGAACTTCACCCTGAATATAAGCACAGGTCCAGGCCAGTATTGTTAAGTAGAGACCTATACCCTGTAATAGAAACATGATAATTCTCTCTCTCTCTCTCTCTCTCTCTCTCCCCCCCCATCTATTCATCTGCCTATTTTTTTATTTTCTGGGAATTCCTAAAGGATGGTGACTTATGGTGTAAATACACTATCTTATGTGAGTTCTATGAATTCCATAGCATTATGTTTGTATATATATGTTTGAGTAAAGTTATTGTTTGAAATTTCTTTCAAAAAAAGTGTATTCTGGAGAAGATTTTACCTAGAACATTTCAACAGGAGATTGCTATTTGACCAGAAACATAGCTGCATTTCCAGTGCCCTCCAAATGCTGCTGGTTTACCTCTGACTTATTCACTGTAAATGGCTTTGATCAGAATTGAACTAGTGATGTAAAAACAGAAATCAGGATTCATTATTTTATTAGTCAGAGGAAAAAGTACACCCCTGAACATGACATTTAAAGTTACTAAATTTAGTTGACCAATAAATGTTACTTTGTAAGATGTAGATACTTCAATGATGTCAGCACTGATGACTTAGTCTCTTTCATATTAACTGTTTTATCTTGCCATATTGGTGGTCACTAATTCAGATATTCTTGGATGGTACTGTACAATTGTACTTAACATAACAGGGGGTTTTACGGAAATAAAATCAAACTTTGATGAGTTGGAAAAAAGGTAAAAATACATTCTTTCATATCTGAACAGTTCAGTTTCTAAATATATACATCAGAAATACGTTATTTTAACATTTTAAATCTAGGAAAACAAAAACTGAGCAATTTTTTCTTATTATTAAATATCATTAAGTCACCAAAGTCTTTGAGGACAAAGTTATACAAAAATGAACATAAAAATAATGGGATACCACATTAAGAGGCACGAGGTCAGAGGACGGATTTTTATATATGGCTCTTTATCTTTTTTTTCCGCAGAAGATGTTTATAGGAAAGCCATTTATGTATGAAGAAGTAATGCATGGTCTTAACACAGAAAATGATGAAGCAATAGGAGACCAAGGGGAATAAACAGAGTAACTAGCCAGAGATAAAATTTTAAAGTTGATCACAGTCATATAGATCAGTTAAAACTATAATGAAAACCATAAAAATTTATAAGATCTGAAGAAAAAAAGGTTGAATTAAGAACTTGTTGTCTAGTAAAATATGATCTATCTATGAGATAAAGTATATTGACATATAATTTTTAACTACTGAGCCTAAATTCATTCCATTGGCTCAGAAAAAAAAAACAGTCAACAGCAGAAATCTGTCTTGAGCTTGCAGCAATATTGAAAGATTTAAATGGGCTTCTAATGGTTGAACAACCCCAAAACTTACTGTCTCCACAACTATTCGTTCTATGATACAGGCTATTAAAGGTTTTCATCATATAGAGATCATGCACATATTAGCATATGAACCTGAATATTTAAATTTTTAAGCATAAGTCAGAGTGACTAATAAGGCAAAATGTGGAGCTGGGGTGGAAAGAAGCTTGGATAGCAAGTCTTAGAGCTGTGTTCACAAAATTACAGTGTTGAGGTTTGACTCTGCAGGTCATCTGGTCAGAGTCCCCTGCTCAAGCAGGTTCACCTACATCCGGTTTTCCAGAACCATGACCAGATGGCTTTTAAATGTCTCCAAAAATATACTCCCTCCACAGCCATGTGGGCAGCATGTCCTTTCAGGGCAGTTCTTTTTTCAATGATTCAATTCAAGGAATCAGTTTTTAGTCCCTTCTGTGGACTCTAAGAGCTTTTCACAAATCCTAAGGCTGACTTACCTGTTCCCATTCCTCTCAGTAGGTCTTCAAAGCTGTCTGCCTTGATAGGTAAAGTATGGACACCTGAATTTCTTCATTGTTTACTTTTTTAACTCTCTTCTTGGTCCCGTTTGGCCTAATCTAACTAAAACAAAGTGCTGGTGTTATTCTGAGGAAAGTTCTTTGGAGGACCAGCTCCCAGAAGTCACTGTGAACAAGAACACATCTGGATGTTTCTCTCTATTCTACGAAAACCTCCAATACTGGTATCTGATTCTTCATCCTTCAGGTCAAACAATGACCTTCCTGCCACACACCAAAGTGTGCAATATATTCCTCAGATGTGTGCTGTGGAAACACTACTCTGATGTGTTTCAAAAAACAAAACAAAACCAAACCAAACCAAAACAAAAAACATCCTAACCTTTCAAACGTAATGAAAAGGTATAAAAATAAAAAAAACCAGCCACATTGTCCTAGACATAGCCTGTTTGGGACTCAGAGGAAGTTGGGCCCCAGATGCTTTATAGCATTTATGCAAACTGTCAATTTCAGACAACATTGCCCCCAAGAAATCTATGGGCTAGTCTATACCCCTGGCTTCAAAACTGTGTATTGGGCCCCAAGATGTCATTCAGCAGTATAGATGAAACAAGTAATTTCCCATTTTGTAGCATTAATTTGAATATGGAAATTCTGCTGCTCAACCAGAAGCATTTTATTCTTTACTTCATTGCATCTTATTCTTAGTTACATCATATGTCAACAGCCAGTTTAATCTGCACTGCTGTGATGATAGAATGAATTGGATCACTTACCCAAGACTGCATAAGATGACAGAGCTGGGAATCAAATCTATGTGTCTGCAAAGCTCCAATTTCCCCCTATTACCCATTTTTTGTCAATATATACAGATAGATAGATAGATAGATAGATAGATAGATAGATAGATAGATAGATAGATAGAAAGAAAATATTCATTCATTGAAAGATAATAAAGAGTACTAAAAAGTAATTTGGATGTCCTGCACAACTTCTGGAATAAAAACTGAGGGATAATAGAAAATTGTGTTCCCAACATCCATCTCCCCAAAAATCTTCTGTTGGTCTATGAAATACATTTTTGAACATACTCTTTTTTTTTCTGGAATACTTGGCAGGTCATAATTTATCACCCTTTTGACCACAAAAGAAATAGGTTGGTTTAGTCACTTATTTTGTTCATTTTGGACAAGAGAAGGCTGAGGGATTCCCTCATAGCAGCCTGCAGCTTCTTCAAGGGAGACAGCAGAGAAGGAGGCACTGATCTGTCTCTGGTGAGCAGCAACACGAAAGATGCATCATGGCAAGTTCAGACTGGAGGAAGACGTTCTTCACTGAGAGGTGGTCAGTCATTGGAACAGAATCCCCAGGGAAGTGGACATGGCACCAAGCCTGTACATTTTCAAGGAGCATCTAGATGATTTTCTTACTTACATGTTTTAGGTTTAGGCAGATTTTTGAGGAACAAGGATTAGGACTCAATGGCACTTGTGGGTCCCTTGCCACTGGAGATATTCTATGATTCCAGACTCATAGACATGGAAATTTTATGCCCTGCCCAGTGCCCAGTAGTTCTCACATACTATATTCCAGCTAATTATAGACACTGAGATAAATAACAGATAAGATGTTTTCACTGAGACAGCTGAATCTCAAACTTTAAAAAGAACCCACAAAACCGAACTCTGTTAATTTTAAAAAGAAAATTGGAAAGGAATAGTAGTAGCTACAGCAGCCTTAATATGTTGAATACTCCATGACAAAATAAAAATTCCTTTATTAAGTATGTGTAGTGAATGTTTTAGAAGTGTTTTATTTCCTATATTAAACAAGTCACATTTTGATCTAGATCTACTGAAGGCTAGTTTACTATTCATTTGTGTCTCTTGGCTGATTGATTTCTCAACTGAATTACATTATCATTTGCTGCATATACCCACAGTGTCTATCTGCAGTCTCTGTCAGAGACATTCAGAGTGCTGTGTTCAGCTGCGAAACCAGCAAGATCACAGGTTATTAGGCATTTTTCCTCCTGCTATAAAATTTCTAGAAATGTAAATATCTCAGAGACATCAATTATTCTGCCACGTTAGAATGAAACTAGTCAGTGGATCCAAAACCTATGGTTAAGAGTGTGATACTTGTATTCATAAAAACTAAGTAACTACATCAGCCCTGCTTCGCAGGAAACCTGCCCACAATTGCTATTTTCCCTTTGTTTTCTCTAATATTTAATTTGATGTAATCACATGGTGCATAATCAAGATACTGAATAGGAATCTCATCTAAGTCAAAACATATTTTTAGGAAACCTGTAGAAATGTTATATTTTTTGAGACTTCTACATTGGTGTAATTCAGATGATTGAAAACTGCATCTGTGCAGCGTAGCAGTATCAGCTGAAAAGATCTAAGTTACTTCTGTGCAAAATTTAACAAGGTATTGCCTACATGGTCATGTATGATTATATATATATATCCTTATGTATGATTTGCCGCGGTTTTTAACTTTTATTATCAATGAGAAATAACTTGATATACTGCACAAAGTTTAAGCTGCCTTGGGCAAAATTAGTGCTATGGACCCCTGTTTCCCTGTATTTCCATTTGACTCTAAAAATAATATTACATCTTCAGCTGTAAGCTCTTGCATGTACTTTATTAGTCATGAAATATGCATTTTTTTAATTATCTCTTTCTCTATTTTTCTCACTCCTACAGAAAACCCAGTATCATGTACCACCTGTAGCAGTCATGCTTAGGAGTAAGGAGTAAGGATGGTTTGTAGGATAGGCTGGAAAAGAGTCAAACAGCAGCTATTCTCTATGCTTCCTGATGAACTGGTCTCAAAGGAATGTTTCAGACAATAAACTCACTCATGTAGTTCCCCATTGCTATGCAAGCTCTGCAGTCAGTATGCAGATAGCAGCATGGGTTCTGATCATTTTAGCAATCTGGAGTAAAGCCTTCAAGAAAACCTCTCATCTTGTGCAATCTCATCTGAGATCCACAATCTGTCCACTGTGGCATGACGTTTGCCTGACTGCAGATATAGAATGACATAAGCACTTAAATAGCTCGTATCACTCAGCATCACACCCTTGAAGTATGATAATAATTTACACTCTATGCATTTAAGCAGCTTGCAAAAACAAATTGTCACAATATGTTATTATGGTTGTTTTTATTGTTACCCAAATGCTAAGAATGTGCCTAGAACCTTGCGAAACAGAAGTACACAGGGCTACACTCAGAGCTTATTTGCACATATGGAACCAAAGAGCTGGAAGTGAAAATACACTGATTCAGTTCAGAGGAATGGTTTCAGGTTTTTCCATTGCAGTTTCAATCATTAAGTAGAGTCAAATCTTCTGAGAACACAGTAGTATGTGAATAAATTAGAGACTTTAAAGATGTTACAAAGGAACAGCAAAAGCACTGTAAGTTTCAGATGCTTTTTGGATAGCTTTTGAAGCAATTGCTACAAATGCTACAACATTACCATCCTTTAATTTAATGCTGTATTATGAGGCCTCAGGCAAATCTGAGTCTTGTCAGGCATCTCAGAACTGTGCAAGAAACTTCCAGTCCCTGCTCTTTTAAAGATAACAACTGTGTTAAATATATGGTGGTACAAGTAAATGTACAAAACAAAATCACACAGAATCTCAGAATGGCTGAGGTGGGAAGGCACTTCCCATATTCCCATGATCCAAACCCACTCTCAGAACAGGGTCAGCTCCAGAAGCTTGCTTACAGCTGTGTCCATTCTGGTTTTGTATATCTCTAAGGAAACTCAACATCTCTGAACTTGTTCCAGTATCTGATCATCTCCACAATAAAATATTTTTTCTTACTTTTCAGTGGATTTTACTGTATTTCAGTTTGTGCCCATTTCCTCTTGTCTTTTCATTGCACACCGCTGAAAAAACTTTGTCTTCTTTACTCTCTCCCATGCAGACTGAGAAATGCCTTGTTGTTCAGCTTGTTTTTCTTAAAGACCCCATCCATGTCTGTTCTTTAGATCACTAGTTTTGACTTACTCCCTGATGTATCTTAGGAAACTTTGAGATCCTTCATGTGTCAGGTTTCCTATTTCTCCAAAGAGATAAAAAAAATCTGGAAACACTTTATTCAAACACTGGAAATCAGACAGTGTCTATATTTATTTGGGTTCACCCCCTCCTATCTGTGAGAAACTTGCATACAATACGACACTTTTCCCCGCAAACATATATCAATGTCATATTTGTGCAAAAAGACATACAATAAGGAGATTGTTCATTAATAGGTTTTAGGAGGCCGGAATATAGTGAGCAAACTGAACTTCAGAAATCCAGAAGGATTCCCCACAGTAAGTGCTTAAAATAAAGTAAATTGAACCCAAACATTAATATGCAGGCAGCTCAATGTGTGTACTAGGCTGTTGCTTGCACTTCCTTCCTTACCCCGAGTAACAGCTACCAAACTCAGCGCCATAGCAGACAAGCTACTTCACTGTGCATCAATCTCTGCTTACAACAATTCTTTTTCAAACACCAATATTCTGTTAGATACTGATGCTTTGACAGTCCTTTCAATGTGTGAAACAACCTGATTGAAGGTGAGCTAGTAATACCCAAACTCCCTGAACTGTCTCTGTTGCTCTGGCAAGAATACCAATATGAAGTTATATCCTGGGAGTGCAGGTAAGGCATCTTGCTCAGTACGTTGCACTGCAGTATTGATGCCAGAGTCTTACCTGTCTCTGTGAAACAGAGGACTTGACAGGAAGAAGTGAGTTGTTCTGTTGTAATGAAGTGAACCATACCCTAAGTAGAATACAGATTCAATTCACCTTTTCCTAGATGAAATTCAGTTCTCTATTTCTTTTTCATTTGATGTCTGTCTTCCAACATTTTGAGAAACCTTTCATGTATGGCCAGGGCAAGAGATATTGGCCTGTAAGTCTAAGCTACACTTGCACAAAGCCTCATCTGAAAGTAGAAATGAGAGAATGATTCAAACCAAGAGTAATTTCCAGCTTCTTGGGCAAATAAAAGTACACTGATTGTCAGGCAAAGATCTGCTACTCTTCTAACTCCACACTTAGAATTCTTAGTTTTCCCTTGTAAAGTTCCCACTAACTTGAGTTTCTTTTCTTTTGAACAAAAGGAGACAATGCCAAATTCCCTTCAATCACTTACAGAGAAATAAAATGTCTACACAAAACTGGCCCTATTATTTCTGGCATGACTTCCTTACAAGGAAGTGTTAAATCTTTGTGCTAATAATTTAAATAATTTTCTGTGCAGTACTCAGAGTACTTGTCCACTAGAATACGTGTGTTTTATATAGAAAGACACTAACCTTTTCTGTCTTTTAGAGATGGTAAGGGTGAGAAACAAAGAGAGAAAGCGCTTGACCAATGTTATTCAATTTACTCACCTCTTTGACAGTATAGGCAGAACCCAAATGCAGTGTTGTACTTCTTATCATAATGGAAGCACTTGCTTAAGAAAACAGCTTAACATCCTGAATCGCAAAGCAAAATTTTCAGAAGGAGAAAGAAAAAAAACCCCACCCCTAAATATCAAGTTTTAGAATCCTTATATATATATATATATAGCAGTATTGAAAAAACCTCTATCTATAATGTGTAAATATGAATCATAGTTGTCACAGAAAAACAGCTTCTTTTTTCAGTTACTACCACTATATTATAATTTAAAAAAATTAAAAAATTAGCAATTAAATTCACAGAGACAAAAAATATAATAGTTATTAAAATTTTTATTCTTTAAATTACAATAATATTTGTATGGTCTTATCTTCAGCTCTGAAAACTTTTTTTGCTGGGCATTTTTTGGAGATTAGTGTAAACATGTTTATAAAGCATCATTCCAAAGGAGATGAATGTGGATGGCTAATGAGCAAAGCAGTAGTGTAGAGTTCTGCCTTCAAAAGCTGAAGCTCTTGAACATATTTAAAGAATAGATGTATTATCTTTCTAAATTAAAAACAGAACAAAACAAAACAAAAAAACCCTGGAGAGACAGAGCTCAGCTATGTTCCATTTTCCTAATTCAAAGCGAATTTCAGTTTGAATGAAACAGTGGTTCCTAATAGCTTGCAAGTAATAGTTCTTCCAATTGCTGCACCTTTGAAATAGCAGCTGGAGATTAAAAGTACCTAGAAGAAAGGCTCTATAGGATCTTTTATTGGGTATATTCCCATAGCTGTCGTACCCTTTTTATAAGATAGTTCAGAGAAGCCAGATTAGTTTGAAATATATAGAAAGCATTTGATCAAACAGAAAAGTTAGTTGACAGTAAGTCATCAGGGCTGTGCAGCATCTACCTGCAATATCTGGCAACTATCAGATGTGAAACTGCAGAACTGCTGACCAATATGTGTGTAACCTATCATTAAAAAGAGCTACAGTGAGACAAAAGTAATTTCAGCATTACTATCATCACTCTGAGAAAAGGAGTGTACAATGTAATCTCCAGTTCCGTGAATGAGTCCAGGCTTATTCAAGTAAACTTCAACATGAATAAATATAAATCAATGCAACTAGGGAAAACAATATCTAAAACTTTCTGAAAAATAGCCATGTGTGTTTATGAAACCAGATCTGGCAGCTGCAACTGGGGAAAGAGATTTTGAACTCCTGACAGAGTCAGTATTCTGAGATCAGTAAGCAGTGGCAGAAAACAAAATAAAATTAAAAAAAAAACCATGGACATAATCAGGATAGATTATTTCTGTCAGGTTTCTGTTTCCTAGCTCAAGAATAATCACAATATTTTCTTTGTTTTGTACTTCACATAAAAAACCTGCTTCATTAAATATCCAACAAAGATTCTTCTCTTGTTCTGGCATAAAATGTTCAGATGCAAGGGATTATTGTTCTTGTTATAAAGTGAATCTGCATCTAATAAATCACCAGGAAATTCTATCTTTTTCTACAGATTCTGAAACAACTTTTCCAGGAAGCTTTTCTCAGGTTGATATTTTAAATTTGCCTGATTTCTGTGGCTACCATTCACCTGCAGTTATCACATGACAGCTATTTCAGGTAAAAAATGATCTTGTGGTAGGTTGAACTTGGCTGGAGGCCAGGTGCCCACCAAAGCCACTCTATCACTCCCCTCCTCAGCTGAAATGGGGAGGAAAAAAATGTAATTAAAGGGTCATGAGTTGATATAATGACAGGGAGAGATCACTCACCAATTGCTGTCATGGGCAAAGCAGAATTAGTTTGGGGAAAGTTAACTCATTATCAATCAAATCTTTAAACAACTTCCCCCCAAGCCTCCCTTCTTCCTGGGCTTAACTTTACTCCTGATTTCTCTACCTCCTCTCCACAACAGCACAGGGAGACAGGAATGGGGGCAGCTGTCAGTTCATCACATGTTGTCTCTGCTGGTCCTTTCTCCTCAGGGAGAGGATTCTTCATATTCTTCTCCTGTTCTAGTGTGGAGCCTCCTCTGGTGGAGACACTCCTGCATGAACTTCTCCAATGCAGATCCTTCCCACAGGCTGCTGTTCTCAAACTGTTCCAAAGTGAGTCCCTTCAACGGTGCACAGTCCTTCAGGAACAGACTGATCCAGCGTGGGTCCCCTGCAAGGTCACAAATTCCACCACCAAACCTGCTGAAACATGGGGTATCCTTCCACGAGTCCACCAGTCCTACCCTTGTAGCATGCTTCAGAGTGGGGTACTACATAGGCTGTAGGAGGATCTCTGCTTCACTGTGGACCTCCATGGACTGCATGGGGACAACCTGCCTCACCATTGTCTTCACCACAAGCTGCAGGGGAATCTCTGCTCTATTGCCTGAAGGACCTCCTCAACCTTCTTCTTCACTGACCTTGAGTCTGCAGAGTTTCTGCAGATATATTTCTGTCACATATTTTACTCCTATTTCCAGCTGCATTTGCTGTTGCTCAAGAAATTTTTTCCCTTTTTAAATATGTTAATCCAGAGGCACTACCACCATAGCTGATGGGATTGCCCTCGGCTAGCAGTGGGTCTGTCTTGGAGCTGGCTGGCTTTGGCTCTGTCAGACATAGGGGAAGCTTCTGGACCTTTTCACAGAAAGCCACCTCTGTAGTCTGTATGCTATCAAAACCTTACCACATAAACCTAGTATAGATCTATCCTTACAGCTATCTTAATGAATATGGTGAGGAGATCTGCTTTTCCACTTTGTTAAAAAGTGGAGTCAGAAATGGCAGAAGGCCAACTTTTGTCAGTTTAGTTCTGACTTAGAAGTGGATCAAATCAAACTTAGAAGCAGAACAATTTAAGGAATTAAGGGTGATGATAATGACTTAGAGAAAATGTCCTTTGTCCCAAACAAAGAAGGAAAGCTGGGAGTGGAGAGCCGCAGCATGTCCTGAAAGGCAGCTGTGACTCCTCTCTCCCGGGTCGCTGCCGCGGCGGGGACAGGCGGGCTGCGACACTGTCGGTGACGGTGAGACAGGACCGGCAACCGGGGCCACAATGCTGAAACCAGGAGAAACGGCAGTGGCAAGAAAAAAAAATAGCTCACTAAAAAGCAGCAGCAGAAAGGAGCAGGAGAGAAAGTTTTCTCTCCGACAGCCAGCACACGCAGCTCCAACCTTCCCCCAGAGCTGTGTGATGTCCCCAAGAACAAAAAGCGACAGAGCAAACCTGTTTCTTGCCACACCTTGCCCCAGTCTGCCCTCCACCCAAACGATCAGGCAGTTGACTACTTGTTTTGTTAACTAATGGCATAGGGATTTAGTGGCAGGGAGGGAATTTACATTATCATTCCAAACTACAACATATACCAAAAGACTAAACAAAGAGAAGGATTACATAACATAGGAGGATTGTATAATATTTAGAATACTGCTGAATTGCTGTAAGATCAGAGTTCTAGAGAGCTAACTCATCATTGCAACTGCTAGAACTCAGCTTTTTCTGATGTCCCAGAACAGTCAGTCCCAAAGGGCAGGCAAGAATTTTTATCCCAGGATGTCTTGGGTTGAGCTGGCAAAATGCCAACTGCCCAAGAACAGAGAAACAGTGTTCCTCTCCCCCCCCAACCAGCCAAGAGAAAAGGAAAGGAGAGAGAGGAAAAAAAACTTCCAAAACCAGGTTTATGCTGAAACTAATTATATATTTATACAGAAAAGAGAAAACTAAAAGAAAACTACAATATAACACA
>JAOXXN010000001.1:54084102-54096669 GCA_026770055.1 Myrmophylax atrothorax
TTCTAGAACATGGGAGGAGAAGAGGGAGGGGCAAAGCATCCCATTGGTCCAAATGCGAACAGGGGGGAGGAACAAGGAAAGGACCAATGGGGAACAGGGATCAGAACATTACCAAATATGGGAAACTACTGCAATGCACCAAACTGGGACCAAACAGAGAAGGGTTGGCAGGAAATTCCTAGGGGTTTTTGGGAAGAACTTGTATAGGGGCTATTATGGGGAAAATATAATGGGTAGACTTGTTGTCATTACAATATTAAACTGGGGATATATCAATATATGGGGTAAAATTATTCAAGTTCTCATAAATCCTTTGCAGAACAGTAAGATCAACAGGTCCAGGCTCCTCAATCTTGACATCCTCATCGATCCATATAATTGCTTCCATTTTGTGAACTCCAGGTCTATCCAGACAGTGATCATTGCTTCATTCCCCACCAGCCATTCTTTATGATGCTTTATGCTTCTCTTTCTTGTTTTTGTTTTATTTAGATCTACTTGTTCAAGTAAGTTGTACACTATAGTTTGTATTTTCTGACTGAATAAAAAGGAAATGTAGTTCTACTAATGTTATTTGCACGAGACAAATTTAGTTTCTCTGATAATTTGTGCACGTAAACCTCAATTGCTATGAACATCTATGGAAAAGAGAGAAAAGAATGAGTTTAGCCAAGCAATATGTATTTTTAAAAGGTCAGTAGATATTCATATTTATTTAGCATTATTCTGCCAATCTAACTTTCTAATAATCCAATATCTTACTAGTACTTTCAACTAATATTGTCCAAAATAATTTCTAACATTGATATCCAACCCAGTTCAGCCTGTTCAGTCAATAAAAATAATGTGCTAATATGAATATAAATGAATCCATTTTCATGGTTTATGATTGTGACTAAATTATTCAGCATAAAGACATAAAAAGATGCAAACTTACATCTGTTAGCAAATCCTTTGTTACTTATTTTTGGAAGCACCATCCAACTGAGTATTTCTTTCACAAGTGCCAATTTGGAAAGAAGTAGTAGATTCTTTGTCATTTAAATTTAAGAGTCTTTGGAATTCTTTGAATTCAAGACTCTTTTTGCTATTTTTCTTATCTTGTCTTCTGAGTGTGAATCAAGTAGCTGAGTGGGGTTGGGTTTTTTGGGTTTTTCTAACACATACATCATTCAATTAAATCTGGCACAGTAATAATAGGTATTAGAATGATCTCTTATTGCATTAGTGTGTAGGAAGAGCTAATAACATATTTTACTATATTATACCTTTTGAATATTTAATCTTATAGAAAAAGCTATCTTCAATGGCGATTTGTGCACTTTAGAGTCTAAAGAAGGACTATTGTAACAAACGTGTTTCTTAATAGATGAATGCTGTATGTTGGGCAAAGAAAAGCAAGAAAGAATCTAATAAATTTGAGTTAAATGGATAATAAGATTTACTATCTGGAAAATTTTTTTTGATGTCTTTTTTTTCCCCTGTTATTGGTGAAAGGATGAGTTTAGATAATTAGTTATTATCTAACTTTTAATATGTCACTTAGTCTAAGTATGTAATCCTTTGTTCTGCATAGTTTTTTATCAGCTGAATCTTCCATAATGAAGAGTAACTGGGACTCAGTAAATTAACCTTAATGGATAACCTGAATAACTGCAGCTTTCTAGGTGTTACTTCTTAGGAAGGACTGCAAAATCAGACCAGGAAGCAAATTACATTTTTTTGGCATTGTTAAGTTAAGAGGTGTTATGTCATTCACTATTGATACCCAAAAAGCTAAATTAAAGGTAGTCCAGTTTCATCTGTACTCTTGTAAGAACAGTATTGAACTCAACTTATTACAATATTCTAGAAAAAAAAGGAACCAAACAAACAACCACAAAAAACCTTACAACTTTCTACAGACAATAAAATTTCCATAATACTTGCCCATTTTTATTGTAAGTTCCCAATGTCCTTATGTTGTTGGACGTATCACTTTGCTCATCTTTATTACTAGATTGGATCATTGAATTGGGGGAGGGCTCTCAATACCTAAAGAACATTCTAAGTGTAATTTTATTTCATAATGACAGATTATTTCTTGTGAAACACGCTGAAACCACTGTCAACTGATCTTCTAGAAAATTAAGCTGCATTATCTCACAAAATACAGACTTCTTATAAAAGCGGCAAGGCGAATCTAATGGATAGTTGTCAGAAGATAATCACCTCCCTTGGGAATTATGGATATTCTGCTAAATCTTGTATCTTTTACAGACTTATGGATATGATTATATTATGACAAAAAACCCTGTTGCATTACCTACAGTTTTCACTGAAGGACTATCTGCAATCATCTACTTGAAATATCTCTAGAGAGCATTTCTTTGTGCTATTAAATTTCAAGTCTAAAATAACCACATGAGAGAATATCCATCATTCAGCTAGAGAATTGTAACTGTTTTTTAAACCCCTTTACTGGAAAGTATCAAAGTAAGAAGCTTCTGTAAGAATATTTCTGTCAATATTGCAGAAAAAATTAAATGTGACCTATACATAACATTAATTATAAAATCAATATATACAATAGTGATAACAACAATATAATAGAAAAAATACATTAGAAATCAGAAAAAGCACTAATTTTTCTGTTTTAAAAGCCCTAATGCTAGCCATGCCTCTGAGCTGAGTAGAGCACAATGACAAGAAAACTGAATTGTGCCATTGTGGTATCTTTTTGACCACAGCTATATAAAAAATATCCTTCATACTGGAGTGATTTTATTTAAACTTAACCTTTAAAATAACCTTCTATGAACCTGGTTTAATGTTTAATTAACATATTTATGAAAATCATGGAATAATTTAGTTATTTCTCAATTCAGCAGCATAAGAGAATTTGGAAGAGTGAGGAAAGAGACTTTTTTACTCTCTTCGTGGAAATGAAACACTGTTTTCTTCATTTTGCTTAGTTGCAACAGTATTTTAAACTTAAAGAGCATTTTTCTTTTGAGGATCTGTCTAACAACACATGAAAGAAGATTTTCAAGAAATATGTGGTAGTGTTATGTTACAGGCAAGAAAATTTGTCTGCTCATTGAAACTTTAAGACAAATTAGGAGTGCAGACAGAATATTAAATAAAAAAAATAAGCTAAACCTTGCTAGTCAAGGTATCCCATTGCAGTATTGGATTCTAAATGGTATAGACAAGCCTTTAATATCAATTAAAAGTTTACTTCTACTTTTACATAAAGAGGCATTCCAACTAAAAAGAGATGCTACACTCCAGTTCCCCACAGCCCTGCCCACCCATGGGCCTTGCCAAGCTAGACCCACCCACATTCCCACATCCCAACATAACTTCTGTTCATCCCTGAAGCCCTGCCTGGCCTTCCCAGCTTTGTGTCTGACCGTGCTCCCCTTCACCAGGCCTGGCCCTGATTCCCACAGACCTGCCTGACATCGTGGGCAGGGGCATTTCTAGCCAAGCTCAGCACAGGGACAGCTACAAAGTTTGCTGAGAACTGTGTCCAGACAAGTTTTGAATATCTCCAAGTATGGAAGCTTCACAACCCCTCTGGGCAATCTCTTCCAGTTTTTGACAACACTCACACTGAAGAAGTGTTTTATCGTTTCGGTGGCATTTGTTTTTTTTCCCACTGTACAACAATTGTATCTTGTCCTGTTAGCGAGCACCAGCAAGGGACTCATTGCATGTCTTTTAATCATCAGATTTTTGCACATGTTGATAAGATCCCCTGAAGCCTTCTCTTCTCCAGTCTGAATAATCACATTTCTTTCAGCCACTCCCCATATATCATATGGTACAGCTATTTGATCATCTTAATGGTACCGAAGTCTGGTCTTAAGGAAAGTTTTTAGGGGGTTGTCACAGGTTTTGGAATATATTTGGATGTTTTAACTCCAAATTGACTCATGAAAATTACAGAATTCTGGATTAAAATCATTTGATAAAGTTTAATTCAGCATTAATGTCCCAAATTTCTTAAAAAAAACCCAAACATCTAAATGGTGAAGTTTCTCCCATTAAATTTTTGTAAAATATCTAATCTTCTGAAGGAAACTACAAAGTCAGTTGCCAGTACAGCTTATAAATTGATCAGTATCTTGCCACTTCAGTTTTTGTGCTTCCTATCCATATATTTGATAAAGAACTTGATTTTAGATTAGCAGCAAAATTCATCTATCATAAAAAGCCTGAGTAATTGTTTCTTTCTTGAAAATTATGGGATTGGCAAGAAATTTAACTTTACTGTTTGTAATCAGGATTCAATTATTTTCTTTATCCAGCACTTTTATTCAAGTCTGTGGTTTGACCACCTGTTGCAATAAACAGATCCACAGATTGTAAAACATTAAGGAGGCGCTGATTATCCAGCCTGACTTCAGCATAACACACGTCACAGATTTATTCTTTGAATTAACCTGATCCCAAACTAGAGAAACATTTCTAGTAGAGCACACATTTTAGTGAATTCTCCACCACACCTTGCAAATACAGCAGATTTATTACTATCACTCTCATTGTAACTTCTTTACTTTTATTTGCTGTTCTCTTTTCTGGAATTTTTGAAGTACTTTAGACCAATTTACACAGTACTGATCAGACTATATTCTCAGTCTGAATGTATGATGTAACACCTGGCCTCAATAATTGGCATTCATGACTGGTTTTACAATTGGTCACCCCAACAATAGCAAACAATCTCATTTGTTATTTTGCCCCTCTTCCATAGTTCTTTTCTATTATGATTGTGAAAAATTTTCTTATATTCAGAACTAGTTTGGAAACAAATGCAGTAGCCAAGTTTCATGTGCTTTAAATTTATATTGTCAATATCTTTGCTACTCTTATTTCAACATTCTCTGAGTATTGAGGAAGGCTTATTCTGTCTCCAGACAAACCAATTTTGTAGCATTATTAATTTATAAAAGTCTGTAGCTATTAACACCACAGATAATTTAATTCAGTTGGTACAGAAATTTCTACAGGAACGCAAAATATAATAAGAGGCAAAATTAATCTGCCTTATGGTCTAGTTGCTTAGAGTGTACTCCCTATAGGGAGAATGCAATAAGTAAGTCTTGTTTATTCCGAGCTACATTAAACCTTTTTTGTTGTTGATTAAACCATCATCTGATTGATTTGTCAGATACGGAAAACAATAAAAAATAATTACCATAATCTTCATTGTCAAATGACATGTGCCTTGTGAGCTGTAATGCAGAATTCTTCTTGAATAACTGAAGCCTTTCTACTTGCTCTTCATTTAATTTCCCATTGTGACAAGTGAACTGCTTTTGAGGTATGGGATATTGCTTTTCTCCACAGATTTGGATTTGTATGTGGTCAATGTAATAGAGAGAATGAAAGGATTTGTTCTAAAAATAATATAATACTTCCCTGTTATAAAGTAACAGCAGAAACAAAAGTATTTTCCATTACCAGAAAATGTGTTTAAGGAAAATAGTGGGACAGATTTTACACTGTATTAAATTCCAACTGGTAGCAATAAATGAATCAAACAAGACAACGAATGAATTTCACTATCTAGTTTATTGCTTCATTAGTAGTATTTTTCATATATGTTTACTGGAAGAAAAGGTATATATAGTTTACCTCAGATATATTGAGTATTTTTAATGCTCTACTGTTATTTGCATTAGGAACTTAATTACCATATAAATATTTGATTCAGACACTAAGGGTGTATGTATTATCTGTTTACTTCAGGACCTGGCATATTACTCTTAGGAGACTTGTACAAGGTATGAATATTGAAAGTACCTGAAATGCAGATTTAACAGAAAGACAATGCTGTTTTATGAAAGGTAATTATAGTTAGGTTATTAGAAAACAACAAATTGCAATGTTTTATTTAACCAAATAAAGTCCAATATATTGTGTACTATGTGTTCTGTAAGTAATACATTGAGTTTTCTACTCTTCTGTAAACATAATTATGCCCTTCAACTACATATTAGTCAGGAAAAGCAGCACATGTGTGGCTGTGGGAGAGTCAGTTTATCAGATTTTGCCCACCTTGACATACTTGATCACAAACAAATTAATATCCTATGTTTGTCATTGCTGCAGCTGTGCTTTGGGATCAAAGACATGTTCTAGATTTTCACAGTAAGATCTTAAAAATTACAAAAATCAATTCCTGCATTTATTAAGAAAAAAATTAAACTGGTCACAGCCACAGCAAACAAATCTACAAGCAGTGACAACTTCAAGGAACATGTTAGAATACTTCAAAAGCTAGAATTGTGAATTCAAACCTGAGGAGAGGCTATGTTTCTGTTACAGAAGATCTTAATCTGGCAAACTAGTATGCTACACTAATGCTTATACTAAGAACTCTATTTCATAAGTAGGGTCATTTTATTTCTTTTTCAAGAATATGCTGTTTATATTTGAAACCTTGTAACCTTGATAATATATTGCTATGAAGAAGTAATTTGTGTTGCTATTTTAAATAAAATAAATTTACCTCCTAACTTTCCATAGTAAATGTAGTAGTTTACATGCATTTTATTTTCAGGCTGTTTGGATTAAAGGTTGGTTAACTGCCATACTAGATGTTTTAGTTTAACCCCAGTAGGAAGCACAGCCCCATGTAGCCACTAGTTCACTCCAATCCAGTGGTATGAAGGAGACAGTCAGAAGAATAACAGTGAGAAACAACTTTTGGGTTGAGATAAAGAGAGTTTGTTAGGTAAAGCAAAAGCTGCAAAGCAAAGCAAGGAATTAATTCACCATTTTCCATGGGCAGTCAGGTGTTCAGCCATCCCCAGGAAAGCAGGACTCCATCACACTTAACAGTGACTTGGAAAGACAAAAGACATAACTCTGAAGGTCCCCCCTTCCTTCTCCTTCCGTCAGCTTTATATGCTGAGCATGTTATCATAAGGTATGGGATATCTTTTTGGTCAGTTGAGGTCAGCTCTCCCTGTTGTGTCCATTCTCAACTTCTTCAGCAACCCCAGCCCCACTACTGCTGGGGTGGAGTGAGAAGTAAAAAAAGCCTTTGACCTTCTCAGCAATAACAAAAACTTCTCTGTGTAATCAAGGATGTTTTTCAGAACAAATTCAAAACAGAGCACCACACATGGGAAGAAATTGACTATATCCCAGCCAAACCCAGTGCACTAAAGAACCTGAAAAATTTGAACATGTATTTGAAATTTTGTTATCTTTTGTTATATCTCTAAAGAAGGCCCCCTCATAAATAAAATAAATAAAGAAAAGAAATGCAAGAGACACCTTATTTTGTACTGTATAACATTTAGGTTATGCAAAATGCACTAGGCAGTGGACATTAGGCTTGACTAAAAGAAAGATAGAAGTGAGATTTCTGACCTGGAGGTTCCAAATATTAACTTCACAGATTACTCCAGAGTCTCTTCAACCGTGGATTGTTTTTTTTTTGTGCGTGTGTGTGTGTGTGTGTGTAGTGTACTATAAAACTACAACACAGATTCAATCACATCAATGTTAGTAGTAGAGATTATAGCGGAATCAGACTGAAACAACTAGAGGTAAGAGTCCAGAAAAAATGGAAGAGTTTGCTTATGTCAAAATGTTTGTGACACAAAGGGAGATACTATGATCACAAACTATATACCATACTGAGTAATAATAATGATGATGATAATAATAACATTAATGGCTAAAAGCAAAATGAACCAGACACAACTTGGCATAATTTAATTCCTAACTGTAGTTTACAACAAATGCAAATTTGTACTTAGCAATAAAATAAGAAGATGCTCTTGCTTAAAAGCTGGTTTGTTTTTATAATTTTCTGCTCTGTGAATACTAGGGGTCTTTTTTGCATAATGTAAGATCTGTTCTTGAAATTTCTATTCTTCAGAGAGCACTTTAGCTGTGTGATGAACGACCAGAATGCCTCCACTATTCTTATCAAGCCTTAAGTATTTTTTTATACTGCTGTTGTTCTTATTTTTCAGGGTCTTTCAGTTTTGTACCAAGTTCACCGAAATGTACTTTGTGGAAATATCTTCCAGATTTTGAAAGCTATAATTTCAGATATTCATCATGCAATCTAGTAAAACATTGACATTAGACTTTTACTATACTTTTCATGTGAGTCAACTTATAGCTCGACAGAGTATTAATTCTGTTTTTATCTATTAACAAAAAAAAAAAAAAAATGCATCTCACAAAATGCACTGGAGTAAATTACGCATGAACTTTTTACTGTTTGCTCAGACTGATTTTCAAAACACAAGGAAATATGAAAATGCTAATGAAATAAGCTGCTGGGCACTGATAAGTGACTCAGAGCAACTTCAAACATTTCTATTAAAGTAAATCACTGTACTCCTTAATGTTGACATGTGTTATCTATTCAGCCACTGCAACATGGTGCCTTTTTTGTTCCATGGCATGTAGTACCAGCCTGTAGATTTTTTTTCTGGTGGTAACAATAGAAATCAGGAGCTAAAAGTTGCCCTAGCAAGCAACTGTGTTATCTTCTGATAATGCAGAAGTGTTATACATACTCACTGTGGCAATGAAAATTTGGTGTTTTGAAGCAATTAAAATTTGCTATTTGCATTATATTATTTTATATTCACTAACTAGAGATTAGTGCCTAAAAATGACCAACACAAACCTTGAGGGACAAAAACAACAGAAAGAAATCAAAAATTAGTGACATAAACTGAAACAGACAAGAAATTATAAAAATTTTAAGACTTTTAAGTGTATTCAGCTAAAATGAAACAAACAAATACATAAAATTTTACCTACATTTCCTTTGTAAAAAAAATATTGCATGATGCTAAATGTTGGAATAACAGCTCACCTGCTGTACAGTTCAAAGCCACTGACAAATAAGAAAAATGAGCATTACAAATACCCAAGTCCTGTAGAAGCCTTATGCGGTATCCTGGAAAGTAAGATTATTGAAGGTCTCTATGGGGTGATGGGCTGGTAAGTCTTGATGAGTTGAGGGAAATGCCTCAGTGCCCCTCCCCCCCATCCCCCCCTCCAGAGGGATGCTGATAAGTGGTGTTACCAAAGAATGGAATATAAATTAGCATAGCCTTTCTTTGCTGTACCCTGTGGCACCCTCCAGGCTCAAGGAGCTTACCCCCCTCAGGCATCTGTATCACTCCCAGAAAATTGACTATAGACACACGAAACCACCTGAAGGAAAAAGAAGTATAAGAAGAAGTGCAGTTTAACTGCAACTTGGGGAGTAAACTTCCACCTCTGGGAGAGCAAACCACGAGCTACCCTGTCTTCCCCATTCCATTGACATTGCAGGGGTAAGCAATCAAATTCTTACTTTATCTTCCTATGCCTTACTAATTATAATTTGTTATAGCTAGCTGGGTGTATATGTGTTAATGGGAAGCGGCTATATTTTTCCTGTTGCTTTTCACATGTGGTGTTGAACTGTTGTGTTTCTGTTTAGTAATCCTCTGTTAGTTAAGTTTGTCATAGGAGTGGCATATTGCTGGGGTGGCCTGTAAAATGCGTGTTGTGCTGGTGTCTTTTGGGGTATTTTGTACAATACTGCAGCTAAATGTTATCACCGACTAAGTAACCCATATAGTCATTGTCACGTACCTGTATTAATAAATGTTATTTCGGGAGCTATAGTGAGGAAAGTTCTTTTCTTGCTATTAAGTGTTGCCTCATAGCTGAGGTTAGAAATGATTCCAATCTGTGTGCTAGCCATGTTGTTAGGCAGTGTTGGTTTCATAAGGCTCTAATTTTTCTGGAGACGCTTATTTAGCTAATGAGTTCTCCCTGGCTTAAGTGAGGCTCTCATAGGGAGTCAAAAATCTTTCCAGCCTGTGTTCTATCCTAGTTTCGATAGGCAGTGCTGGGCTCATAAAGTTTTGATTATCCCGAGGGTGCTTATAGCTATTAACTTTATATTAATAGAGTTAAGACTAGAAATCTTTGCATTTCTATCTCCCTCCTCCCTTTCACGTGACAGTCTCTTTTAGAATAACACAGCACTTATATTCACAGAGGTTCCTCTGTCTGGTTTCCTACAAGTTTGCTGTCACTTTCCTGACATTTAGAGTGCCTACCATGTGATTGTTGGAATATTGAGTTTGGGGGTTATGAAATAGAGATAATATATAAACTGTTAATGAGGCATTGTATCTGTGCTTTAAAAGTCTTGTCATTATACAGAAGTGCAAATTTAATGCCTACTTATTCAAAAGGTTTCCTGATTTATATGGAAATGTATTAATCAGCTTCCAAGCTCAAAAACTTGCATTACACACTAAAGATTAGAATGATAATTTGACTATTTAAAGACAACAACACCATTACAGAAAACTGCAATGGATTTTTAAGATAGAAAAGGCAAAGGGATATAAATGCAGGAATCAAACCCAATCAAGTCTGAAGAAGATCATTCAAGTGGGAGGGACAGGTCTGTTTGGACTTTGTTAAGTGACTAGAGGTGAGTTTATTCTCTCCCTTGCACAGGAGTACTTAACCCCAGAGTCTTCAAATGAAGAATCAGAATCAATTCCACTATTTTAAACTAAAATGGACTCCTACCTGGAAATAAGTTTTGTATTGTGACTACAGTGGCTACATTATTTTGAGCCTAAGATTCTTTTGCAGTTTTCATAGGTGCAAAGAAAACCATCTAGATATTCTGATACAGCCTTGATTTTTTTAACAGTAAATTGAAGGGTAATTATCATGCTTCTTTTCATTTTTATGGCATGTAACTAGCCTTCCCTCACCCACACCATATTTTCTTGGTTAATCCTAGATTTTCTCTCAAATGGTATACTTTAATTTCCAGGACATCAGGGTATGTGTTAGTTAACTTTACATAAACGTTGTATCTGGACTTGTTTTTGTGCTCAAATTCACTTCCCTTTCTTGACTATCTTTTATATCAGTAGCAAGCTGACAAGATCATATTTTAATCCCCATAAGCTACATCTCTTTTTCCTAATTTTATTTTGAGAAACAGATATTTTTGAAATTTGTTCTAGAAGTGGTACATCTTAACATCCTTGTTGTTGTTCTAATCTTCACTAAATAACTCCGTCATGTTAACTCATGTCAAAATTCATGTCAGTGGGGTAAAGTCCTCAGCAACTGGAAAAAAGGAGAACATTACCATAATTTTTAAAAAGAATAAAAAGGAGAACCCTGGGAACTACAAAAAGTCCTCTTCAACTTGTCACCAGAAAGATCATGGAACAGATTTCATGGAAGATATATCAAAACATATGGAAGACAGGGAAGTGATTAGACAGTTTTGCCAAAGGCAAATTGTGCCTGACTAATCTAGTGCCTTTCTATGATGGAGTAACTGCATCAGTGGGCAAGAGAAGAGCTACTGATACTATCTACCTGAACTTCTATAGGGTCCTTGATATGGTCTTCCACCATATTCTTCCCTCTAAACTGAAGAGATATGAACGATGGACAGACTGTTCAGATGGATAAGGAATTGCCTGGATGGCTGTGTACAAAAAGTTGCAGTCCTTTTACCTTGCTCGATATCCAAGGGAAAAACAGTAAAAGGTGATGTGCCTTAGGGGTCTGAACTGGGACAAATACTGTTCGATATTAAGTAATCTTAGAATCAAGGAGTGGTTTGGGTTGGAAGGTAACTTTAAAGATCATCTAGTTCACCCTCCTTGCCATGAGCACAGACATCTTTAACTAGATCAGGGGGCTCAAAGCCCCATCCAACCTGACCTTGAACACTTCCACTGATGAAAAAGTTTTATGATTAATTAAACACAAGTTTTTGTCCACTACTATGAAGCTTATTTAGCCAGTGTAAAAAGTGAACATTAGATGTGATCATTAAACTGTTCACAACAATATTTGCAGTCTTTCTCATTTTAAGTGTTGTAATGAAAATTATTTATACCAATGTGATAAACACAGGTATTTAAAACAATTTCTGGGCTTCTTTTTGTCTTGATTTATGCTTTATTTTCTTCTCATATTGTTTCAATGTCCATTGACTGTCATTGAATTATTTGCTCTGAGGAAACCTTTTAGGTCTTATTCAGTTATAAGTAATAGAGACAAAAATGTCAGGGGGAGGATGAGAAGTGAAATCATTGAAGAAATCAAGATCATATTCTGATTTAGAACCATATCTAAGTATTTGAATAATCAAAGTAGATATTAAACTGATAATAGCACACTTGAGCAAGAAAACTTTTTGAAGGATGGACTATCTCAGAAACCCAAAGAGGAAGATGAAAATAGGAAAATACTTTCCTGATAAAACAGTCAAAATTGCAGAATAGACAAGAGAGAGAGAACCTGAAATTATAAGGAAAAGATTGGAAGGAAGACTAACTATCTAAAAGATACACTGTGGGAGTTAATTCACAATATATGGCATGGAGAATGTCCTACCAAAAATGGGCTGATGAAGAGAATCAACCAGCCATTGAGAATGCTTTAACAACTGATGTTTTTAATGTTGTTTAAATGTACAGAAGGTCTTTTTTGCTAAGTCATTTTCTTCTTCCCAGAATACCCCTGTAAGCTCAGGGGGCTGGGGAAAGATTG
>JAOXXN010000001.1:54125702-54137932 GCA_026770055.1 Myrmophylax atrothorax
TGTCTGCGTGTCTTGGACTGTTGCTTTGAAAATTTTAATGTACCCTTTCCATCTATATTTGTAGACAAGCACCAATGATCACAGGGCACGGTAAGCAGATTAGAAAGACCTGAGAGAAGGAAAACACTGATATAGCTCTATTTCTGTTATTTAAGAAATACACACATTAGGTGTTATTTAACATTCTGAAGGATACTTCTTGACAATGAGGCAACCCCAGCAATGACTTTTATTCCATTTCCTTTTCACTTCCGTCAGTTAACACAAGGTAAAGACATCTCAGAGACTGAAAAAAAAAGTTGAAACTTTCTAATATGTCAGCATATAATAACACCTCTCTTAAACCTCTCAGAACAGAGTATCTGCATATCTGACCCAGCTGGTCCACTTCATCCCCTTTCTAGATGGTTACATGTACTAGAACTCTTCTTTCTCACAGTACTATTAAAAATAATAATAATAATAATAATAATAATAATAATAATAAAGCAAAACAAAACAAAACTGTATTTCCTTGAATAAGTTAATCATACCCAAGAACTTCCCTGTCTAGTTCTACAGAAAGAAATTGCACTCAGTTATTTAAGTTAAACACAAATTTTAAAAACAATGTTGACCTTTTATTTAAAAGCTAAATGATTTATTGGAAAGATTTAAGCACAGCTCTGAGTAACTTAAGCATAGCTTTTGAGGGTTTTTGAAGTATTTCATAAAAACTTATTCATGTAGAGCTCTAAAATGTGTTCTTTTTTAATGCAAAACTAATGAGATGTACTATTCACAGTGACTCTAGTAAGCTATTTTTTCAGGATAAATAGAAACAACTACTGTACATTATCATTTTCATTGGTAGCTACATAACTACGGTTATACTGAGAACACTGTATTTGTGTTTCTAGGCTTGAAAATTGAATAGAAATAGCTTTGGCAAAGAGCTTACTGAGTACTGTGGAGACATTATTTCCATAGGCTTACTGCTTCATTACTTTGAAATACAGTACATCATTCAGACTTTACAGGATTTTTTTTTCTATATAGGTGGTTAATATTTAATGTTGAGGTAAAGCAACTTTCCCACTCTGACTCTTCATTTCAGTCAAATCACATCATCTAGATGAAGTTATCTGTCTGGTAAAATTCTCCACCTGCCTTTTTCCCTTTTTGGAGATTTTTCAAATGGCTATTTGACAGTCAAAAGCAGCTGATGGCTTAAGGAGAAGATTGGCTGAAAGCTGAACTTTATGAGACAATTAATTCTGAAAATATATGCAAGATATCTCTACAAAATTATGTTCTATGTGCATTTTGTTCAGTTGGACATGAGTGGTAAAGCACATTGTTCTGATTTAAAGGTCAACTGGAAGGAGAAATAAAACCAACTCAAAAAGAGATTATAAATCAGAGTTACAATTTAATAGAAATATTACAATAAATGCAATGATACAAAGAGAAATAGGTTTTAACCCACAAACCCCAGAAGTATAACCCAGCATTAGCCCCTGTGCTGAGCCCCACGTGGTCCCCCTCAGTCCAAAGTAAAAGCAAAGTAAAACCTGTTGGTGTAGAGGATGGTCGCAATCTGGTCGAGAGTGGTGGTCACAGTCCTGTCGAGGTTCTGATCCTCCTCTGCATCCAACATGTGGTACCAGAAGTCCCCAAACCCCAAAACTACATATACTAAGGTTCAGATGGGAATGCCCAGTATCTCTCACAGGGCAGGGGTTTCCACAATGGGTGATCTCACTCTGAGTCATGGGATGTTTTCAGAATCACTTTTGGCCTACTAGCAGACACGCCCCTCAGTCTGGGTGTGAAGCTGGTAATTGCCTCCCCAGAAGGGAGTTATCACACCTGAGTCATTGGTGTGAAGACCATATCTCACAGGGTTCTCTAATACCCAGCTTGTAGCCTGGGGGGTGAGGTGTACCCTTGGTGTTAACTGTTCATTAGAAATTACATAGGGTGTAGAATACAGCTTTGGTTACACCCACACAGTAAAAACCTGGTCCTGCTGCTCTAACTAGGACGCACGTTGTTCTGTGGATTCAGATATTTAGAATAGAAACAATGTTTTCTTTGAGTGTGTAAAGACAGTAGTGTCCCGAGAAAGCTTGGATGTGATAAATTTATGTTCAAAACAGGAAATCTAACGAACTTTTTATATTTTCTTTCATATTTTGTTTTTAATCAAGATTCATCAGCATCTTTGACACTCTAACAGGGAAGAAGAACAGAATATGGTTTACTTTGAACTGCATTCAAAATATTTCTTTGTCAGAAATAAAAGGGTTACTGTTGAAATACATAATAATAGTAAATTAGTTCTACAGTTCCATACATTTAAGCAGGGTTTGTAGAAATAATAAAAACATTTTCTCTAACAAAAAATTAATTTCTCCGCTGTATCCAGATTGTTTATATTTGGACCATCCAGAAACGTTCACAATGAGATAGTTACTTTAGATTACAAGTATGAACTCTATAAAGCCAGCTGTTGGTGTACTTCACCTGCCTTTTTTCCTAATTTTACCTACCCGAAGAATCCATACTGCAAAACATACTTATGCATGGATTAATATTAGTAGCTTCAAACATGTGTTTAAGAGTGCCCTTCACTGTTTGTACTACTTGTAAAAAGAGATATGAATTGAGGTAAACATAGATTACCTAAGACACAGGGCCACCTGCAGAAGCCAAGGATGCTTAGTCTCTTAAATGAGGTGTCATAAATAGATATTTAGAATTATACTGGATGAGCCTGAGTCATATCTTGGAGTAACAGCTGGACTTGATAAATTTCACTGACATCAGGGATGCTGCACAGGAGCATAGAGTATATTTTTCTGCAGTATAACCAAGGCCTGAATACACATTCTGAAGCATTCCTATCTCCATGTAGGTGAATGCTTTCAATACTGCAAAGAACAGGACAAACTGTTCCTGGAAAGATGAAGTCAAGGGCATATTGGAAAGTAAAAGTGCTCTGCGTGTCCAACTGCAGTGACAGGAGAACAAATATTTCTTTTAAAGGGAGATGACAAATCACTAATGTTAAAATACAAGTTGTTTGAAATAATGGGGACTTACATCAGTAATTTAAGCCAAAACACAATGTTAATTGTAAAATCAGAATTTCACAGAAAATCTATTATTATGTCTTTACAGCAATGGAAAGCGAAAATGTTACGAGAGTATTTAGGGAAAAATATTTAAATTATTTTTTTCAGTGAGCTACACTCTGTCCAGCACTATACAAATTCCAGAAATATCACAAACAAGGTGGCACTGACCAAAGTATTTCAACAGTTAGGCACTAAGAAGCTAAGAAATATTTTATAGTTTAGCAGTTTTTTTAATCAAAGATGCTGTTATTTCAATCTTGATCTTGTAACATAGTTTAAAGAATTTGTAATATTAGGCTGATGACCTAATATTTTCTTTCTGTAGAGAACATTTTAATGAGATAAGCAAATGATGTGTGTTACATGGTACAACTGAAGCATTAAAAAATCAGTAATAAATAATCATATATACTATATATTTTGAAAAATGAGCTTGAACAAGTCTTTAATGAAGTCCTTATTTGTCTTATCATAAATCACTAAAGCTTATTTTTACCCACTAGATATAAAGCAGTCAAGGACAACTGTTTTACATTTGTCCTTGATTGTAATTTACCGTATACGAATTTTCTCATAACTTTTCTCTGACTAATACAGAACAGTACTCCTCTGTGTTATTATAATGTACTAAATATTTAGTTAAATGAACAGAACTTCCACTCTAAAAAGATCTTTCAAGATACTAACTAATATATAAAAATGTGATTGCAGGAATGGATTCAAAGTACCATTATGGTGAGGCAAAATCAAGCATTTCTTAGTTCTTAGTGGATGAAATCGCTCAGAGGATTTCTCCCCAGAGCTGGGAAAGGCTCCCTCTGCGCCAAGCCCGTCTGAGCCCCTGATGCACTGCAGCTGTGAAAAAAGGATGACCAGAGACCAGGAGGTTTGGTTGCAGAACAAACAAGGTGTATTTGAACACCTCACTTATATAATCTCAGGCAGGGAAGGTTCTGGAAGGGTGGGTGGTACAAGGGTTCCTATTGGTCAGGGAACATGAAAATAAGGGATTGAAAATGAACCAATAGGGTAAAGGGGTGGAAAGTTACAACAACCAATAATAGAACAAGTATAACAACCAATCAGAGAATGGGGATATCAGCCAATAAAGATGAAGAACTTTAACCAATGGGGAGAAATGGCAGGAAAGAAACCCTAGGGGATTATGGGAAGAAGAAAGTTGGATAGGGGATGACTAAAGAAAAATATAATAGGGAAGACATGTTTGTGATGCACTCTTTTTTACACTACACCCTTGTAGACCCAGTGTAAAGTATCAGTATTAGGGGCATTGGGATTTACAGAGCTCGCGTCCTCATCGACCCAACTCTTGCCATTTCACAAAACCGAGGTCTTCTCCCACACTTAGTCTTAGAAACAATTAATGAAAATCATATAATTTATTATGGCATCTGTGTATAGCACAAGAGTATATACATTTACACATAGATCTACAGCAAGTATCACTTTATCTTAATCATAATACATTTGATTTTGCCAGTTTATAAGAATTTTAAATGCTTCTATTTTCAAAGTCCAGGGATAAATATCTTAGTTTTAAGCTTATTATTATATAACATTTAAACTGTAAAGGCAACACTCTATCCCCTGTAATGTTAAAGACTCAAATTAGGCTCTGTAGCTTTTTTTTTAGCATCTGTACAATAGTGTAACAGTGTAACATGATTTTTCTACAAAACTTCAGATGCATTACAAAAAATTCTGTAATATTGGAACATGTAAACATTGCTGTAACCATTACATTCATTCATGGCTACGCTTCATGAACGAAGATTTGGGAAGGGCTCTACCCACCTGTCTCTGTCCTTTGAGCCTACATAGTAGATTTTTTAGGTGAGGCACAGAGTGCGCAGAACTGGCCCCACACCCTTTAACTCTTAAGGTTCATCTGCCACAGCCAAGCAAGCTTGGGTGGTGACAGTGAAGTCCTCAGGACTAGAACCTACAGCACCTGGTATTCCCAGGAGGTCTCCCATCCAAGTACCAACTGGGGTTGACCCTGCTTAGCTTCAGAGACCTGATGAGATCAGGCATCAGGGTGGCATTTAACTGCTCAACCATTATATTACAGAATCAAAGAATAGGCTGAGTTTGAAGGAACTCACGAGGACCATCAACTCAGCCCTGCACAGGACAATCCCCAAGAGTCACATCATGTGCCCCAAGAGTATCAACCAAACACTTCTTGAACTCTGGCAGGTTTGATGCTGTGACTACTTCCCTGAGGAGCCTGTTCCAGTGTCCAACCACCCTCTGGGTAAAGAATTTTTTCTAATATTCTAGATAAACCTCCCCAGACACAGCTTCAGACCGTTCCCTTGGGTCCTGTTCACTGGCCACCGCAGACAAGAAGTGAGTGTCTGTCCCTCCTCTTCCCCTCATGAGGAATTTCTTCACCCAGAGGGTGGTTGGGTGCTGAAATGGGGTCCACAGACAAGTAATTACAGCATCAAGCCTGACAGAGCTCAAGAAGCATTTGGACAATGCTCTCAGGGCACATAGTGTCACTCTTGGGGACGGTCCTGTGCAAGGCCAGGAGTTGGACTTGATGATACTGGTGGGTCCCTTCCAACTCAGCATATTCTGTGACTCTGTGAAGCCGGGCCGGCTGTGACCAATGACTGCATTGTCTTTCAGCTGTTTTTCAATACCTTCGAGAATAATCCTCTCCATAACCATGCACTGAAGTGAGCCATGTAGTTTTCAGGGTCCTCCTTCTTGCCCTTCTGAAAAACTGGGACAACATTGACCAGCTTCCAGTCAGCTAGGACCTCTCCAGATTCCCAAGAGAATTTTGCGATGGCATCAGCTTACTCTTTGAACATTCTTGGATGAATCCCATTGGGCCCCATAGATCTGTAGGGATCCAGCTAGAGCAGCAAATCCTGCACAGTTTCAGAGTCAGCTGGGAGTTGATCATTCTCATAGTCATGGTCCTCCAGCTCAGGTCAATGAGACTTCCTTGGTCCATCATCCATGTTGAAGACAGGGGCAAACATGGGTACAATGTCTATGTTTTTCATGTCAGCTAGGACCTCACCTGAGTTCCATGACTTTTCAAATATTGTGGAAGGTGGCTTGGCAACCACATCAGACAATTCCCTCTAGGGGAATTGATCCTAGATCATGATCTAGATCATGATCTAGGATGCACCTCATCATGTCTCATAGACTTAATATATATTCAGGTTGCTCAGGTGGTCACAAACCTGCTGTTTCAACAACAAGTAAGTTATTTTCTCCACAGCCTATGAGGCATGGAGATGGAACTTGATCTTATCTCATTTCAGAAGCTAGGTTTGACTTGCAGGATATGTTAAGCCACTCATGGCATTGAAAAGGGATCGTTTACCTCAAAAAAAACCCAAAATCCCCCAAACCAAAACCAACCAACCAACCAACCAACGAAAAACCACAACAAAACCACAAAATAAATAGGTGTGTAAAAGAACAAAAAAATTGTATTTTTTTAAAAAAAAAAAAGGGAGGAATCATGCAGGTCACCTGAGAACTCCACTGTGAGTCACCTATCATCATGCTATTACAGAGGAAGAGAGCACCAAGTCAAGCAAAACCTGTAGGTCTCTTTTTCTCTTGATTGAAATAAATGTTGTTAAGGCACATTTGATGTTGTTTCACCAAACATATCAGAACCCAACTCTCAGGGATAAAACAAACAAAACAACCAAACCAAACAAAATACTATGGAAGACATACTGCATATTGCTAAACTTTATAATGGTTAATGATTTACAGTTTTTGTATTGAGAGGTTTTTGTTGTTGTTTTGCTTGAAGCAGAGCTAGAGCATCTATTACTGTATGTTTTGTCCACTTACATGGATCATGTGCAATACTGCAAAAATAAGATTCTTGTTAATATAAATTGAGTGTATTCAAGTATCTGTCATAATTACCCCAAGAATACAAGTCTTTTTGTTAACAGCATTTAATTTTCTAAGTAAAGAAAGGTCTTACCCCTCCCTCCCTCTCCACCCACCCCTATTCTTTTAAATGCAGATTGGTATGACAAGCATCTAGAGTCCTCATCAGTTTGGACAAGCCAGGAACAAGACAACTGAACCTGGAATGCTCCAGCCTTTAGGTGAAAAAATTAAGTGTGTCACATGGGAAACTGCACATCACTGCTTATAGTTCAGAAAACTATCTCCATTCCTTAATTTTATTTCATTTTATATCAGTCATTTGTGCATTACATTTCGGAAGTTCCTATAATAGAGAACAGTAGCCACGGAAGCAGGTCCTCTGGTTTTAAGAGACACAACCAAGACTGCAAAGTCCCAGCTCTTTCAGGTTCATAATGCAGTCAGACCCTCCTTGTCTCTTGTACCTATTGCAATTCTCATTTGAAGGAAGTTGTAAAAATCTATGCACACATATGTGTATATATATATGTAATTTTTATATATATATATTCACACATTATGAACCTTCTTTATCCTATCTCTAATTGTACAGAAAGCAAGGAGAGTATGGTTTGTAACCCTTAACTGAAGTGTTTACAGAGAGCAAGTTTTCCTAGGGATAAGAACCATGAAACAGACATTACAGAAATGCTTTATTACATAACAGACTTGTCTGATAAAGGATAATTCCTCATACAGCTGCCCCAAACAGCAGGACCCTAATCATCTTCTGTAAAAGTTCAACAAAATAACTATGCTAAATGAAGGTGTATTGTCTTCCCACCCTTCTAGGAATCAAGCTTTCAAAAAACCAAAAGCAATCAAAACCCAACCAACCAGACAAATAAAAGGAATAAAAAAAGTTTGTTGCCTGCAAGATAGTAAAACCTAAACACTAATATCCTTAGACATCTCCATATGTGCTCTATGCCTACAAATTTCACAGATGTTTCTAATAGTTCTCATTTCTATTCCTACTATTTTAACACTCTTGCCTGAAGTGAATCTGAGATTTCTGCTGTGGGCCAGTACTAGAGCAGAGACTTGTTTGGCCTCTCCTTCTGACTGCACCTGTGACTCCTTAAGGATCATTACAGCTGAGTAGGGTCTGGTGTAGTAGAAAGCAGTTGTCAGGCAGCAGCTAACAATCTCATTGTCTCTCTTCTTCTATCTCATACATTGAATTAGAAACAAATATAATTCTCTTTTCTGGCCTGGAGGCAGGAGTGACAACAGTTCTGATCTTAGCGCAAAATAAATAACTAAAATAAGATTTTCTTTCTTTTAGAAGGCAAGATTTTTGTTTCATCTGTAAGTAGACTTCTATTACATTTTTTAACTTGATTAATCCTTTCAGCAGCGCTGATTCAGGGTATTGCAACAAAGTAGATGAAACAGATATTTTCTATTCTGAGTATAGGATGTTTAGATCTCCCTGCTACTAGAACTTAACACAGAAGCAGAAGACGGAGCATTGTTGAGTCAGAAGAGACGAATGAAAGATATGTTTGGAAGAACGGATTTTGGTGGTCCTGTTAGGATTTTGATGCTAGTTATTTCTGCTGTTGTTGGAAGATCAGTTTGCTTAGTACAACACAAACCTCTGTTCTGCATCCCTGAGCTATTCCTCCACCAGCACTCATCCCAGTTGTTAGCTTAGTTTTCCAGATGTTCTAAACAACTGCTTTGTATGTCTTCTTTGCTGCAAATTGGCTCTTTTCCTTATTCTTCTGACAGAAAAATTGAATAAATTATTCATTTTCTTATGTATTATAACTTATTGTGAATTGTGAGACTGTTAGCACGTCTTTCCTTAGTCCTGATTTTTCTAGATTTCTAGATGTGGTTCCTAGGACAGCCTATTCATGCATTTGTAAATTCAGAAGGTATTGCCTTAGTGAGCTTGAACTGTTAAAACAGTTGCCAGTGTTTCTCCTTACATGGAGAAAAGTGAAATATTGAGATAGATAGGTACATATTCTAACAGGGTTCTAGGTCCCTATTAAAGTGAGCTATGACAGATTAAGAATAATAATAAATATGTTTAGCTGCAGTTTAGATAGCAAATGCAGTCTTCTGTTGGATAAAGCACTTTGCTGCATCATGTCAGAAGAAGTTCTCATATCTAGAGGTTGTTTCTTCTTCGTGGTTCTGGAGCAGCAATTTGGCACTTATGTTTTCTTTCTGTTTTATTTTTATCTATGTGAAGGGGATATGATGGAGAGATAATATAGTGATATTGTAATATAAAAAAAAATTTACATGTCCAAAGTGGTGCTAAAAATCTATGCTGCTATGTATGATTTGTGATCACTAGACCTGGCTCACTGCTTTGACCTTTTGTTATCTTTAATAGAAAAGCCTTCAGACATGTAGAAAATACAGATTGGGTTTGCTTGTATGTAGAGTTTAGATAGTCCAGATTCTCCTTTTTTCCTGACTACTAGTCAAATAATTTGACCTTATTGTAATGGTATTGTCAGCAAAGAGGTAAGGAAAGTAAATGGAAGCACTCACCACATCCAGTGATTTTCTGTAGTCTTAGAGGGAAGTGAGGGAAAGGAAGTAATGCATTTTTTTGTGTGTGCTGGATTGTCCAGAAAGATACATAAACTAAAATTTTGTTGAGACGGTATACAATTTAAGCAAATTGAACTCCACTCTCTTTAACTGAGTTGCCTTTTTAGGCAAAGTTGCCTTTTAGATATTCAAATAACACTTGAGACTGTTATCAAGTTTAAATCAGTTAGATGTAATCTTTTCTCTTTATCTGCAATCTCTCTCCATTATATATATGTGCATGGGGATTTCCACTCTTCATGTTACCTACCAGCTGAAGGCTGTTGTCATTTCCCATTCAGGCTGCTTTATAGAAAGAATGCTTCCTGATTCCATGCAACAGCTTGCTTCTGAAAGAGTAAGACAAGCTAGTGTGTGCAATGAGGGCAAGTATTTATTCCAATGTACTCTGACACTTGTAACCATAAACCGGCAGATTAGCTAGTCATGTAAAGAGTGTTGTCTCTCAGAATATTCCAAATTTACTCTACAGATACTGCAAATAAGCAAAAATACAGTTAAATGGGATTTGATCAGGTCAAGGGTCTTGCTTCAGATTTTTATGCTGTTCCTTAATGTTATCAGGTCAGGACCTTCCTTCTGTCATGCTGCTCCTTCCTCTGCTACACCCATCAGTCCCTCTTTATAGGCTTTAAGTGTTATGTGAAATGAATTCCTTCCATCCAGTCAGTCTTTATTACATTTGCCACAGACAGCTGACCTTTGCTTTGCATTCCCTTCCCACATGTCTTCAAACTGCCTCAATCTAGTTTATGAGTTGGGTTAAATGCCAATAGCATATTTTCTTGTTACAAGGTCAGCTTTTCCCATTTTCTTGTTAGTTTATCTGACTGGGTGGTTTTGGGGTCTACAATCCTCTCTGAATAGCAATTCCTACTATAGCTTATGTAGTCTATTTATAATTTATTAAATGCTTAAAAAAATCTGGTTTGTACTGATTTTCTTCTCCTTGAGTTCAGATTCATTTTCCAATTTTCTCATTTTATTTAAAATATTCCTCTTCCTGTTAATGCATTTAATCTTTTGACTTCCATGCAAGGGCATGTGAAAATTTTTTTATGGATCATTCACATGATTGATCATAAATTAAATTACTACTTTAAGATTGTGCTTAAAATACCATTTCAGTTTGATGAGGAATTACTAGCAATGACACTTTAAAAATTGATGTAGACTTTTTTTTAAATTATTTTTGGTTTTGGTTCTTTTTGGTGTTGGGGTTATTTTGGGGCTTGTTTTGGTTTGTTTTGGTTTGGTTTTTGTTGTTATATATATATACATATACATACATTATTAACTGGACTTCTGCCTTAGCCATTTACTCTGAATATGTTTTCCTAGATTTTATGGAATAAACATGCAAAAATATTCTTAAGTTAAATCAAGTCATGTTACATGAACACTGCCTCCCTTTTCACAATTTTTATTGATAACTTCATGTCATATTCATTGTGTGTGAACTCTGGAATGCTTTATGTACACAAAGGCCAGGTGACATAAATGAAGCCATGATTTCACTCCCAGCTGTGGTTTGCATCAGATCAAAATGGCTCCCCTAATTTGATATCAGCTTCTATTAAGTATAAAACTAAAATACATAATGTAGGAATAAAATGCATTTCTTAATTAAGAAGCTTCATTATAGTATTTGTTATTCAGACTCTTGTAAAAGAAAAGAAAAAAAATCAAACCAAAAATCTAAATCTCTCACTTTGTTTCTTTCATAGTTGATTTGCAGTTTAAATTACTTGAAAGCAATAATAATCCTGAAAGATTTATACGATCCTTGTAGATATTTTTTATTTCTCAATAAAATTTATTCTGTTACCACTGAACTATTTGTTGCTTGATGAGGCACTCTGTTAGCTATGCTATGTCACCACATTACTAGCTCCTTGATAGCTTCCATCTTGCTGAGGTAGCAATCAAAAGGTGTTCGGATTTTTTTTTCTTCCTGCCTCAACTAATTTTCTCAAGTTTTTCCATTTTTAATATTTGAGGAAAATATAAATACTCTTTTCTCAGTTTCACTAATGCTCTAGCTAAAGGAAAATCGAAAGCAACCCCCAAACATATGTAGATTTAATAATATTACAATAATTAAATCTTTATAATTTGATATAAAATTAACAAACTCTAATACTTTATTAATATTTATATGAAATTATTATTTTTTAAGGAAACCTATTTGGAATTTAGAAAGGTAGGAAATTCTTCTATCAGGAATGATATATGCATAGATGAGTCTGCTTCAGGCTGAGACTTAAACTACTCACTCCTGTGTTTTTTCCTGTTATTCTGAACAACTAATAGTGAAAAATCTAAGAAAATAATAACAAAAATAATTATAAGATGAATGGCACATTGAAAGTTAAACAATAAACTAGTTATTTTCCACATCTGTATATCACATATATTGAGGAAAGTTCTTTTCCTTAAGACTGCCCTTATATTATTAAAAATGTTTTACAGATTATTATGTTAACACTGAATAGTTTGACTTTTAATATAATCTTTAGCACAAAAATGATGACAAAAATGATGACACATCTGTCTTGCTATGTTGTAGTGAACTCCTAAGTA